>JASPKZ010001605.1:775000-1375000 GCA_030220185.1 Diploptera punctata | reverse complement strand
TTATTTAAAATTGCAAAGTTAAGGTCATAAAACTTTCTCTTCCACTCAACCAATGAAACTATCAAATACAGAAAAATTACGTAGATCATAACATATTGTCACCCTACTTCTAAAACCTCATTCAGTGAGTCTAATGTAGCAAATTTTTCAGGAGAGCATAATTTTGTTTTGAAATTGCTTATTATTTTGTAACTGTGTTTTAATGTCTTATTTTCAATGTAAACATTCAAACTAGAACATTAAAAAACATAGTTACAAAATAATATGCCACGTCAAATATAAGTTTATGTTCTCTTGAAAATGTGTTAAATTAGACTTACGAGGTTTTAGAAGTAAGGTGACGCAATTGCAAATGAATATTTATACAAATTGAACTAAAATTAAAACAAATAAGTAAATGTTATTAGAGAAGCAAAAGAATCATCAACCATTAACTAATCCGTAGGAAGACCAATTACAAAGGAAATAATTAACTCACCGGCACTATCGAACCCGTAGGTTCATAGCCGCGCGGACATAAACTCTCCATACATCCCTATCCTGAGCTAACGTTTTCAAATCATTCCCTGTATAATCAATTTCCCACAAATCATATTTAATGTTATTCTCCCACTTTATTCTTGGTCTACCAACTGAGTGTTTTCCCTCTGGTTTTCCTACAAGAAACTTCTTTGTACGTCTTTCACTCCCCATTCGTTCCACATGTACTGTCATCGTAGTCCACGAGACTTAACTGTTATTATTATATCATAATAACAGGCATTTCCAGAGTTGAGCCTATGTTTAATTTCTTTGTGCATCTCATTCCTATTTGTGATTATTGCTCCTAGGTATTTGAATTCAACCACTTCCTCAAAACGACCCTTATTTGCATTAGCTGTCCATTTCCATTATATAATGTATTTCTACGTGTAACCATACATTTAGTTTTATTGATATTTACTTTCAGTCACAATTTCTTAGTGTTACTCAATAGTGTGAGCATGTTGGCCTTTAGTATCTCTTCGCTATCGCCCAATAGTACTACGCCATCAGCATTAAATAACAGCTTATTAATACCGTTGAGTTGTAGGCCTTCTCCATCCTCTAAAGATTTTATGGCATGCCCTAGTACAAAACTAAATAGTAGAGGGGATGGTGAATCTTCTTGCTTCAACAGAATGTGGACTTCAAAAGTATCCGAAAACTGTTTGTCTATATGTAGAGACATTTAAATTTATTTTAAAGCAAGGTAAAACCGGCAGTCCCTGATTTTGTATGGTAGGAAATTATGAAGTCTACCAGTAGATACGGTATAGGAATTAGAACAATGGGAGGTTCTGTGTTGTAGGATGTGAAATAGAAGGTTCTGATGCATTCGTGTACTCAAATTGTGATTAGAAGATAGGCGGTAGAAGCGAGATGATAAGTGAGTTGGTGGATGACCAACAATATTATGGTACCAGGAACTTAAAGAAGCTATTTCTTCAAAGGAATTTCAACAAGAACTTCACTTGTTCCAGAAGAGTGGAAATTGGGAACGGAAATGCGGAACTGGTTGTAAAATCCTCGAATAATAACTTATTTATATATAGATTTCAATGTTTAGACAACTTTCTGAGCCTAAAGTTTTATTTTCTTCCCCACTCGTCCCTGTCTGTCCACTCCACGTCCTCCAGTCCTCTTGTTCTCAATCTAGTTCATATTTCTTCCATCCATGAATTTCCATACCTCCCTTTCCTTCTTCTTCCAGGTGGACACCACTCCAATGTTTTTTGTTTTTCTGGATAACCTTTCTTCTTGCTTTCGTCATACATGCCCTTAATAATTTAGTTGCTTATATCTTATATAATCTACTATTTAATATTTAATATTAATTTTTTCTCCTATGATTTTATATATATTTTTTCCTCCAATTTTGGACATGTTGCTGTTTTTTCAAGAAATCCATTTCCATTGACAAAGTTTTTGTTAAATTTCCATGATTCAGCTCCGTATGATGGTGATGATGATGATGATAATAATAATAATAATAATAATTTGAGATAAAAATAAAAGTAATAGTAATAATGAGTGATTATTTTCCCAGTAATATTATATGGGTGCGAAACATGGACTCTTACTTTAAGATCGAAAAGAAGATTATGAGTATTTGAGAATAGATTTCTTAAGATTTTTTTGGGCGAAAACGAGATAAACAGACAGGTGAATGGAGAAAACTACATAATAGTGAGCTACATGGTATGTGTAGGAAGCCAGATATAATAAAAACAGCTAAGTCTCGTAGACTGCGATGAGCAGTATTAATCATTCAAAATATCTCTGCAGGCGGACATATCGCGAAGCTCTGTTTGTTACTACACGACACGTCATATAAGGCAGTGTACAGTGAGTAAAGAATCGCAGTTTCCTTTTAATAGCACTTGTAACCACATCGTTCGTTCTTGAACAGTGATTTCGTATCGACACAACAATTTGTATTATAGACCTATCTTTGTATTGTATAAGTATGGAGACACCTAAGAGTCTCCAAGAAAAGTGATTAGTTCATAACGCAGAAAGATAATTTGCATATTGCAATGTGCACTGCTAACAAACTTTCTACTAGACCTGCACTGTCAGTGTCCTACATCCCATTCCCCTCTGCACTCATAGATAGCAGAGTCACGTGTTCTGTTCCTACATAAACACGACTGCAGCGCCCATCGTCAACAACTGCGCTTACTCCTTAAACGGGTAATACATGTGGCACGTATGGGGGATTAAAGAGTTGTATGGAAGCTTCTTGTAGGAAAATCTGAGGCAGAACGCCCGGTTGTTAGACCAATAATGAGGTGGGGAATAACATTAACCATTATTTGAGGGAAGTAAATTATACAGGAGATGATTGGAAGGCATTAGGTCAGAATAGGGATGTATGGAGAGCTTATATACGCGGAGCCATGAACCTACAGGTTCGATAGAGCCAGTTAGTTAGTTAATAGTATTAATAATAATAGTAAGACTTTAGTATTTAACTTCAACTTAATAACATTATTTATCATCTTCTATCTTGTAAGCCCATGTTTCTCTTAACAGAGATTTAGACGCTCTCCCCTACACGGAAGAGTTTGAACCATACTAATTTAGTTACACTTGTTTTCGTATAGATGTCATTTTGAGTGGTGCGTGGTCAGCGTTCCGGCTCATACTGACATCTAGGAAACCAAGGTAGTACTAGGACGGGAAAAGTCGGTAAATTTTGCTTAGAGCCCTTTTCATTCAGGCTTTTCTACGAGCCTGAAAATCTTCAGACTCGGGACCCATGGCTTGAAGTCCCTCCCGGAGGACTTGCTCCTTGGATTTTTCCTCCTAAAAAAAATCCATCGACCCCGGCCGGGTTTGAACCCCCGATCCTCGGGACCAGAGGCAAGAGCATAAACACTAGTCCACCGCGTAATTATTAAAATAGTAATATGTTATATTATTATTATTTAATTCACAATATGTCTTCGAGTGTAGAATGTAATATCAGTTGTAGTTTTGTAAAGTCAATTGGGTGCAAAGTCTTTAGTAGAAGAGGATGATGTCAGTTACAGATTCAATAAAAATTAAATACATAAGAAAATGAAATATAATGTATTATTTTCACTAGTGAAACATATTAGTTATCGTAAATATATTAAGTGCAATTATAATTTTCACTTAACGTCTATCGGAAATATATGAAATGTCTTTAATACGTACTCGCTCTTCATAAATCCATTTCCAATATATTTATGAAAATCGATATTTACCGTGACTTCACTCGCCTAAGTGCTTCGGTACTTTATCGCGTTATAGCGAATGGACATTTCTATTCATAGGACACACGCTGTAATATCGACAAGCTGTCAGTCGGATGGGGGATGTTTGATTGACTAATAATATATCTCCTGTGCACGCAAGGTACCCCCATCCACTTATAATGCATACTTTACAAAATATTGACACTTTTTTTTTTCTTTTCAAAAAAGTGAAATTTCTTGTCAAGTATTTCTGGTACTATTCTGTAAGCAACTGAAGTGACATACCGTGAATAGCTTGAGTTAGATTAATGTCAAAACTACTTACAGCACTCGTATTACTAGAGCTGGGTAAGAATATTGCAGATACACTGCTCAAAACAATTAGAGGAACACTATGAAATATGAAAATATTTTTTTCATTGGATAAAGGTACAAACATGAAATTAATAAAGTACATTATGTGTGGTTATTTATTTATTTATTGCTTATGTCAGTAAAAACAAATGAATAACGCTGACAATTAACTTTTCAAATAATTCCGCTATGTAAGCAATTGAATCTTGTGCTTATTTTTCAAAGTTAAACATTCGTTATATAGAGTTAGTATCGTGTATGGCCTCCATGGCATTCGATGACAGTTTGGCAACTTCGTGGCATGCTCCCAATAAGATTCTGGATTTCCTCTTGCGGGATATTCTCCCATTCCTCCTTCAGAGCATCTCCAAGTTGCTGCAGAGTTTGTGGAGCTTGATGTCGGTTCCTGACCATCCTGTCTAGAAGATCCCACAAGTGTTCAATAGGGTTGAGATCTGGGCTGACCGCTGGGCACTCCATTTCCTCAATTTCATTCCTCCTCAGGAAATCCCTGGTGACAGCCGCAGAATGTGCCCTGGCATTATCCTGCATAAACAGAAATCCAGGGCCTACTCCAATGGCAGCAGGTACTACATGCTCTTCCAGAACGTGCTCGATATACCGGACAGCATTCAGTCGCTGGGGACTAGTACAAGGTCCGTACGATTGTTGTACATAACTCCGGCCCACACTATTATGGAACCTCCTCCGAGTCTATAAATTTCCTGTACAGCCTCTGCAGAAAATCTTTCTCCTGGCCGTCCCCACACCCTCAATCGACCATTACAACGTGAAAGACGATACCTGGATTCGTCCGAGAAGAGCACAGACACCCACTGGTTCAGGTTCCAATCACCATGGTATTCAGCATACGTACGTCTTGCTGCCTTATGCCCATTTGTTAAGCATGTTTTTTTTTAACGGGCCTTTTTGAACGAATATTCTCTTTCCTTAATCTGTTCCTTATGGTTTGGTCTGAAACCCGGATTCCGGAAGCCACATGATGGTCATTCTGCAGGTCTTTTGCAGTTTTTGTACGCTGTCGAAGAGCAGAAAGAACAACGTATCTGTCATCCTGGGGGCTTGTTTTAAATTTACGGCCCTGGCCACGTCTTCTATAATACTGACCTGTCTCTCTGTGCCTGTTGCGTAACCTGGACACCACGGAAGGAGAAACCCCAAGCTCTCTAGCCACTTGTGTCGCAAAGATTGACCTTGTCGTAAAAGATGTAGAGTATGATACACTTCAAACTCATTTAAATGCCACATTTTGTCAGAGACTTCAATAAACAAGGCAATAATCAACATCCGTCACTATAGCAACATCAGGAAGCTCACCAATTAGAAGTGGTCAGTGCCTTCCAAAATAAAAAAATTCTCTATTTTTGTTATTTGAGGTAATTTCTCTGTATTTAGGCCATGGATCTTTAAAATTTGTATCCAATGATAAAATTAATAATTCAATTTACATATTGTCCAACTTTCAGCATCACAGCTTTAAAAAGCAATTACTTATTACATTTATTACAAGTGTTCCTCTAATTGTTTTGAGCAGAGTATATAAACCCATGGGGAGGGAATAATCAATAAAAGGGATTATGTTTCACATTATAGTGGTTCTTAGAGCAGGATATACCAAATGGGATCACAATCGAAATGATGATATCTTGAAGGAATTACGTTTAGAATCGGTCATTGAATACATACAAGGATACCAGAACAACTGGATGAATCATTTGTGAGGAATGAGTTCAGATAGAGTTCCCAATGTCATGTTTTGTTATTGCCCAATAGGGAAGAGATCTCTGGGTCATCCAAGGAAACGTTGAATACAAAATTTATCAGTGAGATCATAACAGGCCTATAGACCTAAGACTTGTTTGGATTATGTATCACCTTATAATGGTTCAACAAAAAAAGCTGACCAGGCTGGAACTGGTTTCTTTGTGAAAAAGGAAATCAATAATATAATAATTTATTTTCTTCCTATTAATGCAATATTATGTAAACTAAGAATTAAATGCAAGTATAATAATTGTACTTTTATTAATGTTTATGCACCAACTGAGGAGAAATCAATAGAAATAAAGGAACAATTTTATGAAGACATGCAAAATGAATTAATTATTATCCCTAAAAGTGATAATATTATAGTGTTAGGAGATTTCAGTGCTCAAATCAGCAAAGAAGATTGTTTTAAATTAGTAATAGATAAATATACCTTACATGATGAGGGGCTGAGGCTAATTGCGATTTCTGGATCTTTGATCTGGTCAAAAACTCTGATGGAACTAATCTTTAATCTCTATGGTGAATTTCGGTGAAGTCCGGAGGGTCTAACGTAGCCAAATCCACTCTCTTCGCCTCACGTTGGGGCCCCTCGGGACCTTCTTAAGATTTTAAGAAGCAAAAGAGAGAATGGGGTGTGGAAAGAAACGGGAAGCTACCACACATATATCCCTAGTAAAGCTGAAAAAATGGCATGATGAGTCTTGAGTTTGCAGTGAAAAACCTGCTCTTGGGCAGAACACTATGAATGAATTGCAAAATACAAATGTGAACAAGTATACTCATCAAGAGGTAGTAAACACAACACATATTCATTTAAATGTTACTAACAAAAGAACTGTCAACCGTTGCATGCTGAAACCTACTTTGAAATTTCTTCCATAGAATCATTGTGATATACCATGACCGTGTTAAAAAAATTATCTTCTGCTACTGAAGGCACCCGGTACTAATTTCCTTGCAGTTTGGTTTTAAAATATGCAACATGCAAAAATTATTTTTTCAGCTTATTCTTACGTTATGTACATGTAAATTATGTCACTAATTAAACAAGTCTTCTGAACATAATGACACTCTGGTTAACTTTTTAGACATATTTTTTCATGAGTAATTTAAAGTATAAAACATTGAAATAAAAAATCCAACTTCTTGAAAGTATTGTCCTAGTACAATTTTCTTAAAAACTATTTGTCCAATTGTTTCCAAAATTTAGTATGTTATTGTTCATAATTCATTGACAATAATAAAGTTTGCTTGTGATCAGATATAGATTGCGATTTATTTAAAAAATCGAATACCATTTTTTTTAAATTATGCATACTTTTTTATTTAAAATATTATCAATAGCACAAAGATATTTACCTTGTTATTATAGAGCTCTTTAAACTGCATATCCTTGCAAAAAAATTATTCTTCTATCTTTCATAGTTTCAGAGAAAAGTGTACCAAAATATGAAAAAAATACAAGTTACGGAAAAATGCAAAAAACAAAAATGTGCACATTAGCAGAACACGGAGCCACCATTTTTAAAAATAAACGTTTATGGGTTTAAATGCCCAAAATCGACAATATAATATTACACATCGATAAAATATACCTTCCTAGATTTAAAAAAATATATATATTTTTAACCCATATAAGTACTGGGTGCCCTTCACAGTGAGGCTCTAAAATCCAGAGCCACACTTCTCATTTAAACTACAGGGAAGTTAAAACTCATAAATTGGCGGAACTGGAAAACCTTACAACCTGCACGGAGACACTTGCATTTGCTTCGCAGACTGGGTTGCCATTGCTAGATTCTGACTTCGATTTCTGTACCTTGAATTTAAAAGCGGCTGATATTTTTTTGGAAACTACCTTAGTACATCATAACGCATCTCTGGGAGAAATTCCAAGGTAGCTTTCGACATTTATTGTTGATAATTCCCTTGTAAGATGAGTATCCAATCAATTTAAGGATAATGGATGGAAAATAGATGAAGCTCCATAATTCGTCTTGTTGTCTTAGTATTTACACAGTTATTATACCTAGGAGATTGAGAGAGGCAATATAAACGCTTTCGAAATTGTTACCGAGAAAGTCTTCAGGAAAAGCTATTGGGAAGACCTAGGCGCAGATGGGATAACCGTAGTTATCTTATGGGACTGGGACACTGAGATCTGAATTGGATTCAGTTGGCTGAGGATACACACATTAGAAGTGGTATTAGACGTACTGTTCCTTAAACCATATATTCCGTTTGTTAGTTAGATAACACTGCATAACACAATTTTTGCCCTTGGAAAATAAAAGCTATTTTCTATTTGATTATAACTGGATAGTTAGGAAGAATGTAATTATTCATGTCAAACTTCGTTTCTGTAAGCAGGACATTGATAATTTTGAAATTCACTTATTTTCTTTCACAAAAGTGGCCAAATGCCATTTATTTTAATTATACCATGCATTGAAATAAAAATTATGTTGAATGCAATTAAAATGCATGCAACATTGTAAAAAAATACCAGCATACTTATAAGTGTATTGCTTTTCGAGATTTACTTTTATACTTTACACTAAATCACTTTCACGAATTAGCCCCCAGATATTGTCTTCCATAATACTCTCATTACACTGTCCCTGGTGGCGAAGTTAAAAAAGAGCATATCCTGATGGAAGCGCTCCCCTTGTTGCTCCGAGTAAGCTCCCATACTCTCCTTGAATGTATTAAGATGAGCATCAAGCATTTGGACCTTCAGCGACATTCTACAGCCCATTTCACTGTAGTTCTTTACTCAGTTCCGGACCAGTTGTTCATAGTTTTAGGTCTTGCTATTGCCCAGAAAACCTGAACAACTGCAATGAAACTGGTCCAAGCAGCTTTCTCCTCCTTATCAAGCTCCTGTGGAAATACGTTGCATTGTAGGATCTTCATTATTTGTGGTCCTACGAAAACACCTGTTTTGAACTTAGCCTTGGACAAATTAGAGACGAAGGCTTGAAGGTATTTGAAAGCTGCTGAATCTTTATCCAGGGCTCCTAAAAATTGCTTCAAAAGCCCCAGCTTTAAGTGCAGTGGAGGCATGAGCACCTTCTTGCTTTCAACCAGTGGCTCCCACTTAACATCCCACTAACATTGTGTGTCCCCACAGAGAACTCAGTTCTCTGAATCCAAATTAGTTTGTTGTAGAGTGCGCCTTGGTACCTCTGCTATCTCAAAGACAAATATAGCAGGGAAACTTGGTAAAACCACCTTGGAGCCCTATTAGAAACCCGATTACCTTGAAGTCTCCAATAACTTCAAATCTATACTCATCATACTTCAAGGTTTCTGGCAAGATCTTGCAACTGCTCTTTACAGTATTCGCAGACGACATTAGGTATCCAGGGTTCCTAATCCCCAGCAGGCATGACGAAATATGCTTTGTATGCCTCACAAAGTTTAGAAAATGCTTGTACAGAGTATGGTTTGCTCTTTTCTTAATAAAGTAGCTGCAGTCACACAAAAAAAAGCATCTACCAGAAGCTTGAAATCTCTTGATACCATCACTGGGACGTCTATTATTATTTCTACTCTTTTTAACTAAAGATACAAAAAAACTCGACCGGTTTACAGCAACACTTTCATCATAAGAAGCACTCACGTATCTGTTGCTGAAAAACAATTTAAATGAGACATAAATCAAAGTACTATCAGAAAAAAAACAAAGTTATGGAACATAATGACCATTTTCCATAACCAATCAGGATATCATACTTTAAACATAGGGACAAACAAAAAGTTAAAATTTGTTACATAGTGTATTTAGTTCTATTCAGGGGACAAATTATATTGATCTTCAATAGGTGACAGTATAAATTATTTAAAATATTGAATTGGGAAACATCTGGCGAAGATAATATTTGAATAGATCTTGGAAACTGGATATCGAAGATAAAAATGGGGTCTGTTGATTGGGGATAGGGACCAGTGTAGTGCTTAGTTGATGTGGCAGTGATCTTGCGGTTCTGTTAGTCTTATGCGTTGAGTGTTAAAGTGATCGCATATTTCAACATTTATACTCAAAATTCAAGACATTAGTTAAAAATCAATTAACGTAATTGTTATAAAATATATGTTTCATACATGTAATGGTATGTTAATATAGAATGAGACCACGCCGCGTCGTAATGATTAAGACGAAACGCTACAAGCCGGAAAGTCAAGGATTCGAGTCGTGATGGGGTCAGGATTCTGAAATTGATCTAAACCTTCTGGTGAAAACGTAGTCCTGGGGTTGACTCGGCCTCCGACGGAAATGATTGCTAGATGTTTGTTCTGGGGGTAAAGGCGGCAGTCACGCAGGGCTGACAACTCGGCTGACTTCAAGTACCGATTGTCTACAAAAACGTGGGAACCTTAATATCCTACTACACCAAGGGCCACTTAGGGCCTGTTGTGGGATCACTTTGACTTTTACTTGATATAAAAATAGTTGCATTACCTCTCTTTCTTTAATGTAAATGACAAAAACTATTGCTATATTATTCCAATTATGTGATGCTAAAATGTCATATATTTCTGGTTTAACTGATCCAACTATGAGAGGCTAAATCAACCATGGAAGTAAACAAATGTAGCCATTATTCTACGAGTGAGAAGTGTGTGTATGGTGCCGCTCCCCTGTATTATAAAGACTTCACAACTGATAGTACTAACTTCAGCTTTGTAACCAGTACAGTTGTGAATAATACACAGATAATGACTCCAAAAAGAAAGTAAGCAATAAAAGACAACCAGAATCTATTCTTCGGTTGCATAATATATGCAAACAGTACCAGTATGAGAAATATCGAAAGTGATTCCATAGTTCGTAATTTCCTAACAAGAGAACTGTCAATACTTGCCACACCGAAACCTACATTGAGATTTCTCCCATTTGAACGTTATGTACCAAGACCGTGTTTTAAAAAAAATATCTGCCGTTTTTCACTGCAAGGCACAGAAATCCAGCAATAGCAACCCACTGTGCGAACGGCAGGTAGTGAGGGTTATCCAATCTGTCAATTCGGGAATTGTATTGCTTTCCTATAGTTTAAATGAGAGATTTGGAGCTGGATTCTAGAACATTACAGTTAAAGAGGCAGATATTTTGTGGATACGGCCACTGTACGTTACAAAGTTTCTCTCAAAGAAATTTCAAGGTAGGTATCGTTATGCAATGGTTGAGAGTTTCTTTGTGAGAGAAATATACTCCCGTTGAAGAGTTGTCCGAAGGAAGTACTTTGTCAAGTAAAGAAAAATAAGTCAATTAATTCATTAATCAAATCACCCACTGTACGATCAATATTCACACTCTCTGTAAATAATGTTGAGTTCTACTTATGCATTTAATTACATCTCGACTGCGCTGGAAGCGCTCGCCACTGAAGATGCCCTCCGCAGTTGAGGGAGAAACGTCTGGAAGAAACGCCAGTTATAGACCACGGCCACATAGCCCGGAATCTTCTAATACCAGTCCTAACAAATTCCACTCTTGATTTCCAAATTCTCTAGATAAATTGGAAATCACTCGTGGCTTTACTTATCATAACTTCTCTCGGAATAAATTCAGCCGTATCGAAACCTTCGTAGCTTGTTAATGACCTATCTTTAATTTAGGCCTATATTGTTCAAAGAGAATCTCTCTTTGCGATTATATTCCTTTGTTCCCTGTAATTATCCTAATGATGACGTCATAACAGAAATAAGAGAGGTCAAACCCACATAACAAAAGCAACAACAAAATATCGGAACGTAATTTGGCTGAGATAGTGGCGTTTGAGACTCGTGTTCTGGAATCAAAAGACTGGAACGGACCAGCCTTTATTGTGGTTTTCATCTAGTTACCGACAAACGAAGGGTGACGACTAAAAACGATCAGAGAGTCACGTTAAGCCAATTTCTAGTATCAAACTCTTAAGGTTGTAAATCTATATATTAACGAGATTGGTGAAAATGAATATTTAAAGACACTGCAAAAAGCAACTAATTTTATTACAGACAAAGCGAAGGTAACTATATATATGTGTGTGTGTGTGTGTGTGTGGTGTGTGTGTGTGTGTGTGTGTGTGTAGTGTTGTGTGTGTGTGTGTGTGTGTGTGTATGTGTGTGTGTAACTGTTTTTTCAAATAAAAATAGACACTGATTCTTTTCAGCTTCAACCTTTGAATGCTTCTTTGGAAATTCATTGCTATGTTTCATTTTATGAATTGTCTACTAATCCATAATTGACAAAAGTTTAAATCTGATTATATACAACAATAGTGAACTTAGACAATAGTTATAAACAATTATAAACGCCAGGTTATCATTTTAGGATTAATGTATATATAATAATAATAGTAATAATAATAATAATAATAATAATAATCATCCACTGAAATTTTCTTTCCACCTTTAATGGGCCGTCCCAATGATCTCCTCCCACGTGGGATGATGATGATGATGATGATAATAATAATAATAATAATAATAAATCATAATAATCATAATCATAATAATAACATTCAATAGCAATCTAACAAGAGGTTGTGTTCTTTTTTTAATCACGAGCGACCAAATCGCGAGTGAATTTGTCTAACGAAAACTGAACCTCGCGTTGGATTTGGAGTGACTATTTAGCGAATAATACAACATCAGAAGCTAAACACAATTATAATGTTTAATATTTACGAAATGTGAGATTATGTATTCCGATCTTACTTCCGAGCGAGTTGTAAGTCGGCTGTATATTTATAAATAGCATATCTTACTGGTTAAATCTCTTTGGGCTTTGGAAAAAATATCAGTAACAGATGATTGTATAAGAAATAACTATTAACAATAATGAAGATTCGTTAGACAACATTTAATAATTATTTTAGAGGAAGAGAACTTTTTGTTTTTTTTTGTTTTGTTTTTCATGTATTTCTCGAAGTTGTTTTTTTTTTGGCATTTATTGCTATACCATATCTAGCATACATTGTTGAAGCGATATCCTTGTCAAATAAGTTAATTTGTGGAGAAATCTCTCATTACGAATTTTAAATGTGAGGTTACGTATTCCGATTTTACTTCCAGGGAATCCAAGCCAACTCTATAGTTATAAATAGCATATATTTACTGTTAAATATCTTTGGCTTGGGAATAATCAATAACAGATGATTGTATGAGAAATAACTATTAACAATAATGCAGATTCATTATACAACATTTAATATTTTTTTTAGGACAACAGAACTAAGCTTTTTTTTCGGTAATTTGGATGTTGTTTTCTTTTGGCATTTCTTGCTGTACCATGTCGATCGTACATAGTTCAATCGATATCCTTGTCAAAGAAGTTAATGTGCGGAGATATCTCTCATTACGAACAAGTAGAGGCGTGATTATCAACAGGAAGAGGCACGATTATCAACAGGAAGAGACGTGATTATCAACAGGAAGAGGCACGATTATCTACAGGAAGAGGCACGATTACCAAGAGGAAGAGGCACGATTACCAAGAGGAAGAGGCACGATTATCAACAGGAAGAGACGTGATTATCAACAGGAAGAGGCACGATTATCAACAGGAAGAGACGTGATTATCAACAGGAAGAGGCACGATTATCTACAGGAAGAGGCACGATTACCAAGAGGAAGAGGCACGATTATCAACAGGAAGAGACGTGATTATCAACAGGAAGAGGCACGATTATCAACAGGAAGAGACGTGATTATCAACAGGAAGAGGCACGATTATCTACAGGAAGAGGCACGATTACCAAGAGGAAGAGGCACGATTATCAACAGGAAGAGACGTGATTATCAACAGGAAGAGGCACGATTATCAACAGGAAGAGACGTGATTATCAACAGGAAGAGGCACGATTATCTACAGGAAGAGGCACGATTACCAAGAGGAAGAGGCACGATTATCAACAGGAAGAGACGTGATTATCAACAGGAAGAGGCACGATTATCAACAGGAAGAGACGTGATTATCAACAGGAAGAGGCACGATTATCTACAGGAAGAGGCACGATTACCAAGAGGAAGAGGCACGATTATCAACAGGAAGAGACGTGATTATCAACAGGAAGAGGCACGATTATCTACAGGAAGAGGCACGATTACCAAGAGGAAGAGGCACGATTATCAACAGGAAGAGACGTGATTATCAACAGGAAGAGGCACGATTATCAACAGGAAGAGACGTGATTATCAACAGGAAGAGGCACGATTATCTACAGGAAGAGGCACGATTACCAAGAGGAAGAGGCACGATTATCAACAGGAAGAGACGTGATTATCAACAGGAAGAGGCACGATTATCAACAGGAAGAGACGTGATTATCAACAGGAAGAGGCACGATTATCTACAGGAAGAGGCACGATTACCAAGAGGAAGAGGCACGATTATCAACAGGAAGAGACGTGATTATCAACAGGAAGAGGCACGATTATCAACAGGAAGAGACGTGATTATCAACAGGAAGAGGCACGATTATCTACAGGAAGAGGCACGATTACCAAGAGGAAGAGGCACGATTATCAACAGGAAGAGACGTGATTATCAACAGGAAGAGGCACGATTATCAACAGGAAGAGACGTGATTATCAACAGGAAGAGGCACGATTATCTACAGGAAGAGGCACGATTACCAAGAGGAAGAGGCACGATTATCAACAGGAAGAGACGTGATTATCAACAGGAAGAGGCACGATTATCTACAGGAAGAGGCACGATTACCAAGAGGAAGAGGCACGATTATCAACAGGAAGAGACGTGATTATCAACAGGAAGAGGCACGATTATCAACAGGAAGAGACGTGATTATCAACAGGAAGAGGCACGATTATCTACAGGAAGAGGCACGATTACCAAGAGGAAGAGGCACGATTATCAACAGGAAGAGACGTGATTATCAACAGGAAGAGGCACGATTATCAACAGGAAGAGACGTGATTATCAACAGGAAGAGGCACGATTATCTACAGGAAGAGGCACGATTACCAAGAGGAAGAGGCACGATTATCAACAGGAAGAGACGTGATTATCAACAGGAAGAGGCACGATTATCAACAGGAAGAGGCACGATTATCGGTCTATGAGTTAAATAGTCACAATAAAAATAATAATCACAATGACAATAATAATAAATAAATAAATCAACAACAAAACATGTCACCATCCTTCTACGAAATTCCTGATATAATTATTGAATCATCATCTGCAGCAGCATCTAGCGTTAAACCTTAAGGTCTGTTCAGATGTATTATAATTGGTCTTTCCATATTTTACTATATTTATTCGTCCTAGCGGTAAATGAAGAATTTGTTTCGAGATTCTGTTGTTATTCATTATAGTAAAGTGGTGCATCCATTCGTTTCAGTATTGTGTAATTCTTATCTAATGACTAAGATATACTTAGTTTTGTTCGTAAATGTTAAATTCGTTTCCGATCTTCTATTGTATAGCCAGTCACGCCCCTCAAAAACCTCATTTTTGAAGATTCTATTCTTCGTTCCTAGTTTTTAGTTAAGGCCTAGTGTTCAGATCCATATAGCACTAATAGTTTTGGAACCTCCATTCTTTTTTTTTAATTTTAAAAGTTTCTCTTTTCTAGTTCCCTTCAGACTTCGTTTTATCGTGCCACACGCATACTTAACTTAACTTTGTATTCATTGTCTTCACTACTTGTACATGACACATTGTACTCCAGATAATTCAAATTATTAAATAAATAAGGTAATTATCATTAATTAAATAAAGTAATATATATCGCATATCAGAATTATCATAATCCAATCGGGGATAAAGTTAAATCGGTTTTGCAGTCTCCATATACGTGCCTCTGCAACGACTAGGATCCCATGTTCGAATCCTGGCGGTTCCACAGAGTGTTGGTGGTGGACTATATCAAAACTATACCAAAACTCTTCATTCTTCCTTCCCTCACTTTCATTTCATTTCATCTCTTATTCATTAATTTCATATCACCATTTATCTCATCTCATGTTAGGAGCAATTGTTTGGTTGGAGTCCACAAGTGTTGAAAATAAGTGATCGCGGGGTTCTAGTGGAGTGCCTACTACGGAGCTGGCATATGACTCCGAGCAATATAAAAGAGCAGAATGGGCGAAGGGGAGGATTGTTGTTCCTCCTCGCGGTCGCTGGCCCAACACAAAAATGGCGGTACGGATCGTGAGAGAAGATTCTATTGTGCCGGACCCGGAAGACGACTTCTGCCCAGACAGTCCCAATATAGAACTAAAACTGTTTCGTTATCTGAATTTTTTAATATTATAAATTACTACAAACTGTCCTTAATTAAGTTAATAAAGTATAAAGTAAAAATTAATTTTCAGCTTGAATATGTTCAGATTGTTATCTTCATCCCAAAATTAATAACAATGAAGGAATTATGATGACCTTGAAGAAGATTTCCGGACTGTAGGTTGTGGTCTTGAGGCTCGAAGTTCCCCGACGTTTCGCCAGAGACTGAGTCCGGCTTCCTCAAGGGTTGTCTTGAAAATTGTAGGAATAATGTAGGAAATAATCATATCTCAAATATCAAACAGATTTAATATTATAACATTACAAGAAGTGCATGGAAGCTTATTGTAGGAAAACCAGAGGGGGAAACGCCCCGTTGGTAGACCAAGAATAAGGTGGAGAATAACATTGACCATTATTTCAGGGAAGTAGATTTTACAGGGATTGCTTGGGAAACATTAGCTCAGGATATGGATGTATGGAGAACTTATATCCGAGCGGCCATGGACCGAAGGATTCGATACTGCCAGCGTGTTAGATAGTTAACATTACAAATTATATTTCTAACACAATGATTACAAATTATAAATTACCAACTAATTTAAACAGGTATTGATTCGCTAACTACAATCATTGAATAGCAGATTCACAATCTCAAAAAAAAAAAAAAGACAGCATATAAGTTAATTACGGTACATCTACATTTATATATATCTATTATGGCGTAACAGTCCAATGTTGGGCGTTAGACTCTCCTTTGTAAGAAGTTACGAGACCGAGTTATTTTAGTAACACTTATTTCTCTACAGATGTCATGAATAGTATGAGATCAACATACAAACCCAATAAGACATGTAGCAGGAAAATAAGGTATTACTATGGTGAAGGAGGTCGGTAAATCTTGTTTATAGGCCTTTTTCATTCAGGCTTAAGTTTCTTTTATGAGTCTGAAAATCTACAGACTCAGAATCCTCGGCTTAGGGTCCCTCCCGGAGGACTTGCTTAATGGATTTTTCCATCCTAAAAATCCATTGACTTCGACTGGGTTTGAATCCGCGGCCCTCGGGACCAGAAGCAAAGAACATTACCACTAATCCATCGAGGCCTACTTATATATATATATATATATATATATATATATATATATATAAAATAAGTGTTTGAATTGGATTCGCCAGGTGGTATAATGGATAACACGCTGAGGTACAGACTCAGAGATCCGGGTTCGAATCCCGTCCAGGCATTTATTTTTTTATCATACCATATATATATATTTTTAATAGGGTATTTATTCGGCTGAACACGACACAGAGTGAATAGGAACGCATTTAAATTTTGTTCTCTCCACTGAAATCTAAGACTCCTCAGCAATAGTGTTGGCATCTGTCGACTAATCTCTGTACTTCATGTATCAAAACCAGTTGTGTGACATTTTGTTCCTCGTTTTGTAATGTAAAGATTTCACAACCAAGAATTTTATTAGTGTTCCATGTACGTAGAATTATAGCTTCGTACATTCAATATTTTTGTTTTTCTTATGCGTGTGCTTATTAACTAACTTATTTCGTTTACGAATTAATTTTTGCTAAATTATGAAGTATTTATCCCCAAAGAGATTGGAATAATTCCCGCCTTTGTCGACAATGGTTTAAGTGTTGCCAACCTATGAAAATTGATACACTGTATTTAGGATGAATAGGGACAATAATTTTCGGCTGAATAGGGACAGCGTATTTCACTCATTTATTTGTAACTATTGTATTGCAGATGGATAATTATAAAGAATTGGACAGTAGTTATTTTTCATATAGTTATTAAAGCATTGCGTCAGGGGCAGCTTATATCATTCGGCAGAGTTATTATGGGTACTTCGTTCGTGTATTCAACGACACCGTATCACTGGAAGACCATCTGCTGAAAAAAATCAGTTGGTAGGCTACAAATATATTTTTTTTGCACGTGGATTTGAATTAGATTTCATCAGTGAAAGAAAAAACAGATTTTTTTTTTGGTTCGCGGAGAAAAGTGCAATAAGCACAATTGTATTATCGCTTCGTCAGAATCTGAATAATTAGAAAATTATGTTACTGTTGAGGGGAAGAGAATACATATGTGTAGGTTTTGTTTATAAAATTTAGTGTCGTGATAAATGACATCTATGGTATCATGGAAAGTGTGTTCCAGCTGAGGGAAGAAAACATGTTTATAGACCTAATATCAATAAATAAACCTTATTGTATGATAGTTTATATAAAAATTATGCTATGAAATTGTTTTTAAAATGTCTGACAAATATTTAACCGAAATAAGCCATTTGAAGGTGTCCCGATTTACCCTAAAGGCTGTCCCTATTGACCCTAACAAATTAGAATGAATAGGGACATGCAGTATTGGAATATAAATGTCAATAATTCCTTGTGCATTCTATTGATGAATCTAAAACTGACACAAAATATTGATGAGAGATTTTATAAAATCATAAAGTAGAAAATATATTTGCCTTACCAATAATGAAACCAATATTACAGATTTTCTAAATATTGTCCCGATTCATCCGAGCTTATCCTTCACCCAAATTTAGAATTCGTTGCATTATTCGTATAATTAATTCAAGAACAATAAAAACACTCTGGTAATTTTAAAACACATATTTAATAAATAAAAAAGTTTAAGATATAAAACACAACTTACCGACATTAGTATTTTTGCAGCTCTCCGCGAGAAGTGTATTGTTTCTTCATTCCATCTAACTTCCACAACAGTTCTGAAAATAATAACATATATAACTAAGTCAAATTTGTTTACAACACAATTACATAATTTTGGGATGTTATAATTTAGCCTATATGACATCCTGAACGAATTGTATGTCTTGTCTTAATTTTTGTTATTTTGCTCAATGCCACCAGTTTGTCATTTTGACATTTCAGGTATTCTCTCCTGGCATTGGCGTATTGTAACCCACTTCTGAATTTAGGGCGCCTTGAAGGCAGGGTTATCGTGCCCCACTGATATGATCGGTGATGACGATGGGTAATGATGCGCCAGGAGAGGCCTTAATCCTTAATTTAATCCAATGAGGTGAACATGATATTGATGATAATGATGGCCAGATGATGTTCGGGGACCGTTTGGGACTTGAAATATCCTAGCACTTGTCTTACAGGTGAGGAAAAACTCCGAAGAAATCTCACCCAGGAAACTTGTCCTGACCGGGAATCGAAAGAGGGCCCACTGTGTAACAAGGCAGCACGCTACCTCGAGACCACAGCGGTGGACGTCTTAAAATTATTTATCTATTTATTATGGATTTTGCAGTAACGTAAAAAATAGACCTGCCTCATAGGGTAGTTATCAGCTTTTCTAACTACGTTCATGAGGTTCTGGTTCCGATTCCCGGTCAGATCGTTGGAATTTTCCCTCAAAAAGTAATTATTCCTGTAGTTTCTCTTTGGTTTGGAATATGGGTTAAGTTTAGGTTAAGGACTCTCCTGGCGCTTCATTATCACTTATCACCCATCATGTCATCGGACTAACGTAACTCCGCCTTCCAGGTGCCCCAATCTAAGTAATGTATAATATAATTCCGCCAATGTCAGGCAAGAAAGCCAGAAATGTCATAAAAGATAACCTGGTGGTATTGGACAAAACAATGAAATAAAATAAGCAACGTAAATAATTATCTGTCTTCACCAGAAGGATAATTTCATGTTCAGGGAGATAATAGTAATTAACTAGTGAATATATGATGAAAAGGTGACGAATAAAAAGCTATAAAATTATCGTTATGAGAGTAACAAGGGAACTGTCAGTCATTACATGCTGAAACCTACCTAAAAATGTTTCCCAGTGAAGCGATGTGATGTTCCAAGGCTTGTTCCAAAAAATTTATCTACCTCCTTTAACTTCAAGGTACTAAAACTAAATTTCCCATTTAAATTACAGGGAAATAATGCAATTACTAACTTCGATCGATTGGATAACCCTCACACCCTGCTATCCAGGTCCAATGTTCAATGACAGGTTCAGTCAAATAGGGACAGAATCTGCTTCATACAGAGGGTTACTATATTGGTTTCAATTTCTTTGGCATAATTTTTGTACGCGGCCTTGGTACATCACAACGTTCCTCTGAGAGAAATTTGAAGTTAGTTTCGGCATGTTCCCTTGTAAGAATTGTATATAGTTGAGAAAGACTTTTAAGTAAAATTCCATAATATGATTATATTGTCTAACCATAACGGTAATCTGAAATTAAGCTTAATCATATGTTGATTAGATTGATATAGTAGGAAAAGATCGATGAAAGTAATAAAGGAGTTTTTTTAATGGAAAAAGCAGCACAGCAGACTAAGATAATAAAATCTATGGAAGTGACACTTAACGAAATAAAGTAGTTTTGATTTTAAGTTACAACTGACAGGTTCAGATCAAAACGAAATGCAAAAATTTAAAATTCTAGTTATTTGTGAATTTGGGTTGAAAATATCAATAATTCTTCAGAGTATTAGGACTGGAAGTAAATATCAGTAAAACTAAATATATGATCACACGTAGAAATACATTATATAATGGAAATGGACAGCTAATGACAAATGAGGGAAATTTTGAGGAAGTGGCTGAATTCAAATACCTAGGAACAATAATCACAAATAGGAATGAGATGCACAAAGAAATTAAACATAGGCTCAATTCTGGAAATGCGTGCTATTATGCATTGCAGAGACTTTTGATGTCCCAACTCCTTTCAAAAAACGTTAAGCTGAAAATATATAAAACTATTATTCTACCAGTTATATTATATGGGTGCGAAACATGGACTCTTACTTTAAGGGAGGAAAGGAGATTACGAGTATTTGAGAATAAAGTTCTTAGGCAAATTTTTGGACCAACGAGAGATGAACAGACAGGTGAATGGAGAAGACTACATAACAATGAACTACATGGTCTTTATAGGAAGCCAGATATAATAAGAACAGTTAAGTCCCGTAGACTGCGATGGGCAGGACATGTTGCGCGTATGGGGAATTGCGCGTATGGGAATGAAAGACGTGCATGGAAACTTCTTGTAGGAAAGCCAGAAGGAAAACGCCCAGTTGGTAGACCAAGAATGAGGTGGGAGAAACAACATTAACTATGATTTGAGGGAAGTAGATTATACAGGGAATGATTGGAAAACATTAGCTCAGGATAGGGATGTATGGAGAGCTTATGTCCGTGCGGCCATGAACCTACGGGTTCGATAATGCCAGTGAGTAAGGAAGTACGTATTGGTGAAACACTAGTGTCAGATTTGTTTTTATCACTGAAGAATAAATTTTTAATTGACATCTGCAAGAATAAAGTAGGCTAATAGGTTAATATCATATAATTTTTTTCGGAAAATAGTAAAAATATGGATTTGCACCGTTTTGCTCTCTGAATTCCTCAAATGTAAGATTAAAAATGGTTCAACATTTAAATATTTAGCTACAATAGTTTCAGATCAAAACAAAATTAAGGAGGAAATTAATCAGAGTTTAGTATTAGGTCTAGGCGTTAGAGGATACTTTTGACTTAAGGAATAGTATCACTCTCGGTACCTTACTCCTGAGACAAAGATCAACATATATAAAACATTTCTAATGTATTAAATTTTATTGTTCATTTAATAAATTTGCTGGGTAGCCAGTGATGCATTTTAATTTCACTGAACATCACATTTTTACGTATGAATTAAATTAAAATTATTTTTCTTCTTCTAGCTCTACAGCCCTTTATGGGCCCTGGCTGTTAAGACACTCTTCCATGCATCCCTGTCCAACGCACTCCTTCTCCATCCCCGGACCACGAGTTTCGGAGGTCCTCCTCTATTCCCTCCACCCATCACAGGTTCGGTCTTCCTTTTCTTCTTCTTCCTCCATCCGGTCTCAGTAGTATAAGCTTTCTAGTGGTATTTTCCTCCTCCATTCTCATTATATGACCCACCTGTATAAATTAATATTACATCCTCTATTGTTTGTGTTATGTATGTATGTACAAACAACTCCCTAGCGAGGGTTTCTTAAACAAGCTAATTTAGTTAATTTTTTTTACCAATAGATGTCAACGAGTGGCGCGACGATTGCACATCGCCTCATGAAACATCTAGTAGGCAACTAAGGTATTAATTGTATGGATGATGTTCGGTTAGAATTTGCACATAGACCTTTTTATTCAGGCTTGCGGTTCTTTTACAAGCGTAGATATCATGAGACTCGGTACCCACGGCTTACAGTAGAGTCCCTCCCAGAGAACTTGTCCCTTTGATTTTTTCCATCCAAAAAATCCATCGACCCCGGCCGGATTTGAACTCGCTTCCCTCGGAACCAGATGCAAGGAATATTTGTGTTATTTTCATTATTTCTTCAGTCTTATTTCCAATCCCTTGTGCGTTCCATGTTCCTAGAAGAATAGTCCTCCTTCAGTTTCTTTTGTTGTTTATTAAATCCGTCGGCATTTCATTCTGGGGTATTTCAGCATTATTTAATTTTCCAAACGAACAAGAAGCTAGTCTGATGTGTCAGCCCGAAACTGGAGGACCAGGATATTTTTAATCAAAGTTTTTCTTATTTTAGCCCTTGGCGAACCAGCGCCCAACTGAAATGAAACAGTGATATACGGTGCAGAAACATGGAGATTAAAATCCAGAACAGCAAGTAAATTAAATTCTGCAGAAATGTATTTTTGGGGTCGTTTAACTAAATTCCTGAAGATATTAAACAAGAAACACTGTAATTAAACGAAACACGAATCTTCAAAATTAATTGTGGATTTCGTAAAAACAAACAATTGAAGTTGTGTTGGGCATATAAAAAGAATAACGGAAGAGAGATTCCCAAGAATGATATCAGAATGGGTGCCATGTGATATCTGCTAAATAATATAACAACATAATAAGCAAATTATTAATGTAGCAAAAATTAGGATTGTGTGTATAAAATTGGAATTATTTTAATCTAAATTTCCATCATGTTTTGTTCTTGAAAATCATTTCTTAAAATTTTACATTATTTTCTTCTACAATAGAATGTCGTTGTGTACATTTTTATTCTTTTCAAGAGCGTGCAGTTGAACGGGAACAGCGCTGTTTGTCATTTTGATTAATGTAATTTCCTTCAGCCATTATTGTGATAATAAATATTGCTATCTTTTCTTCCAACCGAAACCAATTTCTTCTTAGAAGCGGTAGTCATGCTCCAATATGTAAAACGTCCGCACGTACCAAATTCATTAGGCTTTGAAAACCGTCTATAACATTCATTGCGAAATGGAATGTACCGGAATATCCATTGTTGGCTATTCGTTTCATATTGAAATTTTAATTCCCAGATTTGTTGTGCAGGGGTATATTTCATAACATTTCTCACTTCCTCTCTAACAAGGAAAAATCTTTCACATTTGACTCTACTTTTTATTTTTGTTTATTTATGCAGTGTAGTTAAGGTAATGTAACCTTATCTTCCACTCTCCAAAACAAACATAATTTGGTATATTACGTAAAACAATTATAATTATAATATTATAACCTAGCTGTTCCTCTACATCGAACAGCGCACTATACTTCATCCTTCCATGTTTCAGCCACCCGATTCTGGAATTCCCTCCCCTCGTATATCAAGGACTGGCTGACTCAAAAACAGTTCAAAACAAACCTCACTACATATTTCCTTAGACAATATAATAATATACAACACTGTTCCATGTATTCTCTTGTCATTCCATTATACTTTAAACTTTTCTTATCAAGTCAATTACTTAAACTAATTATAGATTATTATTATTTTTTTTCTATTTGCTCACGATGTAATCATAATACAGAAAAATGAAGACGACTTACAGAAATCAATGCATGCATTAAATGAAATATGTAAATTATACGATCTAAAGATTTCTGTAAGGAAAACGAAGACCATGGCTTTAAGAGGAAGAGATCCAGTGAGAACCAAAATTATTTTAGAAAATCAAAGTATAGAACAGGTGTCTAGTTTCAAATATTTGGGCTGTGATGTTGGCTACAATGTGGAAAGAGATATTGACTCCAATAAATTTCAGACGGTGTGTGGAACAATACAGAGAACATTCAAAAATAAAATTAGAAAAGAAACCAAGATAAAAATGTATAATGTTATGGCGGTTCCCACAATATTGTATGGATGTGAAACTTGGGCTCCAGTGAAAAGACAGAAGGATAGAATACAGACGGCAGAGATGCGGTTCCTAAGACAAGTAAAAGGATGTACAAGACTTTGATAGAATAAGAAATGAGGATATAAGAGAAGAATTGAAAGTACAGCGTTTATTGGATAAAGTCACGAATTACAGACAAAAATGGATTGATCACATGGATGGAATGAGTAAGGACAGATATCCATTGTTAGCCAGAAATTATCAAGCAAGAGGAAGGCGTGATGTTGGAAGACCTAGAAGACGTTGGGCTGATGCAATATGAAGTCGGAACGGGCAATTGCCTAATCCCTGGAGTGATGATGATGATGATTATTATTCTTTCTCTCCCTTGTGAACTTTATAATGTGTAGCCTATACATATTATCTATCATTAATCAACATGTAGAAATTCATAATTGTTATATATATATATATATATATATTGCAGCGGTTCTCAGTGGTAGGCAAGTGATCTCAGGATTGTGAACTTTTTATAAGCAAAAGAACAACGTATAAATTTTCCACTCTATTTCAACGAATCCAAAACTATTTATTTACGGAGAATTACACTTTCAACTTTTATAAGATTCATGATGTGTTCCGTTGAGGTTTATTCAAAATTAATATAAAATTATGGAATATTCACCTGAAAGGTCGGTCTCCTCAACTTAATTAATCCTGCCGATGATGGGACAAGTCCCGAAAGCACTACAGTTAAATGATTAATTAAGTTGAGGAGACGGACCTTTCAGGTGAATGTTCCATAATTTTATATTAATTTTGAATTACACTTTGTTAATACAATTATAATTTTTATCTATGAGTGGAGTCGATGAAGTTATTCGAGGTCCTTGTGCTTGATTCAAATATTTTCAAAAGTCCAAATGTTTTAACGGACTAAATCTTTATAAAGTCGTAGATAACTTTAAATTTAACAAGATCTCGGACGAATCTAAATTTTAACTGGATCGCAGATCGCAGTCTGTAGATCTACGATGTTTTAACACTGAACACAGTGTGACCGAGAGTGAGGCAATTTTGATATATATTCTCGCTTAAAAAGAAGATAGCTCCTCCCACTTCTTCGATTCCACTCGATACAATTTGAAAATACATATGTTACAATAAATCTTATTCGCTAGTCATGTGTTCCCTTAGAGGGGGGGGGGGTTTACGCTCTTGGAGTTCCTGAAATGTAAATTTTCAACACCGCTATGTATACCTTGATAATTTATACGTGTGGTTTTTTTACATGTAAATGTTATCCTTATTTCTTGGAATTGCTGGTCCATAGCGTTAATTAAATTTTCTAAGAACTGGGTTAATTGCTTTTGTATATTGTTAATAGATAACTGTTTTCAGTTCCTTTCAATTTTGCAGACTCTCATCAAGAGACTGTTATCTTTTCTAAAGGTGGATGAATGTCTCTTGTTACCTGCATAGCAGGTAACATTTTAACAATACTTCTTTATTCTAGACATGTAGTGGAATTTTTCTTGGAGATATTTCTACTTTTCCGCATACTTCTCTTATAGCCATATTAATAATATATTATACTTTGATTATTTATTGATTAATTTAATTTTAATAAAAATTTTGATATGATTTCCCTAATTCTTGTAATTTTCGGATTCTAATTATCTATTATAAGACATGTTTATCTTATGGTATACTTTTATTATATTTTCAGAACATTTTAGTTTTAGGTCCATGTATATTAGAGTTTTATTTTAGTTTTTATATATATCCTATCATTTTTTTGCTACAAGTGGTGAAGTGGAAGAGAAGACCTTACGATATTAACTCCATCAGGTAAAATAAATAAATAAATAAAATAAGAACTTGGTCAAAGTGATAATATAATAGCTGTAACTTAACTAAATGCAATAAAAATCCATCCATCCATAGGAATTCTGCCCGAAGGCAGGTCCTTCACTGCAATCATAGCATTTTATGCTATGCTTGCAGTTTTACTAGGGAATTGTAGGTGTGGTAGCTTCCCGTTGCTTTCCACACCAGTGAAGGATGATGATGAAAATGATAACGATGGTGATGATGGCCATATGATTTCGTGGACCGTCTAGGCTTTAAAGTTTTCCTGACATTTGTTTTACAGGTGAGGAAAAACCCAGATAAAAACCTCACCCAGAAAAACTGCCCCGATCGGGGATCGAAGCCGGACCCGCTGCGTGACAAAGCAGCACGCTACCTCGAGACTACAGCGGTGGACGTGTATATATATATATGAAAAACAAAAAGAACACTTTAGAAATATAAAAAATAGTGAAATTAAAACATCAGCAATAGCAGCACATAGTTTATTAGAGAACAATATAATTAAAAATGTAAAACTTTTTGAAACATTATCTATACCTCTGGAATTAACAATTTTGGTAAAGAAGCTAAGGGGTGCAAGTTTTGCAGTATTGAGAAAAACAGGTTTCAAAAATCAATATCTATAGGTATGTGAGGAAGCATTTTTACGAATACTTAGAATAGATGGAAAAACCCTAGAACAAATTTCTATATTTAATTAACTCGGTCACTAATATCTGATATAAGAAATGACACAGAGATAAAGTTACAGAAATACAGTGTTATTAAAAGAAATTTTGTTAAATGAATGTCAACCGCAACTGAATTGAGATTACACAATGTGGCTGCAAAATCAGGACTGAAAAATAGCAGCGAAAATTGGATACTAAATTCTAAAATCAAATCAAAATCGCAAGCGGCACACAATATTGATTTTCCGACCTCTCCTAGGTTTGATAAAAATGGACAAGCAAAGGAACACATGTATACCAGATAGATAAAAAGTTCAAAATATAGTTGAATAAATGTCATTAGTGATTTTCAAACTATTGATACATTTAAGAGTCACGAAGTGACGAAGAATTTATCTAGAGGATTTGGATATAAAGAGTGGCATTTGTTAGGACTGTTTAAAGTATAAAATTAAGCTGTTTACTTAAAAATCGCTATGTAAATTTGTTACCGGTATTTTAAAGTATTTATATATTTAATGTAAACTGCCATGTTTGGAAAAAAATCAGAAATGTGTGGTTATGTTTATTCACTGTCACTTGATCATATTATTTATTGCCAAATAGGATCGCAATCAGCGATAGCCACTAAGAATAAAAAATTTAACACATCAAACTGTATATTACAACCAGCAATATAGGTTAGTAATTTATTTTTTAGTAAACAACTCGGTAAAATTATTGTTTAAAAACACAATTATTGAACACACAGTTATCAAATGTGTAGTTTTGTGGAATCTGTTCATTATTTGCTGTATTCAATGTATTTGTTGGAGAGCCAGTCACTGCAAAATAATGCTCTGACCTGTTCAGAATATTAAAAAGGAGGAGCTTTCTTTATCACAAAAGCAGGGACAAACAAAATTCATTGAAACGTGATTGGTCATTGACTCCCATTTGGGGCATGAGTTATATAGTCATAGCTGTTTGTTACAACATGTCCATAGAATGAACCCATTTTGCTTTCCTAAATTAGCATTGCAGCATCAACCTAAAGGACGTCAAGATAAGGGAAGTTCAAAATTAAGATGGACTGACCAACCACATCTTGAGATCTCACCACAGCAACAGATTGAAACGACCTAAACAAGTTAATGATGACGATGATGATGATAATGAAGTTGTATAAGAAAATCATAGGTAATTGAAAATGACAACAATCATACTTAACTTTAATTCTCCTAACGCATACACTTACGGTATATCTATTTGCCACTAAATAAAATTAGGCTTCAAGAGAATAATTATACCAAACTCTTTTTTTTTTTTCGAAACAATCACTTAATCCCCTTTTCTTCAAAACTGCCTCAATTATAATAAATATGAACTGTAAAACTAATAATAAAAAAATCAGTGACGCAAATACTACTTAAACTAAGCGAATTTATCGGGAAGTTGAATTTATGACCCTAATACATCTTACTTTTCTTACTTAAATTCTGTGGTAGCTATATTGAAGTCCCATTGGGGTCAGGATTTTTAAACTGACCCAAACCCTCTGGCGGCACTATGGTCCTGGGGTCGACTCAGCCTCTAACGTAAATGAGTACCAGATGCTTGTTCTGGGGGTAAAGGCGGCCGTCACGCAGGGCTGACAACCCGGCTGACGTAAAGTGCCGATTGTCTAGAAAAAGTGGGAGCCCTAAGCTCCTACTACCCCAAGGGCCTCCGGGTCTGTTGTGGGATCACTTTACTTTACTTTTAATATTGTTACATTGAGACAATGCAAACATGGCTGCTGCTAGAACGATTATTTAATTTCGGGTTTATAACTGACTTATTTCACTGATTCTTGAAAAATGCCTTCCTCATTTATTTACAATAGCACATATTGACTTTCTTTACGAAAAATAAAAAAATGCAACAGTTAGAGAGATTTTGAAATTATTGGTTCAGGTTAGCTCTTACTCCTAATGGTCGGATTTTGCTGTTTAACGTATTCGACCTAATATTTTTGAATTTATTGCTATATTCCGAATGTGTTTCTGAAAAGAAATAGCGACTGTTAGATTGTAACAGGTGCGCGCGCATTTAGTTATTGGGGCACTATTAGTCACTAAGGTGATTTGGTGTGCCCTAGCACGTTAGTACAATCGGTTTCCTAATACTTCGGGAAAAAGTCATGAGAAATATTTTCTTATTGGGTTCAGACGACAGAGACAGTTTACGAAATAAGATTAATCACTTTATTTAATTAAGCTTGTAAAACAATAACACGCACCTAATGTGATATATATATATATATATATATATATATATACGTGTTTTTTTACGGTAGTAATTATTGAGTTTCGTCACGAAAAACATATCAACATGGATTGATCATGTTGAGGTAGTTTATTATTGGAACTGGATTGGATAAATGGAGAAGAGTGGAGGAATAAACTAAAATAAAAACAGTTTTAATTGTAGGAAGATACTTATTTGACCTATTTAATAAAATTTAACATAAAACTCCATGTCTGTGTCTTGTAAATAGTTTTGTAGATACAAATTCTGGCGGCTAAGTCAGTGATAATTTCTCTCTTAAAATTAGAATACATTATATAAGATTAAGAAACTGTTACTTGTGTTCTTGTATGGCTCTCTCTTGAATTTTTTATATTCTATGCTAGAAAAACTCTTAACAACAGTAAATGATAATAATAAAACACTAATCGCAACATGTGATTTCGAGATACATTTAGTTAGTAACGATCTTGTTCACACAGCTTATATATTTTTTAATTTTAGGCCTATTTAAGTTTTAAAATTTATACTAGGCCGCGTAATAGTATTAGTTGTGTTACGGAAATGTATGACAACTAATTTTATATTGTAGCACGATAATATTAATTTGGAAAACCAATTATTACTTTAGCGTAGCAACATGCATGAAACTAGAATGCAACAGTCTTGTTCATACACTCAAAGAATGCGTCTCTATACTTTGTTGTTTCTGAACAAATGTTGCGCTACCTACTCAAGTGAACGAGTAGAGAGGATTGTTTCATAGCATTCACGTACTTTCTTCATTTGTGTACAAAATTGAGAAGAGAATGCAGTAAAGTTCAGACTTAAAGAGAGCTATTGTCAACCTTACTGTAAGAGGTAAATCACTGAGGGAAATAGGCAATATAGTGGGAAAATCGCATGCTACTATACAGTACATAGTTAACAAGTTCAAGTATCAAGGTGCCATAGAAAAATGTCAGCGTAACGGTAGACAAAAAATAATGAACGAAAGAGAAGTACGTTTTACTCTGACATGTTAAAACACATCCTCGGATTAGTATCCCAGAACTTAGGCCCATGGTGGAAGAAGTGTCTAGAAAGCAAATGAGCAATCAGACTGTTCGTTGTATGCTGTGGTCGCATAATTATCATGACCCCAGACCGCGATAAAGGTCATACGTAAGGGAACAAAATTGTGCTGCAAGATTACAATTTACAAAAGAGCATGTAAACAAATCACAGGAGTTTTGGGATCGTGTAATTTGGTCCGATGAAGGAAACTAAATATCTTCGGATCAGATGGTTTAATAAGGATTTGGAGGAAACCCAACACTGCTGATTATAAGGTGAATACTTTTTCGACTGTGAAACACGGAGGAGGTTCAGTTATGATGGGTCTGTATGTCTTCCAGCGGGGTTGGAAACCTGCACTTCATTGACTGAATTATGGATAAGTGGTATTACAACAGGATAAAGAAGGAAAATGTAAAACAAAATGCTATAAAAATGGGACAGGACAGAATTGCATATTCCAACAAGACAATGACAGTAAACATACTGCAGATAACAAGCTTTGGTTTATCTGGAACGTTCCGATGCACCTGAGAACACCTCCACAGTCAGCTGATCTAAATCCAAGAGAGAATACTTGGGCCGATTTGAAGAAAAATGTCCGTAAAAGAAAAATGAATTCAAAAGATGAGATAAAATATTTCATTGGAGAAGAATAAGGCAAAAAGACACCTGAGACAATACAAATTTGGAAAAAATTGGTAAATTCAATGCAAGGACGATGCCAAGCAGTGATTACAGCTAAGGGGTACTCTACTAAGTATTAAATGAAGCCATTGTTCTGTGTTTTGGTTTTGTGTTTTAAGTGCATGAACAGAAATGTTGCAAATAACTGAATGTTTAATTTCGTTGGTTTTAGTTTTAATTTTATTTTGAATAGAAAAAGCCGCAAGGGTAATTTATTTTATTAACTATAGGTGTGTTAGACTGTTATGATACTCTGAAATGATAATCAGAAATAAATCACATTTCCGAAGCTAGAACATTTACTTTATATAACAAAATATCAGCTGTATGAACCAGAATATTACTAACTGTATCTTCACAAACAAGTGATAACGTAAGAATTGCTAAGTATTTTTATGTACCCCCTTCTGAAAGTCACATGCCTCCAAGCCTTCTGAAGTCTCTCCCAGTAATTTTACGATGACATTTATGACCGCGCAATAAAAAGGAGCCTCTCATCTTAAAAATATCAAGTGGGTTCCTTAAGCTAACAGCTGGGACATAATATTCTTATAAAAAACCCGTCAAGGTAACGTACTGGTGCTTTCATTACGTTTATCAATCAGAGTAGTGCTACTACATTTATGGCTCCCCACAAGAAAACACCCAGCCCCCCCCCCCCCGTCTTGCCATTGTTTATATAGAAAGAAAAGTTGTCGAAGGGCAGTGTCCGCTTTATGTATCCCCCATTGCCAATCGGGCCCAAGTTCGCGTGGTGGCTCAGGCCCATTTCTGTGCCCGATCCACCCGTTTCCCGGACTATACGAGGTGTATCGGGGAGAGGGATCCGAAGATTGTCCCTCCGTGACTGTTGAGTTAGTAATAATAATAGTAGTAGTAATGATAATGATAATAAATATCCTCAACTCGTGTCCAACTCAGTGTCGGGTCGAAAGATGAGATGACATGAAGCTCTGATAAAAATAAAATTGAGACAATAGAAATGAGATTTCTCAGATTAGTTGCAGGTATATCTCTAAGAGATCAAAAGAGAAGTCAAGATATCAGAGATGAACTACAAATCTATAATATAAACGAGAAAATACACACAAATAAACGTAATTGGTTTGAACATAAACAAAGAATGTCAAATAGTCGTTTATCAAAACAGTTGCTTCATTATAGGCCTCTAGTACGAAGAAATGTAGGAAGACCAAAACGTCGTTGGAAGGACGACCTGCGCCTGCGGCATGTAGTGCGCCGGGGAGCGGAACGGGCCAACAGGCCCATACCTTGAAGATGATGATGATGAGATGAAGCCCCTTATATAGAGGTCTGTGAATGACAAGGGTGCCGGCAGACCATGCCTGACTCACCTGACGCACTGAGAATCAGAATGATTGTGAGGTTAGTTCTGTAATGATAGAAATTAAGGCAGTTTGAATTAGGAGGGTTAACGCTATTGCTAGTTGATGATTTATTTCGGTAAAGATAAATCTAGTTAGTAAAGGGACAGATGAACAAAATGAAACGGAATGGATGAGATGCGTATGGAGAAATAGTGGAATTAAATTGTGGCAGGGGAAAACGGGAGAAAAACCTGCCAAGCTAAATTTCATCCACCACGAAACCCACATGGAGTGAACGAGACTCGATCTCGGAACCCCAGCGGTGAGAGTGAAGCGTCTAACCGCTTGCGCCACGGATCTTTAATAATAGTAATAATAATAATAATAATAATAATAATAATAATAATAATAATAATAATAATAATAATAATAATAATAATAATAATAATAATAATAATAATAATAATTTTTTATTATTTGAAAATTTTCCTCATCATTGAGAGTTTTCTCCAACCAATCTTAGTAATTAACATGAATTAAAAATAAATAAATAAATGAATATGAATGACTACGGACGTATGGACTATGTTTGCAACAAACATTCACAAATTTCCCTTAATTAAAGTTCTCTTAATTAATGATAATATTAATAATGGTAATAATAATAATAATAATAATAATAATAATAATAATAATAATAATAATAATAATAATAATAAGTCCATCGCTGTGGTTTCGAGATAAAGTGCTGCCTTGTCATGGAGCAGGCCCGGGTTCGATCCCCGATCGGGACAAGTTTCCTGGGTGAGGTTTCTTTTTCGGGGTATTTCCTCACCTATATGACAAATGTCAGGAATCTTTAAGGCCCAAACGGTCCCCGAACACCATCTGGCCATCATTATCATCAATATAATATTCGCTTAATTAGATTAAGTTTAGTTTAAGGCCTCTCCTGGCGCATCATTACCATCATCAACTCTCATATAATCGGGGCAGCGTAGCCCCGCCTCAAAGGGCCCAAACCTCAGAAGTTGGTTACAAGTACGCCATGCCAGGAGAGAACACCAAAAATGTCGACATGATAACCTGGGGCAATTGGGGAAAAACTTAATAGATATTTATGTTACATGACACAGTTGAGGCGTTAAAAGGCCTTGTCCACCAATCAAGAAAGTTAGAAAAATACAAAAATTAATCTCATATGTAAATTACAATATACTTTAATGAATACGTCCCACGCAGTAGCCGAGTGGTTAAGGCATGATGCCTTGGCGCAGAGCTACAGGACTTGCTCTGGTTCGAGTCTCCATGGGAGAAGACATTTTCTCATGGAATTTCGGCCAGTATGAGACCGGTGTCTACACAGTATCATGAAGCATTCGGGTAGCTACAATAAGTAGCCACTCCAGGTTGAGTAGACCAACTTTAACGACTGAGGACCCGACATGCTGGTCGCATGTCACCCCTGCACTAGCTAGATAATCGTCTATCTCTGTGATTAACACAGGTGATGTGAGACCAGCAGCCGGCTGGTAGATCGAGGGCCTTCTAGGTCTGTCGCGCCATGGAGTTTTAAATGGATACATGGTGTATGTACAATACAACTGTTTTATCTATGATACTCGTATGTGTTGATTTAGTCTACATTTAACGAATGAAATATAAAATGTAAAAGATAAAAAAAACAACTGGAGAAAATTAAGAATACAATACATACGGAGTTTTCTGCCAATTGCAAACTCAGTATTCTCCATTCTTTCCATAACTCAGTCTTCCTTTTTGTATCCTCAAGTAAACTATTAATTTTAATATTGTCTATCATCTCATGTATTTTTCTGCCTCTAACCTTCATTTCGTTGATCATTCCTTCTAGGGCATCCGTCAGCAGGCAGTTTCTTCTCAACCAGTGGCCAATCCAATTTATTTTCCTCTTCTTTATGAGTTTCAGCATTGTTCTTCCTTCATCTACTCTAAGTAGTTGTAAATTTAGTTAAATTATGGACTTAGTTTTTCCTTGTATTTTAAGATGTTTGGTCATGCATTTCTTGTTCCTATAGGTACAATAGCGGTATATATAGAGAGATGTTTCTATAACGTATCTATTATAAATTGTTGAAACAGTTTAAATCATGCTTGCAGTGCATTGTGTGAAGCGAAGACTATCATATTAATCGCAACAACAGTTTTAATTCGAAACCAGTTTGTTCTATCAAAAGATCATTGGCGTGGCGTATAATCAACATTAATAAAATTCATGATAAAATTCCATTGCAAATTAAAATTGTAATATAAAATTATAAAAGTCCGTCTCCTCAACTCTGTAGACTATAGATTCTCTGTAGGCATTTCGGGACTAGGAAAAGGAGCAGGATATAAGTTTTCATCTGCTGACCCTGAATGTAACACTGGTACATTATTGATGGTCTGGTAAAGACCAGGGTAATTACAAAATATGAATGAGGTGTAGAAATAAATTTAATATAGGCTCATTTCTGAAAATTCTGCTAATAATCATTACAGGGAATACGTATTACCATCTCAACTTTTCTAAATGTATATATATATATAACTGTTATTATCCCAGATATACTATGTGGATGCGAAACACGGACTCTTAATTTAAGGGGAAGAAAAGGTTTCGAGTATTTGAGAAATAAATCCTTAGGAATTATTTGGTCCGAAGAGAGGACAGACAGTTGAATGGAGAAGACTATTGGCCTATAACAGTGAGCTACATGATCTTTATGGGAAACCAAATATAATAACAGTTAAGTCTCGTAGACTGATATGGGCAGGACATGTGGCACGAATGGGGAATGAAAGAGGTGCATGGAAACTCTCTGTAGGAAAAGAAGAGGGAAAGCGGCTAGTAGATAGGCCAATAATGAGGTGGTAGAATAATAATGTTTCGAAGCAAGCAAATTATATTCCGGATTATTATAAAACATTAGCTGTAGATAGGGATGTATTGAGAGCTTATATCAGCGCAGCTATTAACCTACGGGCTCGATAGTGCCAGTAAGTTAGTTATTTCTTCTCTCATTTTAATTGTATCTCTCTCACCCTGTAGAGAATGACTGCTATAAGATATTACCTTCATTTTTTATTTTGTAGCAAGAGTGAAAAATCCCATGTTTCGGAATGGGAGTTTTGATAATAAATACTGTAAACGTATCAGATAACTTTTCCTATTCTCGATTTTTTTACATCGCTGATTATCAGTTCATTTCTGTAAAATTTGTAACCAGGTCATGTTTTCAGTTCTAATGGAAAGTTAGTTTACTCTTACGGAATCCAAAGCCACGCTTTCATTTGTTTTATTTGTAAGTTCAATCGACAACAAACGAAAAGTTGAATAACATATATCAAGCTGTATGTAAAATACATAACTGTGTATTGCTTCAACGATATAAAAATATGGTATTTTCCAATCATAACACTCTACGCTCCGTTTTTACATTATGGGTTACTGTTGCCAAGTTTACATTGTGATTGGAAGTTTTATACTATTTTGAAATTCTTTTGGTTTCATATGATGTTGGAAAACGTCCAAGAATCGATAGACACTCATGCTGTGGAGTGTGTAAATACAGTTATGTGATACGAAGGCATAATAATGTTTATTGATATTTCGTTATTGATACCATACTGAGTGCAGTATGTACAAAAAATAAAATTTTGAAAGTCTGTTGTTGCGTTATCTCTAGGATCTTATCGTTCTTATATTACTAAAATGGGTGAAGTTTTTTTCCATACTTATATTTAAAACCATGTTTTAACTTTTATTATATAAAAACAAAGGGTATATGATATAACATACATGCGATTGCAGCTCAATTGCAGAAGTAGAGGAGAAACCATAGTTTAGTTTTGGGAGGAAGATATAAAAAAAAGGCTCAGAGGAAAATACTAATTCACGGGTAATACCGAACTCGCAGTTTCCTGGCCGCATGGATATAAGCTGTCCATACATCCTTATCTTAAGAAAATATTTCCAATCATCCGCAGTATATTTTACTTACCTCAAATCATGGCTAATGTTATTTTCTCACGTCATTATTAGTCTGTAAACTGGGCGTTTTCCCCAGGTTTTGCAACAAGGAGCTTCCATGCCCCTCTTTCGTTCCCCAATCGTCTATCATGTCTTGCCCATCACAGTCTACGAGACTTCCGTGTTCTTATTATATTTGGTTTCCTATAAAGTTCATGTAGCTCCGTATTAAATAGACTTCTCCATTCGCCTGTCTGTTCGACTCTCTCTCTGATCCAATTTTTGTTCTAAGAACTTTATTCTCAAATACACATAATATTTTCATCTTCCTTAAAGATTCACATACATATAATGTAACTGGAAGATAACCGTTAAACATTTTAGTTTATTTGTTGTATTTAGTTTAACTTTTTTATAGAGAAAAGTTGACAAGACAATAGTTAGTACTATTTATGTGTTTTAATTTAAATAGTAGGACCTATAACTTTTTAGTATTATTTATTAATTTTCATTCATTATTAATAGTTTAGTATTTTGTTTATTGGTATAATTTTTAGTTCAAGCGTATAATTTTCCAAAAACGAGATTCCATGCCCCTCATTCGTTCACCATTCGTCCAACATGTACTGCCCATCGTAGTCTACGAGATTTTACTGTTTTTATTATATTTTATTTCTTAATAAGATCATATAGCTCACGTATGTAGTCTTCTCCATTCGCCTGTCTGTTCATCACTCTTTGGTCCAACATTCTTTTCTACGAACTTTATTCTCAAATAATCGTAATCTTTTCTCCTCCCTTAAAGTTTCGCATCCATATAATATAATATCAATAAAACTAAATATATTGTCACACGTAGAAATACATTATATAATGGAAATGGACAGCTAATGACAAATGAGGGAAATTTTGAGGAAGTGGCTGAATTCAAATACCTAGGAAAAATAATCACAAATAGGAATGAGATGCACAAAGAAATTAAACATAGATTCAATTCTGGAAATGCGTGCTATTATGCATTGCATAGACTCTTGATGTCCCAACTCCTTTCAAAAAACGTTAAACTGAAAATATATAAAACTATTATTCTACCAGTTATATTATATGGGTGCGAAACATGGACTCTTACTTTAAGGGAGGGAAGGATATTACAAGTATTTGAGAAAAAGTACTTAGGAAAATTTTTGGACCAAAGAGAGATGAACAGACAGGTGAATGGAGAAGACTACATAACAATGAACTACGTACATGGTCTTTATAGGAAGCCATATATAATAAGAACAGTTAAGTCTCGTAGACTGCGATGGGGAGGACATGTTGCACGTATGGGGAATGAAAGACTTGCGTGGAGGCTTCTTGTAGGAAAGCTAGAGGGAAAGCTCCCAGTTGGTAGACCAAGAATGAGGTGGGAGAATAACATTAACTATGATTTGAGGGAAGTACATTATACAGCGGATTGATTGGAAAACATAATAGCTCATGAGATAGGGATGTATGGAGAGCTTATGTCCGCGCGGCCATGAACCTCTCGGCTCCGCATAGTGCAAGTGAGTAAGTAAGTAAGTATAATATACACGCAAGAAATATACCGTTAAACATGCATTTAGTTTAACTTTTTTTTAAGATAGAAGCATGCCTAACGGCTCGAGATGGAGATGACAATAATTAGTTCTATTTATGTGCTTTTAGTTTAAAGGGTATAATTTTCGTTTTATTTGCAGATATTTTCTGATACGTTCACCTCTGACTTGTCATGCAGGAGGGCCGAATTGCCATCCTCGGTCGGGAAAATATTCCTCAATAAGTTACATTCGGGGTTTTTCCTCATCTGATGAACACATATCACGAAGCATTAAGTACCAAACGGTCCCAGAACATCATCTGGCCATCATCATCATCATCATCATCATATTCTCCTGAATATATTAAGTTTAGGAATAAGGCCTCTTCTGGCGCATTATTGCCATCATCACCTATATTCATCATCGGGGCAGCGTAACTCGGCCTTCCTAGCGCCCCAACCTCAGAAGTGGGTTATAATAACCCCGATGCCAGGACAGAATACTATAAATGTCGTAATGATAATCTGCCGGCATTGAATATAAAAAATCTTATATTAATTTTAACAAATTTACCTGTAGATCGTTTTGAATTTCTTTGAATATTGACCTGATCATCAGCCTATAATAAATTATTTAAAATATGTTTCCTGATTCTGATTCTTATGATGTTTTCAAGATTCTATGTTCTATTTATTTGTCTTCTTCTTCTTTTTCCTTTCCAGGATTAGGTCAATGCGACCTGTTCCGGTCTCAAGTCCATCGTTTCCTTGGCCGTCCCGAAGGTCTTTTTCCGTGTGGTTTGTAGATGTTGATCTTTTTGGGCAATCTTCTAGTGTCCATTCTGTCTAAATGTTGTTTCCATTGGTATTTATGCTCGTCTAGTTTATCGAATATTGAAAATATCTCCATATCATTTCTTGCACAATGAATCTATTTATTTGTTTCATATAAATGTTAAAATAAGTATATACATATATGACTTATATTAAAAATAACAGTGTTGTGTAACAATAAAACTGAATCAGGGGTGGAACATAAACATAAACAGTAGATAATATGTAGATAGAAATAATATGAAATGTTGCACTAATTTTGAATTGAATGAGAATATAATAAGGAAGTGAACAGTGATAATAGCTTACTGACCTTTTGATGAAATGCCAGGAGCGGTAGAGGTCATAAGCAAGGTTGACCAACATGACTGTGATGCCGGTCTCCTTTGCCAGCATAGACAATCCTCCCAGCATTGCACTGAGCCATACGGAAACCGAACCCGGGGCTCCGCTCTGCCTGCAAACAATGCACATAATATAATTAATCTTGACAAAAATCTAATATCAACCCTTACGATGAATATTATTGGCCCGTAGGGACAGCTTTTACAATACTTTTATGAGAACTTGTTTTATCAAGAACAGTTAAGTCTCGTAGACTACGGTGAGCAGGAAATGAGGCATGTATATATAATGGAAGAGAGACATTTAGAATCTGTAGCATAAGCGCAGAATAGGTAGGAGCAATGAGGTGGGAGAATAAAAATTAGCTGTGATTTCATTGAAATTAATTATATAGGCAATTATTAAAAAAATATTTGCTATGCTTGCAGCTTTACTAGGGAATTGTAGGTGTGGTAGCTTCCCGTTGCTTTCCACACCGGTGAAGGATGATGATGATGGCCATATGATTTCGGGTACCTTTCGGGCCCCTAAAGTTTCCCTGACATTTGTCTTACAGGTGAGGAAAGACCCCGATATAAACCTCACCCAGAAAAACTGCCCCGACCGGGGATCAAACCCGGGCCCGCTGCGTGACAAGGCAGCACGCTACCTCCAGACCTTAACGGTGGACGATACGGATATACGGAAAGCTTATGTTTTCGCGGTCATGAATAACCGGGTTCTACGTTGCCAGAGAGTAATTTAGTTTAGTTATAGTCAACAATGAGGTGGGAGAATAAAGAATAATTATGATTTGAGTGAATTGTGGAGTGAATGATTGTAAAAATATTAGCTGACGATTTTTTATTTTTTTATTTTTATTTATTCGTTTTTATTTACTAATTTACTTAGCATGGTGGGGTTAATGCCTTGTGGGCTTCTTTTCCACTTACCAGGATAAACATTGTTTACACTAAAATACGGAAATCATAATTTTTTAGATACTCAACGATTATTTGGCCAACTTTACAATGACTACTTAAATCGTGTCCCAAATGAGAATCAATGACCAATCACATTTCAATGAATTTTGATTTACAACCAATCACAGTCTTTTTCACTCGATTTAATCAGTTTAATTTTATCACTTTTAAAATCTAGCTCCTCATTTTAACATTCTGAATAGGTCACATCATTATTTTGCAGTGACACCATGTGGCTACCAGATTGTATATATAGTGCACAAATGTAAACCCATAGTGCTTGCGGTATATAATATAAAAACATTTCATAGCAATTGATTATACCAAAAAAAAAAAAAGAAACCGCTGTTTGCGCTTTCTTAAACGAATTATTTCCCAGGGAATAATGTTGCAGAGAAATATAATTTACATATTTACATCATAGGACATCAGAAATTAATTAATACCTATAATGTTGGTTATAGATTTATCCACTGGGGTACATTCTTACAATATTGCAATCCTTTGACAATTAATAATATGACCTGATTGCAGTGATGAACAAATTAAGCGTAACAATCGTTTTTCGTTTGTTTTCAAACATCGCCGTTTACATTCAATATATAAACAATTTAAAATAACTATATTTAAATAATGATTTGTCAGTACACAACTTAATTTTATTCGCTAAATAGTCCTAACACATGCCACTCTTGAATTTCAAATTTTCTAGATAACTTGGAAATCACTCGTGGCATTACTTATGATAAAAGTAAGATGTTATACAGGGTACATCATAAGTCAGTTAACCGAAAATGCAAATATATTATTTTCTGAAGCTTACAACTTCTATACAAAAAACAACCACCGAAATTGTTCCCTAGTTAGCGAATTACCTCAAGTAGTAGTATTTGAGATTATATTCTGAAGGTCCTGTATTCAAACCCCAGTATAAACCAATCTGATTTTATTCCTTGCAACCATGTGCAGTGATCAACTGACTTATGCCACACTCTGTATAATAAAATTAATAATAATTAAATTTAAATCATCATCATCCGGTATCATGGCAGCTGCCGCCGTCTTCCGGAAACCAAACGCCATTCCTCTCTGTTCATCCATTGATCTTCCTCCAATCCTCTGATATTCATAGCTGCTTGTACCCCTTCTATTCAAGTTTTCTTATGTCTTCCTCTCTTCATCCTTTCCACTGGGATCCATTCCATAACAATTTTAGGCAATCTTTGCTCTGGCATTCTTTTGACATGGCCATACCACTGCAATCTTTTCTTTTCTATAATGCCTATGATGTCTGGCTCCTCTTGTGCACCCATAATTAAATTTAAAAGTAATAATAAAAAATGCACAAAGTAAGAACAGCTCTTATCTGCTATACATTAAAACTACAAGGCAAGTAATAAAATATAAAGCAATAATTATCGCTTACATATTTCTAAATCTGAATCCCAACAATTCAGAAGTCATCCTAATATGACAAAAAAGACTGCTCACAACATTTACATACCTATACTACCAAACATTACTAACTAACTTACTGGTAGTATCGAACCCGTAGGTTCGTGGCCGCGCGGACATAAGCTTCCCATACATTCCTATCCTGAGATGTTTTCCAATAATTCCCTGTATAATCTACTTCCTCAAATCATAGATAATGTTATTCTCTCACCTCATTCTTGGTCCACCAACTGGGCGTTTTCCCTCTGGTTTTCCTACAAGAAGCTTCCATGCATGTCTTTCGTTCCCCATTCGTGCCACGTGCCTGCCCATCGCAGTCTACGCGACTTAACTGTTCTTATTATATCTGGCTTCCTATAAAGACCATGTAGTTCACTGTTATCCAAACATCATCATCATCATCATCATCCACGGATTAGGTCTTTCCCTGTTCCGATTTCATTTGTTCAGCCCAACGCTTTCTTGGTCTTCCCACCGATCTACGTCGTACAGGATTATACATCAGTGCCATCTTTGGTATCCTATCCTCTGTCAAATCTTCGCAGATGCTGCTTCCATTTGTTCCTGTGTTCTTCTCTTTGTTGAAGAAGTGGTTGTACTTCTAGTTCCTCTCTAATATTCTCATTTCAAATATGTTCTTCTCTTGTACAACCTTTCACAGCCCGTAGGAATTTCATTTCCGCTGCCTGAATTTTACTTTTTTTTCTTTTGCCTTCAGGACCCAGGCCTCACTTCCATACATCGTAGTGCAATTGTTGAGTAAAATGTTAGCTGCGTATCCTTTCTTACTTTGTTCCTCAGTGTTCGTCTGATTGTTCCACAAATATGTTGAAATTTCTGTATTTTCTTATTTATATTTTGATCTGCTTCATACGTTATATCGCAGTCCAAATACTGGAAGTGTGAAACCTGTTCCAACACTTTATCTGTTCCAACACTTTATCTTCTATTACTATTTTTGTTCTTATCCAAACATTACTGAACAAAATAATATTAACCCTTATTCTTCTTCAGTACAAGGTCTTGTATTATATCTAGACGCAAATATAACCTGGCAAACACAAATGAAACACATATATAAAAAATATTATCCATGTTACATTATATTAGACGTTTAAAGAAATTTCTGCCCTCGTGCAGAATCTTATTGTGGCGTTAAATATAATGACCTAAACTGTGACTAAATCATATAACAGCGTAGAGCAGTTATTATTCAATTCATTCATAACATACTGGGATAGCGCAATAGATCTCAGGGCAGTATGTCTGCCCAGTCTGAATAAATAACTAAAGAACCAACTCTCTTATATTATTTTGTAATGTGAGATTGAAATAAATCATACCAGATAACTTGAAAATAATGTAATTATACATCTATGTATAATAAGGCGAAAATATCCATCTGCGTTATATAAATAAAATAAAATTAATACAATTATAGTTTACCGTAAATAATTCACTAAATCTTCCTCAATGTCAATATATTTTAATTCGTAGGAAGCCTTTCTGTCCCGCGCCGTAGCCGAGCGGTTAAGGTAGGAAGCCTTGGCGCAGAGCTACGGGACTTGCGCTGGTTCGAGTCTCCATGGGGGAAGAAATTTTCTCATGGTATTTCGGCCAGTATGGGACCGGTGCCCACCCAGCATCGTGAGGCAATTGGGTAGCTACCAATAAGTAGCGGCTCCAGGTTGAGGAACCAGATATAACGGCTGGGGGACTCGACATGCTAACCACATGTCACCCCTACACTGGCTGTTGATCATCTACCTCTGTGATTGACACATGTGGATGTGAAGGGCCAGCAGCCGGCTGGTAAAAGGGCAACCGCTGAAAAGTGGAAAGACCCTCAATCGGAAAGGAAGCCTTTCTTATAATTCCTTCATTTTCTGAAATTTTATTGATGAATTTTTCTTAATATTACCGTTCAAGGAGTAAGTGCAGTTGTTGACGGAGGGCACTGCAGTCGTGTTTATGCAGGAATAGACCACGTGACACTGCTATCTATGAGTGCAGAGGGGAATGGGACGTGGGACGCTGACAGTATACACTGCCTTATATGACGTCACGTATAGCAACAAACAGAGCTTCGTAATTCTTCCGCCTGCAGATATATTTTGAATGACTAACAGTTACATAACTTAATACAACAGAAAACGATCAAGCAAGATATGAAACTATCAGAACCAATAGTAAAATTGCATTTAATAAGTCAACACTGTCAAAGTCCTTCACCCAAACACTGCGAAAACTAATCGAATCCTTCAGCAAGTGGAATTTATTGTCCCATTTTATGGAACGTACATATTTATTTTGTTAAATTGGATAATGTCTATTTCTGATACGTAACTAATTAATTCACTGGCACTATCGAACACTTAGATTCATGGCCGCGCGGACATGAGCTCTCCATACATCCCTATCCTGAGGTAATATTTTCCAATTATTCCCTGTATAATGTATTTCCCTCAAATCAAACATAGTTAATGTTATTCTCCCACCTCATTCTTGGTCTACCAACTGGGCGTTTTCCATCTGGCTTTCCTACACAACGCTTCTGATACCAGCTTAATTAAATATGTCGGATTGCAATGAAAACAAACCTTTCATTTCCGTAAGGTATTACCTATTTACATTTTATATAATTTGATAGCAATGTTCATGACTTCCCATTCATTTTTCCATTACTTTAATAAATACATTAAATTATTTTAATGTATCTTATAGGACACATTGCTAATTTAAGGGTTAATCACATTATATTTTATAAATTCTAACGAAGCAAATACGTGTAGCTGGAATCAATTTTAAATGATGGGTTTCAGGTAAACTGCCACTTCAAATGATCGGTTTTCTCTGATGTTTGGAAGATTCCTTCTTTCGATTTATTTTAATAGTATATACTGAGTTTAGTTTTGAAATTATAAAAATTACGACTGCTAGATCGATTTTAATATTTTGTTTTAGGTGAACTCCATCACCTAACGACTGATTATGCTGGTTAACGAAATCGACCTTAATTTAGTCAATTTGCATATATAGGCTTATGCCAAGTTTTTTCGACGACATTAAAATTGCGCAGCTAGAGCGTCAACGAATACACACACACACACACACACACACACACACACACACACACACACACACACACACACATATATATATATATATAATTATAACATCGATAAAGCGTCATTAATAATAATAGTAATAATAATAATAATAATAATAATAATAATAATAATAATAACAATAATAATAATAATAATAATAATAATAATAATAATAATAATAATAATAATAATAATAATAATGCTTTATTTATACTGACAGAGCTAAGGCCATAAGGCCTTCTCTGCCACTCAACCAGCACAAATACAAGTAAATATTTGATATAAAGTAAAAATACCGAGTTCTCGCTACATCTAGTAATAATGGAGAATATATATATATATATATATATATATAACCGCTGTGATCTCGAGGTAGCGTGCTGCCTTGTCACGCAGCGGGCCCGGGTTCGATCCCCGGTCGTGGTAGTTTTTCTGGGTGAGGTTTTTATCGGAGTTTTTCTTCACCTGTAAGACAAATGTCAGGAAAACTGTAAGGCCCAAACGGCCCCCATCATCATAATAATCATCATCCTTATCATTTTCATCATCATCCTTCACCGGTGTTGAAAACTACGGAAAGCTACCACACCTACAATTCCCTAGTAAAACTGCAAGCATAGCATGAAAATGCTATGATTGCAGTGAAGGACCTGCCTTCGGGCAGAATTACTATAGATGGATGGATATATATATATATATATATATATATATGTTTCTATTGGATTTGCCCGGTTGTGTAAAGGTTAGCACGCTGGGGTACCAACCGAGAGGTCCGGGTATATATATGTGATATGAATTTTAGTAATGATCATTTTCTGTGTCTAATAAATAGGGTTGCCATTAAGAATTTTTTTAAATATTCTGTTGTGTTGAGATTAATTTCAAGGGAATTCTCTAAATTGAATAATATAGTCAATCAACAGACTGCTGAATGTGGATATATTATCGGAAAGGTGTTCAAGGAACTAAAAACATGGGTGTTTAAGACTGAATGAATTTTGTAAAATACCATTTTAATTATTTACATATTAAAGCCAACTAGAAATTCAAGAGACAGAATTAGGAAATTCTAAAATTACAGAAATAATAGTTGTTCAAAAATATGATTGTACTATAAGTTATTGAAGAAAGAGGGCTGAAAGGGTTTGGCCACGTAAAAAAGAAGACAGATGACATTAAAGGGATTACGTCAAAATCAAAACATCCAGTGGTGTACCCTCACTTGCAATCTGCAATGAGTCCAGTTCCACACTGCGAAGAATTGCCCTCCAGAACATGACATTAGATGAACAGAGCTCAGATTCTGATGGAAGTAAGGAAGAAGAAGAAACAGATTTTGGTGATACAACTTTTAAACTAAGCAGTTCATCTGAGCCTCATTTATTGACTGGTGAAGATCTTAACGATCTCATACGAGATTTAAAGTTATCCAAAAACCAGTCTAAAATGCTTGGTTCCCGACTAAAAGGATGGAATTTTCTTCAAACCTTGCGTGATGGAGAAAAACCGATATCATATTTGAATTCAGGAGAAAAAAATACTATGAGAATCACATATTTTTCTTTTGAGTAAAAAAAAAGTTTATTTTTTGTTGCTCAGTGTTATATAAAATGTTGAAGCGGAGAGCAACCGAAGAAAGGGGAGACCAAAAGAACAGTGAGTTCAAGGTGTGCATAGGAGTATGATGTTGGGAGGTTTAACAGATATTAATGCATGGAAGGGGGATTTATGGAGGAGAAAAATTTACAATGGGTTGTAGGAAAACTATTGTAAAGAAATATCTAATAAAACGAGCCAACGGTGATTTGATTTTTTTATATATTTGGGTAAACGTTTAGACATAATTCCATGGCGGGACAGGTCTAGACGATAATAAATTGGTCTTACCAACCGAATGCAGTATTCACATCCTCATATGGAAGCGGACGATCATTCAGCCAATATAGAGTTGACATATGGTCAGTATGTCGGATTAATCTGCAGTTATAATTGGTTTTATTAACTTGGATTTGCTAATTTTAGTAATCATACACATTTCTCCCAATGCTGTGTGACTGAAATTACATTATAAAATTTCTTCCTCATGGGGACTTGGACCAGAATGTTATATATATATATATATATATATTCTAGCTAATACCCGGCGTGCGTTGCAACGTCTAAATAAATGTAATTTTACAGTTAATCAAATTATATGGTATACGCTGAGACGAACCTAACATGGTGGTTGTTAGTTTTTAATTTCGTATTTCAGGTAAACCTCAACTTCTAATTGTCGGATTCCGCTTATTTATAGATAATACCTATCTCGGTTTATTTTAATGGGATATACTGAGTTTCGTTGTGAAACATACAAAATTGTGGTGGCTAGAGTCATTAATATTTAAATGTTCACTTCTGATGAACTCCTACACCTAATGGTTTTAGAGGGTCCAGTTGTGAATCTAAACCATCCATGGACCCGCTCAAACACACACAAAACGTTTTATCAAAATCGGTCCAGTCGTTTTCGGATTTTAGGTAAATTTACACTTCTAATTTATCGGATTTCGTTAATTTTTGCGTAATACCTACCTCGGTTTATTTTAATACGATATGCTGAGTTTCGTTCTGAAACATCGAAAAATGTGACTGCTAGAGAGACTTTTAAATTTTCACTTCAGGGGACTCCTACACGTAATGGTTTTAGACAGTCCAATTGTGAATCTTAACCATCGAGTGACCCAACCAGACATCCACAAAAATATTAATCAAAATCGGTCCAGTCGTTTAGGAGTAGAGTGACAGACACACGTACAGACGAATTTTGTATGTATATATATATATATATATATATAAAATTAATTAAAACGGAGACATTTATATGGTTATGGACGTGTTGCAACTTAGGAATTTTAGAGAAGGAACCTAGTTAAACGAAACCTGCTGAAATTAATCTACTGGTTGTTGGAGTCGTTTAGATGTGATACACATTATCCAACATTAAATTATTTAAATGTATAGAATAGAATGGTGTAGCTTTAGACTTTATTTAGAGATTGTAGGAAACACAACTGATAAATTTTACCAAACCATATTTTGAAAATGTACATTTTGAAGTATAGCTCGATATTCGCTGAAATATTCTGTAAAGGCTAAATTTTGTAAATATAGTTGGTTATTTCTTGTTAATCATCGATTTTAATTATAGTCCAAAGCATCTCATATTATTCAATAGGCATACACCTATTTTAATGGTGGGGCGAGTTTAAAAAAATAAACAGCTTATAACTTCGAATATGTATTGTCTGAAACATCTCGAATCTATTTCTTCCCTCATTTGTCCATTAACTGTCATATCCATTATATAATGTATTTCCACATCGGAACATATATTTTGTTTCAGTTTACTTCCAGTCCCAATTTCTTAGTGTTTTCTTTATATAATGAATTTTTATTAATACAGTGGAGGAAATTGCTATAAAGCCACTTTGTTAAAAGGGTTAACACAAGTTTATTTACTCTTTCTTTGACATTTTTCTATATTAACTTAGGAGGTGATTGAGTATAAAACACACACAAATAATGTCAAAATTAATTATCCATTTCCGTCCAAAAGAGTATATGAAAACTGAAACCACTCTCACATATGGGTGGAAAATAGTATAAAGGCACTTTGTGTATTTCACAGATTAAACCAAAAACACTGAGTGCAAAGTTTACAAGAAAGTTAAAAAATTTAGTTGAACCTCCATTGTTTTAATTACTTTGGAAGATTCTCTTTGGCATTGACTTGATGAGGGTGTTTATTTCTTCCACTGAGATTGAAGCCCACTCTTCCTGAATAATATTTTTCTGCTCAGTCACTGTCCCAAACTGCCGTCCATTGCGATACACACGCCTTGCCAGGATCCCCCATAAGTTCTCAATCGGGTTTAAATCAGGACTTCTGACTGGCCACGTCAAAAGTGGTATTTCTTTCTTCCTGAACCACTCCTTTGATTTGGCAGACACGTGAATTGAAGCATTATCTGGCTGAAAAATTAGATCTTCGCCAAATTCCTCATACATTCGTATTAATTAGGACTCCAGAAGCTGCTCAGTGTAGGACTCAGAATTCATCTTGGTGCGTATCCATGCTATTTTTGATCTTCCTTTAAAGCAGAATGCTGCCCAAATCATAACGCCTCCACGACCGAAATTTCTACTCATTCTAACTTGCTCTTCAGTATGGCGGTCGTTCCAGTAATATTGAAGGTCATCAGGCCCGTCCAGATTAAACTTCTTCTCATCACTGAACATTACTTTATTCCATTCTGAGGTCCAGGACATGTGTTCTTCAGCAAAAGTCATTCTAACCTTCTTATGTGCATCGTTCAGAGGTGTTTTTTTTTAATTTTAGGTTCTTGTCTTCTGACAGAATTTGTCTTACTCGTCTTCAAATTAGCCTGGATTTGAAAAAAAAAACATATACTCTTACCTTTTGCTTTACGTAAAATGAGACGTTTAGTGCTCTCAGACAATCTTCTTGTCCGTCCATTCTTCCCTTTTTTTTTTTTTTTTTTTTTTTTTTCATATTGTGAGCCCAGTTTGAGAAAATTATCAATGACACATCTTGAAGCCCCAATTTCGTAGGTATTTGTCTATTGGAAAGGTCAATCTCCTTGAAGGCACTAACTCTTGATTTCTCTTCATTTGATAGAGGCTTTTCACGTGGCATTGTACGTACTGCTGACTTGTAACTGATGAACGATGCTCACAGACACGTCTTCTCATAAGTAATGCCACGAGTGATTTCCAAATTATCGATAAATTCACGACTCACGAAGTGAGGAGTGAATTTATCCAGATAATTTGGAAATCAAGAGTGGCATTTGTTAGGACTATTTAACGAATAAAATTAAGCTGTTTACTCACAAATCATTATTTAACTATAGTTATTTTAAAATATGTATATATTTAATGTAAACGGCGATGTTTGAAAACAAATGAGAAGCGATAGGTACGCTTCATCTGCTTCTTTTGTTTATCACTGCAACTAGATCATATTATTTATTGCCAAAGGAACGCAATATTGTAAGAATGCTCTCTAGTGGAGAAAAAATGAAACACATCAAACTGTATATTAATTCATTTCTGATGTATGATGTAAATATGACAATTATATTTTTCTGGATTATTACCTGGGAAAAATACATTTAAGAAAGTGCAAACAGTGGTTTATTTTTTTGGTGGTATAATAAATTTCTACAAATGTTTTTATATTAACTCCTGCAAGCGCTAATATGTTGACATCTATGCACTATATATACAATTTGGTAGCCGTATTTCTTATAGCCTCAGTCACTGCAAAATAATGGTCAGACCTGTTCAGAATATTAAAAAGGAGGAGCTTTCTTTAATATGGTAATTATAACACTGATAAATATTTCGTGAAACACGACTCTGAATGGTTGTAAAACAGAAATCATTGAAACGTGATTGATCGTTGACTACCATTTGGGGCATGAGTTAAATAGTCCATGTAATTGCAGTGTTTTGTTTACATTTATGTCTCTGTATGAGCCAGACGTTGACCTGCCTATATACCGATTTCCACCCCTAGGACAGCGTTTTCTTAGATTTTACGTATTATTTACATATATAATAAATAAAAATGAGGAGACCTGTATGAAATTATGTCCAAGATAATTATACGTAATCTATGACACACGTACGGTATTTGCATAAATATTTCAGTTGTTTTACTACTAAAAATTAGTGGCTTTATACCAATTTCCTCCACTATAGGTCCATATATCCTCCTGAGCATCTTTCTTTCAAAATCAGCCAGTTGAGATTTATTATGTTCAGTCAGAACCCAGATTTTACTCCTCTAAGTTGACACCGGTTTAATTAGTGTTTCATGCAATCTGGTTTTTGTTTCACGTGTCAAATATTTTGAATTTAAATACTCTATTTATTGAAAAAATAACATTTCTTAGCATTTTGTATTCTTTTATGTATTTCTTCGTGGATATTATTATGTTTATTTAATCTCATTAAACACGAGTCCATAAATTAAATGGTTATGAAGTAATGTCAATTTCACTGTTTGGCACTCGTTGATAGTAAGTGCCAATTCTAGCAAAATCATCAGCAGTCTTAGTCAATTATGTGCTTCTTGCATTTGAAATTATCTTCACCTTAAATTGGCTAAACAGTAATTTTTCCTGCCTGTTATTTAAGTGGCCCGGACCGCAAAGAAAACAAGATCATGTAAAACACTTAGTTATTATTGTACGCTAGCTAATATTCGGCGTGCCCTTTTATAGATACCCCGTGCTGATTATCCGGTGTTGCCCAAGAATCTACTTATCCCGATGTTCTTGGCATAAAGTAGCTGCAATACGAAAATTGGTGTTTTTGTGTTTATTCGAATAAGTAAAAGGAGAAACAATTTAAATTTGCTCTCTTCGTTATTGTAACTAAAACAACAAATAAACTAATTAATTATATTTCCAAACTACCTTTCATACAATCCAAATAGTAAATAGAATTTCATTTTCCAAAATTTAATGTTCAAGCAATCACTACAAGTAAAATATCATTATTATTTTTAGACACCCCGTGCTGTTTACCCGGCGTTGCCCGGGAATCTACGTATCCCGATATACTAGGCATAAATTAGCTGAAATTCGTTATTTTTAGTTATCCGTAAAAAAATTCCCGCCGTGCGCTGTTAAGTTTGCCCAGGAATCTACTTATCCCGATCTTCTTGGCATCAATGAAAGACAAAAATAGTTATTGTGAGTCATCCGTAAAATATAGCATAGGCTGTTGCAAACTTTTTTGTAGTTTTTTTTTCAGATATTCAATTGTGTGTACATTAATTTTGTGTATTTGTTATGGTTTAGGCAGTGCACGCCATTTAAGCGTCAAAAAAGGGACTTTTTTCACGTTTTCGCTACAAAGGGTGATTCTTAATGGTGTAGGAATTGAGTATCACAACTCTCTTATAACCTATGTTCATCGCGGGAATCTCCTGAACATTTTGCAAAAAAGCCCCATCACAATCGGATGAAAGGTATGGCAGCGCATAAAATACGAGCAAACAAACAAATATTCATTTTTATATATTATATAATATATATATATATATATATATATATATATATATATATATATATATACATACACACACACATATGAGACCATGTGTCTCCTTCATTTCAGGCATTATCATGGATACATCTAAATGACAGAAGAACTCTACATTTTGCTATTTCAAATTTTGCACAATTATTTACCAAGTTATTTATCAACGCGTTTTCAAAATGTTGTTCATCACAAATAAGGAACAATATCACAAGATACTTATTTACTTTTGATACCACAGCACAGGACATGTCTATACTTTGAATCTTGCACAATATCTATGACTAAAGCACTTTCCAGTCATAGCAGGGTCGGTCATTCACTCTCATTATTTAAATAAAAATTAACTGATATTTTAAGTTCCACACAATGAAAATACTGTACTACCTGCATGACAACTATATTCAGTATTTTTTATATACGTACTAGCTAATACACGGCGCGCGCTGCTACATCTAAATAAATTATGTGTTCTTGCATTTAGTTGAATAAGTAAAAGGAAAAATAAAAATAAATTTATATCGTTAGTATTTTTAGATACCCCATGCTGATTCCCCGGCGTTGGCTGGGAATCTACGCATCCCGATGTACTTGGCATAAATAAGCTGAAAGACAAAATTCGTTATTTTGAGTTATCCATAAAATAATAACCGCCGTTCGCTGCTATGCTTGCCCAAGAATCTTCTTATCCCGATCTTCTTTGAAAAAAATGGTTATTGTGAGTTATCCTTAAAAGATAAACATATGTTGTCGCGAAATTTTCTGTAGAGTTTTTTGAGATATTCAATTCTGTGTACAATAATGTTGTGTATTTGTTATGGTTTAGGCAGCCTAAGCCATTTAAACTTACAGAAATCGACGTTTTTTTCACTACAGAAGATGATTTTTAAGGTTGAAGGGCTTGGGCATTAAAACTCTCTTATAACCTATAACCTTCCCGGGAAAATTCTGAACTTTTTGCAAAAAGCTCCATGACAATCGGATGAATGGTATTTATTTTTTATTATTATTTAGAGCCCCACCACTACCCCCCGGGTTACCTCGGGCATAATGTCCTTATCCCCGGGTCTGCTCTATGTCCCTATCTATATCTTATCTTTATTGAAATACATAATAAATATACAATTCGGGTATTTGATGTGTGTTTTTGTTACATAAAATTAAAATAAAGTGTGTTGTTTGTTTGTGTATATGTGTATGTGTGTGTGTGTGTGCGTAGTAGTAGTAGTAGTAGTAGTACTAGTAGACTGGTGACGTTTTTAACGCCTCTCTCGTCTCCGCTGATCTTGGTATGGCAGCACGTGCTTGCTCAGAAATATACTTCAATGAAAGACAAAAATGGCTATTGTGTGTTATTTCTAAAAGATAAACATATGCCGCCACGGACTATTTTGTAGATTTTTTTTTATATCCAATTCTGTCTACATTAATTTTGTGTATTTGTTATGGTTTAGGCAGCGTAAGCCATTTAAGGTTAAAAAAAGGGTTTTTCACATTTTTCACTAAAAAGGGTTTTTTTTTAAGGATGTAGGAGTTGAGTATCTCAACTCTCTTATAGCCTATGTTCATTCCGGGAATCTCCTGAACATTTTGCAAAATACCCCATCACAATCGGATCAACAGTATGGTCGCGTATAAAGTATGAACAAACAAACGTTCATATTATAAACCCAGCTGGATTTCTTAGGCTTAAAGGACCTTCGGGACTTGGGAAATCTGGTAGCGCGTTTATCTAGCCGAGCGTTAGTATGAGGATGTACAGTTATACATGTTTTGAAATAAACAAAAGGAGTCTTAATTTAAACTATTTTATTACTAAGTATAAATAATTAGAATCCCTAAGTATTCTAGCCCTAAATAACTAATCTAAGCCTATATTAAAACTACAGTACTTCCTTGGGGGTTGAGAAGAGGGAGTTGTGGAATTTATAAATTTACCCTAATCCACATCGTTTAGAATTCGATTATCCCTTGAAAATATAGCATTAACACAGTCTACATTGTTTAGAATTCTACTATCCCTTGAAAAGCATGTATTAAAATAGTTAAGGTAATTGATTCCCTTTACAAAAAGTCCCTGACACATATTAAGAAAAATGGTAGCTTACTCACCCATCAACACCTCTGATTGTCACACATCAACAGACCGAGACCCTCACTACCCCAGGGTTATATACTCAATTTGACCTCTAGTTACCCTAACTGTACTCACTAACATTCCAATAAACTAAATGTAGGGATTTTTACAGTTAGCTAAGCAAAACTTTGCTCTGAACTATATCATGTCTAAACTCTATTTCAACAGACTTTGAATGTCTAAACTCTATTTCAAAAGACTTTGCTTGAATAATTAAAATAATCTATAAAACAATTAAAAATCTGTATAAAAGACTATGTATTCATAACAATTCATTTATATATATATATATATATATATATTAGATTCATATTAATATTATTATTGTTATCATTATTATTATTATTAATATTATTATTATTATAAATATTAATATTATTATTATTAACATTAATATTATTATTTTATTATTATTATTATTAATATTATTATTATTAATATTACTTACTTACTCACGGGCACTATCGAACCCGTAGGTTCATGGCCGCGCGGACATAAGTTCTCCATACATCTCTATCCTGAGCTAATGCTTTCCAATCATTCCCTGTATAATCTACTTCCCTCAAATCATAGTTAATGTTATTCTCCCACCCCATTCTTGGTCTACCAACTGGGCGTTTCCCCTCTGTCTTTCCTACAAAAAGCTTCCATGCAAGTCTTTCTTTCCCCATGTGTGCAACATGTCCTGCCCATCGCAGTCTACGAGACTTAACTGTTCTTATTATATCTAGCTTCCTATAAAGACCATGTAGTTCATTGTTAAGTAGTCTTCTCCATTCACTTGTGTGTTCGTCTCTCTTTGGTCCAAAAATTTTCCTAAGTACTTTATTCTCAAATACTTGTAACCTCCTTTCCTTCCTTAAAGTAAGAGTAGATGTATTATTAACCCTAGTACTGTACACATCTGAAATTGTCACGCGAAATGTACACCAGGGTCACACAGACCCACAATTATTTCCTGGATAAATAAGCACAATTTAACATATATTATAAAATAATTGTATTTTGATACATTATAACATCTTATTAGTACTCAATGATATCCTTTTTCAATCAATTTTAGTATCAATGTATCGCGAAATTGTGATAAAAATGAAATGGGGAAAAAATTAAAAGTAATATAACTTGATTGTGTTCCATGTCTAAATAATTTTACTTTGAATTCAATTAAAACCATTATAATGATAAATACACATATTACACAAATATTTTGAAAAGTCTTTAATTCATTAATTATTTATTTGCACAATCTTGGCACCACTTAGCACTGATGTGGACTGTTTAATGTCTTACTATTATTTATGTATGTATCCCACACATCTCTGATAGGAGCCAATTTATCAAATTCCCGCCTTTCTGTCCTTGTGGTTTTATCATCAAATCTTAAGCAGACTGTGAGAAACTGTACTCATCGTCGCACGAAATAATGCAATCCCTAAATCATCAGACCACAAACCTTCTAAATTCAATTTACTGTTTTTAAGTACACCTGCAGCATAGTATAAACCAAAGAGTGCATGAATCTCATCCTGGTGAGTCAAATGTGTAAAGCTTTGACCAGAACCATGTAGACTCGTGCCTTCAATATTCTGATTGGTGAATATAACAATCGCTTCAACAATAGACCGATCTAATAACAAAATCCAGTCTCGTTTTTCTGACTTGACATTCTTTGCACCGCCTTTTAACCCTGGAATATAAACCACTATATTATCGGCAACTGGACGACCTCTCATGTTCCAACAGTGACCATTCTTGCCCAGGACCACATGTGGAACTGTGATATCTTCATCATCACTATCTGAAGAGTCAGCAGACTGATCACTTTCAACACAGTCGAAAGCTTCTGGAGGGGCATCATCTTAAGAGACATTTTCATCACTTAGTTCACTTTCATGATTAAGCTCATCTAACAATGCTGCTTGTATATCGTTTTCTGTTAATAATACATCATTTCTACGCGCCATTTTACACAAAAATCGAGTTCACTGTCAGGAATAGAAATGTTACACAAACTGTACACCAGGGTCACAGTGACCCTTAATAATATATATCTAAAAAAAATTAACTATTAATGACCAACGAAGTTGTACATCCGTCCTCTAGTAGGTCTCACGGAATACTGAATTTACATCGGTAGTAGAGGTATATGAACTCCATGTAGTCCTTGTGCAGTCTGACCCTGGTGTACAGTTCTAGGGTTAATATTATTATTAGGAAGAGGGATACGTAAGAAGACGTGGATAGAAGGAAATATAAATTTGATGAAGGACAGGGGACAGCAGGATTGTGACTGGAAGAAGAGAGATGAATGGAGGAATAGAATCAAAACTTAATATTGGACATAGGAAAATGTTGTATACATTTAAAATCTGTTCAATAATAATAATAATAATAATAATAATAATAATTTATTATTATTATCATTATTATTATTATCATTATTATTATTATTATCATTATTATTATTATCATTATTATTATCATTATTATCATCATTATTATTATCATCATTATTATTATCATCATTATTATTATCATCATTATTATTATCATTATTATTAATGAGAAAAACTGAAAAAAATGAAAGTGAAAAGAGAAATCTTAGAAGTCACTAATTCCAATTGTGATAAATGAATTTAGTTGGAGTATGTCATTCGTCAGAAGCGACAAATATTGTTAGGGCCACGGTACTCGCTTCAGATAATAATGCTCTCTAACTTTACTCAATTTACTCGCGTAATCTTATTATCAAACAAACTTTCAACTCAACCAGTTTCTTCAGTCATCAATCTTCCAACTTTGATCTTCTCTTTTTGTCGACTTCAGTAGGTCATAATCTCTGAAAAACGAAGCTTATTCTCCTAATAAGAGAGCAGCGCTAGCGAAGTCAACAATTAGAAGAATCCCATTTGTCTGAGATAGTAACCGTGTTACTGTCAGGTAAGTTTGTAATCAGAAAGTTCAGACGGATATATTTAAAACCTGAGAAGCTTTGATACTTTTTCTAGACATGTTACACTTCATTTCTAGTCGTACTCAAATGTAATTATTGTTTAATTTGCTTAATATATACAGGGTGTATAAAAAAGGATGGCGCAAACTTACATGGTTGAAAGTACACGATAATAGAAGCAACAATGTGCCAATAAACATATGTTCGCAAACGATCCGTTTGCGAGATAATTACGAATGTATAGTTATAAGCCGCCACTGACTTCATTGTAAACATCGTCCTAGTTAGTACAAATTAATTTCAATTCAGACTTTACTATTAAGGAGGTGTTCGAAGTGTCTCCATTGCATCTGGGTGCAATACTCGTACTGTGCTCGTCTCTGCAATGAATGTCGAATTCTTTCGAAAACTCCTGGATTATTTCTGAATTCTTAACTACAACTCTCTGCTCCAGTTCTTCAAAGGTGTATACTTCGCTTTTGAGGTGATCCCAGACACAAAAATCCAAAGGATTTAGATCAGGTCATCTTGGAGGCCAAGGTACAGATCCGCCTGACCTATCCATCTTTGGCCGTATCTGCTCGTTAGATACCGTCTCACAGCAGCAGCAAAATGTGCCGCAGCTCCATCATGTATGTACCACATACTCTGACGTTGCTGAAGGGGAACACCCTCAAGCAATCCTGGAAAATGACGCCGCAGAAACCTAAGGTACCTCCGTCCATTACGTTTTCGTGGAAGAATGTGTGGCCCAATGACATGATCACGTTGTACCCCTAACCACACATTCAGTGAGAAACGGTGATGATGTGGTGACTCATGAACAGCATGTGGGTTTATTTCACACCAAAAATGTGTATTATGATAATTAAAAACACCATCGCGTGTGAATCCTGCTTCGTCTGTAAATAAAATGTTACATGCGAAACGAGGGTTGACTAGAGTCTGTTGATGCATCCACTGACAAAACATCACTCTAGGAACAAAGTCCGCATCATTGAGACACTAAACTCGTTGGAGGTTGTAAGGGTACAGTAAACTGCGCTGTAAAATTCTCCATACACTACTGTGGCAATCTTCTCATCGAGGTTCCTGGAGAGAGCTGTACTGCTTCCAACACCATATCCTCAACCTCAGGCGTAATGAGAGCTGGCCTACCTACTGCTCTGCCATGTGCAAAACCCCAATTTTCTCTCAGGTGCTGATGGACCGTTGTAAATACGTGACTTTCGGGGTGTCTTCGAACAGGATATGTTTCTTGGTACGAGCGTGCAGCCTCCCATGCATTGCCGTTACCCCTACCGTACATGAAGTGCATATTCGCATACTCTTCGTTACTGTAAGGTTCCATTGTAACTACAACACAGCACAAGTGGCACTCCTCAGACGAGACTGATACCTTTTGAGACTGTGTACTGCATCGGGTGATGTACATTCTACGTGTATGGTTTGATTACAACTCCATCTCTAGGCAATGTTCAGTTTTGTAAACAAAGAACATAGGACGGCTTCAAGTGCGCAAGGTTACAAACAATAACGTCAATGGCAGCTTGTAACCATACATTCGTAATTATCTCACAAACGGCTCGTTTGCGGACCCATGTTGTTGCTTCTATTATCGTGTATTTTCAACCATGTAAGTTTGCGCCATCTTTTTTGATAAACCCTGTATGTATGTATATATATATATATATATATATATGCATATATGTGTGTGTGTGTGTGTGTATTTTGATATTATAATATTAAGTTTTTGACATTTAGCAATTATTATGATATGAAACGAAAAATAAATCCGTACTCAGGCATTTATTTTTATTTTCATGTCATATATATATATATACGTACAGATTTTTAATGTTTACACATGTTTCTGTGCCTAAACGTTTGTTTTCCATCTCCACTCATCCGTATTCAACCACTCCATGACCTTCAGTCCTCTTGTTCTCATTCCTGTTCTTATTTCTTGCATCCATTAACTTCGAGATCTTGCTTTCTTTCTTCTTCCCGATGGACCCTATTACAATCTTCGATTATTTCAGTCCAGCTTTAATTCTCTAGTCTTTTTTAGTGTTGTTATTTTGTATGATGAACAGGGATTTCATCAAATGCATCAACTCCAAACTTACAGGACAACGTTATTTTTGGGCAATGTTTTCTTAATCTAGCCTTTGTCAAACCACTGATAAACTTAGACATGGCGTCTGTACTAAGAACTGTCAGTCGGGGAAGTTTTTTGGCGACTATATATATATATATATATATATATATATATATATATATATATATATATCCATAGTAATTTTGCCCGAGGGCAGATCTTTTACTGCAATCATAGCATTTTCGTGCTGTGCTGTGCAGCTGTTCTAGGGAATTAGGTGTGGTAGCTTCCCGTTGCTTTCCACACCAGTGAAGGATTGTAATGATAATGATAAAGATGAAGATGAGCGGATGATTTTCGAGAACTGTTGGGCCCTAAGCTTCCTGACATTTGTCTTATAGATGAGAAATAACGAGAAAAATCTCACCCAGGAGCCTGTCCTGACCGGGAATCGTACCCGGGCCCGCTGCGTGACAAGGCTGCACGCTATCTCGAGATCACAGCGGCATATATATATAACTCATATTTTGACATATATTTCTTCTTCCTATTATATATTGTATGTTTTGGTTTGATATGGACTCGCTGTCATCTCTTTCTCGATCTTTAATTCCATCTCCCTGGTGAACGATCATTCTTCAGCTATCCCAGGTTCCTTCCTGCATACACTTCAGATATCGGTTCCATTTTTATCTGTCTGAACAATTTTTTCAGCTGTAGTCTCGGGATAGCGTCGCTTGTTCGTAAGCAGCGAGCTCGGTTTCGATCTCCGGTCAAGGCAAGGTCCTGTACCTTACCTGTAAAACAAATGTCGGGAAACTTTTTGACTCAAATGGTCTTCTTCTTCTTCTACTACAAGGTTTAGGCTATGCAGCCTGTTCCGGAGAAGTTAAAAGTGGAGTCTATCTTCTACGTGGTCGGCCAACATCTCTTGTTCCTCTGGGATTATATAGGAAGGTTCTTTTTTATATTCTTTCGTTGTTCATTCTCATTAAGTGTTCTGTCCATATCTTATTATTTTCGCTCAAACGGTCCCCGAACATAATTTGGCAATTGTTATTATATTCACCATGTTTGTTATGAATGTGTGAGTGTAAATGGTTTGTTTCGTCTTAATTTTGTGTTGTATCGGAGGAGGCCCTGACATTGAGCTGATCAGTCATTCGGGTAGGCGCTCCATACTAATGTGTGGTCAAAAAGTATGTGTATGATCCATAGTTTAAAATCCCTCTCCCGATAGATGATGCCACTGTAATGCCCGGCTGGCGTGTGCAATGTAAAAAATACCTATAAGGTGAGAAGTTGAATGAATTAATAGAATACAAAAAAATTATCACGAACCGCAGAACTGTTTACACATCTCTAGTTAAACTGACAAAAGATCAACAATTTTCTTTAAATGATAATCAAAATTAGCACCAAGACCAGCTATATACATTGTTCATATAAAACTGTTACTCTCCCTGTTATATTACGTGATATGGATTCGAAACATGGTCTGTTACTTTAAGGGATGAAAAAATATGAAGAGTATTTGAGAGTAAGGTTCATAGGAAGTTTTCTGGACCAAAGAGTGATGAACCGACAGGTGAATAGAGAATACTACTTAACAGTGAACTACAGAATCTTTATAGTAAACCAGATACAAAAATAAGAGTTACGTCTCGTTGACTGCAATGGATAGGACATATGACATGAGAGGGAATGAAATATGGGGATGGAAGCTTCTTTAAGAAAACCAGAAGGAAAACGCCCTCTTGATAGACCAAGAATGGTAGAATAACATTAACTATAATTGAGGGAAGTAGATTATACAGGGAATGACTGGAAAATATCTCAGGATAGGGATGTATGAAGAGCTTACGGCGGTGCAGCGATGAAGCTCCTGGCGTGATAGTGCTAGTGAGTTAGTTAGTTTATAATTAAGTATTTTTTCTTTTTGTTTAACATTCCACTGTCTTAATTTTAATTATCATTATCACACATTCTCCTCTTATAATTATATTTAATTATCAGTTTGACCAAATTTTAAATTAGTGTAAGTAATTACCGCGACCTTCGGGGCTAGAGACATGGTACATAACCACAAGACCACCGCAGCCGACTGTCCAATTGCCAAATATTATTATTTATATTCATTTAAAAGTATACACATTATAAATAAAATAAATTCCATGGCGCGACAGGCCTAGAAGGCCCTTAGCCTACCAGCCGACTGCTGGCATCACATCCACATGTGTCAATCACAGAGGGAGATGATCATCTAGCCAGTGTAGTGGTGACATGTGGTCAGCACGACGAGTCCTCCAGCCGTTGTAGCTGGTTTTCTCAACCTGGAATCGCTACTTATTGTAGCTACCCAAATGACTCACGATGCTGGGTGGACACCGGTCCCATACTGGCCGAAATACCATGAGAAAAATTTATTCCCCCATGGAGACTCGAACCAGTGCAAGTCCCGTAGCTCTGCGCCAAGGCTTCCTGCCTTAACCACTCAGCTGTTTTAAAATAATATTTTTATCTTTAGATATGTTAAACCGTTCATTCTGAGATAATTCTAAAATAATTCTAGACAAATCACATTTTGTAGTTGTAACATATAAAGCTGTAATTTCTTCATCGCTACTGCCGTCTTTGTCTAATGTAATTATATCCTATAATATCCTCAACTCATGTTCAACTTATGGTCGGATCGAGGAATGAGATGTAATGAAAACCCTTTATTTAAATGTCTATAGTCAATATTCTATTATCAAGTGATAACACTGAGCAACAAAAAATAAACTTTTTTTTTTGTCTCAGAAAGAAAAAATGTGAATCCGATAGTATTTTGTCTCCTGAATTCAAATATGATATCGGCGTTGCTACATCACGCGAGGTTTCCGAGAGACAGGAATTTATAATTTTAAACACTTCAATATTTTCTACATTCGTAACTACACAATATTCGAACATTTGGATTCACCTAGAAGACGATTTTCTGCTATATTTCTCCTGTGGAGCATCACTCTTGATGGTCTAACAATAATCGGCCAGCATATTAGGATTCCATTTGCCTTGATATCTCTTTCCCATAACTGTAATATCCTGAGTTAGCTCATTTGGTTTTATTTTACAATGGACAAATGGATGAAAAACGTGATTAAAAATTATTAAAATCCATTAATTGAAATTGAAATTAAAAAAAAATGTGGGTGATGGAGAAATTCCGAATACATATTTGAAAACACGATAAAAACTGCATTAGGTACTCATGAGACAAAAATTATGATGGCCAGTGTAATTGCTGATACTGAAGATAAATTACAATATCCTGCGCATAAGTTATGTTACCTCTAAAGAATATGTTCTGGAAATATTTGTAAGTAAAGCAAAAAACAGCGGTCAATGGGTCTTCTCCGATGCATTCAAATATATTTATAGGAAACTAAATAATAAATCAAATAAAATCATTTTATTTACCTTGGATATGATGTAACACACGATAAACAAAGGAATGTCGAAAATAAATTGAATAGATTCAATTCAATTTCACATGTGTGAAATAATTAGGAATTGTTTTAAATACATGAGGAAAGAAACAAAATTAAAATTTTATAAAATTATGGCTGTTACTGTGTTGTTGCACGACTCTGAAAATTTGACTTTCACCAAAAATAAACTAAAAAATAGAATCAGCAGAAATGTGTTCCTTGAGACATGTAGCTGAATTTACTTTACAAGATAAAAAATATAGCAGAGATAATATGAATGAGCTTAACATATTCAACTTAACAGACAGAATCAAAGAATACAAACAAAATTGGTTCATCACATTCAAAGAATAGATCAAGAACGTACAACAAAACAGTTATTTTCATTAAACCAGAGATTTGTGGGACGGCCAAGAGCACGATGGAGACATCAGTTAGTTGATAAGGCGGTAACGAAACTTTTGCAGTTAAATCAGCCGAAAAAAAAAGATGATGAAAGGCAATATTTTGGACTTTTAGTAAAAATGTTTGTCTGCATGATCACTTTTTACACCCATTGCATTAGCTGCATTATTTTCTTCGTACTCACGGTGTTGTGAACTATGAGAAAAATGTCATCTCACTTAGAGATTATTTCTAACTTGACACTGATCCCTAGAAAGAATAATGGTTTTCCATTAAAATCTTTCTAGAAAAGGAGAAAGTAGATATCATTAGTTTTTGCTATATCTCGTCTTCTCGGTCAGTGTAGGTGTAACCTTTCCCCTTCAGATCAGAAGCAATGTCGACTCGAATCAATCAATACAAATGGACGTTGGGGTTTATCTTCATTTGTTACTTCCGTCAGTTAATACAACTGAACATGTACTTTGGAAAGGATATAGAATTAAATTAATGTTTTCCTAGCTACAAGTGCTAGAGTTGTTCTTCTACTCTTCTCCACCGTAGTTCAACCTCTCACCTTATATGTATTTTTCGGCTCATCACAATTTAGGAACAAGATCACAAAACTCTTCTTTACTTTTGATACCACAGCACAGGACCTGTCTATACTCTGAATCTTACACAGTATCTATGACAAGAGCATGGAACTCACTTCCCAGTAATGCCAGGGACTGTCAATCGCTATCATTATTTAAATACAAATTAACTGACATCGTAAGTTCGACACAATGAAAACATTAACTGTATAACAACTATATAGAGCATTCCATTAATAACCATCGAGGAAGCTACTTACTTTAGTTTATATAATTTTAATTTTATTATATTCTATGTTTTTGTTAGTATTAGCTAGTATTAGATCACATCATCATTGTATTTTGTCTAGTCTGTATTTTAAAAATATCTTAAAATTGTAAGATTTATGTAATTTTTGTATAATTCTACTATTCGCTGGTTGAGTGGAAGAGAAAGCCTTATGACCTTAATTTTGCAGCTAAAATAAAGCATTATTATTATTATTATTATTATTATTATTATTATTATTATTATTGTTATTATTATTATTATATTTGTGTAGTTAACTGTGAACATGGGTACCGGAGAAATGTATATTCATTGTAAAAGCCGGAATAATAAAAAATTATTATTATTATTATTATTATTATTATTATTATTATTATTATTATTATTATTATTACATGTCATACGTCGCCCAGGCCTTACAGTGGTACGACTTATAGGGAGATGAATTTTAAAGTTTGAATCACATACATACTTTTTCGACCACATATGGACATGGGCCTCCCCGTATGAGTGATAAACTCAATCCAGTGCTTCCTCCGAAACAACCATCGACACGGACATTCATAATAAACATGGCGAATATGATATATGGACTAGTGATCAGCGTTTCTGACTACAGTTCAAGAGGTCCCGGGTTCGAATCCCTGGCTCAATTCTGGAAAGGCGTGCTATTATGTATTGGAGATACTCTTGATGTCCCAAGTCCTTTCAAAAAACGACAAACTGAAAATATATTAAACTATTATTCTACCAGTTATATTATATGGGTGCGAAACATGGACTCTTACTTTACGGGAGGAAAGGAGATTACAAGTATTTGAGAATAAAGTACGTAGGAAAATTTTTGGACCAAAGAGAGATGAACATACAGATGAATGGAGAAGACTACTTAACAATGAACTACATGAATATAAAATGTACAAGATAGAAACATGAGAGGAAAATCTAATAATGACATAGATAAATCATATAAAATAAAATAAATAAATAGAATAAATCAAGTCACGGAGAAAAATTAATTATTTAACAAGTAATTGTATATTCATGACTTGGAAGTATCATGTGTGAGGATATGGGAGGCCATGGCTGTAAGAGCCTTTGGATGGATGGATGGATGGATGGATGTAAAGGAAATATACCTTAATTCCTGCAAATTTCTATGTGCAAATGGTCTTTAGTTAGATTTCGCTGAATCCTCAATAATTTTATTATATTATAATATGAAATCGCTTGTATTCAATTTATATCATTTCATCATGTTTTATATTTCCTATTACGGTATGTTATTTTTTATATCTTATGTTTATTTTTCCTTGTTGTTTATTAAATTGGGAGACACTACAGCATAGTTGTTTAAGGCAGTACGCTATAAACTGGAAGGTCGAGGGATCGAGTCCTTGTGGATCATTTTTAAACTGACCCAAAACTTCTGGCGACATCATGACCCTGGGCACTACTCTTCCTCTAATGAACGCTTGTTCTGGGAGTAAAGGGGGCCGTCGCATAGGGTTGACAGTCCGGCTGACAAAGTGTCGATTTTCTTCAAAGTGGGATCCTTAACATCGTAATACCCCAATGGCCTCCTAAGGGGTTTACCTTTTATCTATTAAATTATATCTGTAACGGAAACCTTAAATTTTAAGAGAAACAATTAATAAAACAAGCTATAGCACAATTTAATTTTCTTCCCCTTCTTCTTCGTCACGGTTTATGCTTATTTACCAGCCTGTTCCGGCTCCAAATTGCTGCTGTTTCCATCTTTTCTTTAGTCTTCCCAAACTTCTTCTTCCCCGTTGGTGAATAGTTGTATGCTGTTTTTGATATTTTATTCTCAGTCATCCTTGCTAAGTGTTCTTTCCAATTTATTCTGTGTTTCACTATTGTTGATATTAATTCCTCTACTTTTAGATGATGTCTTATTTTTGTGATGTGCTTTTTTATACAATTTAATTTTATATTGACAAATGGTTGTTATCTCTGATCAGCTTCATTTTTTCTTTGTTACAGGTAATACTGCAAATAGGTGACTACACATTCATAATTCTGTGAGTTCATTATATGATTAATATTTTTTAAACACGTGTTTGGGGATTCTATGTAACCATGCCACCTACATATATCCGAATAAAAGTATATTGCTATACGAGTGTGGTAAACACTTGATACGGATCGAGGAAAAGTTTTAAAAAAACGAGGTGCTTGCGGCGAGTTTTTTAAATTTCCAAGATTCCGTTATGTGTTTACTATATGAGTATTGAATACTATTGTTTGCATTATGTGTATTTATCTTTATAATTAAGATTTTAGCTAAAATATTAATAAATATAATTGAAGATAAATGTTAGATTTCAGAAGGCGAATCGGCTATATGTGTTGCTATGGAGAAATAATAAGTATTGTTGGTCATGTCGCCATCTTATCGTATTTGTTAAAACTTTAAACCAATTTGATTTGGGATTTATTCTTGATTATGGAGAAACTTTTAGATGATGTGTCAGTGATGCTAAGATAGAAGAGGCGTGAAAAGCTGGATGTGAAGAATTAATACCGAAATTAATACAAATTGTAGTATCACTATCAATATTTCAAAATAAATGTTTTTACTTACCGCATTAATGCTTTTGGCTATTTTTAAAGTATTGAGATTTCTTTTGTTTTCAAAGCAACCAAGATTGTATGCGAGAATCTCAAATTACGATGCACATCAACAATGACAGTAATTATACAATATTAGTTACATGATGTAAAAAAATAGAAAACATACAATTTATTGTTACACTAAGTGCAAAATAACCGTAGAGAAATATAGTATGTTGATTTTTTCCCAAAACTGTGAAAAATGCCTTAAAATAAAGTGAGGATTTGAGCTTAAAGTAACCTAAAATCATCATATTTGCATTGTAAAATATGTATTCGTCAACTGCTCGAACAGTGTAGCCAATTTATCACCAAACAAGTGAACGCTAAACTATTCAGGTATATTAACTCACCCAATTTCTCACTCTAACTTGCCCAAACTAATACTAACTTGCCCATTTTATCACCACCCTAACTTTCCCACTAATATAGGTGGACTCTTGTAATAAAATCCCGTTATATCTGAGTAGACATGTTGGCAATTGACTCTAGCGGGAACATGTGTTGTCACGTTGGCCAACATGATGATAAAAGTCACTTGTTCTCCGATCGAATTTTCTCTGGTTGCACTGTGGCATAGAATAGCCACATGTTTTAAATACAACATTTGTATTTATAATCATCAGATCATCAGTGTCAGGAGCATGGTTTAGATCTGTTGACCTTTTCTGACCTCACACTGCATCGAATTGATCAATTCACCTTTTAGACAGGCTTCCTCTTAATCTATTATTTGTGGAGTTTGTCGTATTCCATTCTTAAAAGTTTTCAGAATGAATTCTGGTACTGAGCTATTTCTACACGCTTCATATTAGCTTGATCTGTATCTGTCTATCTATGTAACGGATCTTTATCTATGTAACGGATTCTTTGAACACGATTTTCACCCACTTAAAAACATTGGATTGACTTGAAACTTTGTTTACTTGTAAAGAAAGGACCCATGACAATACAATAATTTCATAATTTGTTTCTAAAATCCTGGCCAGAATCATCAGAAAATAAATAAATAAATAAAAACCGGTATAATGGGTTGCGGACTTATCGACCTTTTAGTCAATCGTTGTAAGAGCCGGTTGGTAGAGCGGTGGACTGTTGTGGTATATAATTTCAGTAATCCATAGGTCGCTGGTTCAAATCCGACCCGGAGGGTTTTTTTAGAAGAATATTAAGCAATTAAATTTTCATAGGATTCCGGTTTATGACAATCAAACTAAAAATTAGAAAAATAAATAATAGTATAAAAAACTAAAAGAACACGCTTTATTAAGAAACCAAACTAAAAATAAAAAATAAATAATAGTTTAAAAAACTAAAACAACACGCTTTATTAGATAAACGAACTAAAAAATGAAAAATAATTTTAATTTCCAACACGCTTAGGATAAAATTAAAGTGGTCAACAAAAAAATCATCTCCCACATCTAAAATAAAACTAGAGTTATCTACAAAAAAAAATAATTTTACCATCAAAAGCGTGGGATGCTTTTTATGGATTTTACGTTTTCTTCTTAGAGACTTTACTTTTACCAATATTTGTTTGTTATCAAATATATTAATTGATATAGAGCACCCCCGCTCTTGATGGTTAAATATTTTTTTTGTAGCTAATGAACTACATGGTCTTTATAGGTAGCCAGATATAATAAGAACAGTTAATTCTCGTAGACTGCGATGGGCAGGACATCTTGCACGTATGGGGAATGAAAGACTTGCATGGAAGGTTCTTGTAGGAAGGCCAGAGGGAAAACGCCCAGTTGGTAGACCAAGAATGACGTGGGAGAATAACATTTAATGGAAGTAGATTATACAGGGAATGATTGGAAAGCATTAGCTCTGGATAGGGATGTATGGAGAGCTTATGTCCGCGCGGCTATGAACCTACGGGTTCAATAGTGCCAGTGAGTAAGTAAGTAGATAACTCTAGTTTTATTCTAGATGTGTTGGAGATGATTTTTTTGTTGACTACATTAATTTTATCCCAAGCGTGTTGGAAATTGAAATTATGTTTCATTTTTAGTTCCGTTATCTAATAAAGCGTGTTGTTTTAGTCTTTTTAAACTATTATTTTTCCGTTAAGGTTGAATATGTTTAATTTCCTTCTTATATAGATTTTACTTTCTATCTGTTCTTTTACTTATACATTTCGCAACAATCTCATCTTAACAGGCTCTATTAGCTAATTAATTAGGTTTTTTAATAGTAACTAAATCATAGACACTATCGAACCTAGGTTCATGGACGTGCGGACATAAATCTCAATACATCCCTTTCCTGAGACAGAGTTTTCCCATTACCTCTTGTATAATTTCACTCCCTCAAATCATGTTGTTATCCTATAATATTCTTGGCCTACTTAGTGGGCGCTTTCCCTCTGGTTTTCCAACAAGGAATCTCCATGTCCGTCTTTTCCCATTCGTGTCATATGTATTGCACATCGCAGTCTACGGGACTTACTGCTCTTATTACGTCTATTTTCCTATAAACCTAGAGTAGCTCTGTGCATTTAGTCTCCTCAATTCGTCTCTTTGTTCATATCTCTTTCGTGCTAAATAATACATATTTTTACTATTATTTTCTCTATTTCTAGTGTTAGAGAGGGAATTACATTTTGTTACACGATCAAAAATAAAATAATTATTCGACCAATGAAAATGCAGCAATATATCTGCTATGTTTACATTATAACGAAACTTAGCCCATAAGATATATATGATTATGATAAAATAGTTTCTGTTATTTAAATCCCAAACTAACATTTTCATTTATAATTGAGGAAAACACAATCTAGATGGTTGTCACCAAGATTTAAACCTATGACTCCCTAATGTGAGTCTCAAGCGCTACTGCATGACTGACTCACATGGCTGTTATTATTCTTCTCTCCTTTCCTGTCTCGCAAAAAAAAAAATTAAGTCTGCCCTGTAGGAACTGCGTAAAACAAATCATTTTCTCAGGAAGTCGAATTACAATGATCAACAAGATGTTTGTCTCATGAGTACCAAAAGTTGTAATTATGCAGTTTTTTATCGAGTTTTCAAATATGTATTCGGAATTTCTCCATCACCCACAGTTTTTCTATTTAAATTTCATCATCATCATCACTCCAGGGATTAGGCAATTGCCCGTTCCGACTTCATAATGCATCAGCCCAACGTCTTCTAGGTCTTCCAACATCACGCCTTCCTCTTGCTTGATAGTTTCTTGCTAACAATGGATATCTCTCCTTACTCATTCCATCCATGTGATCAATCCATTTCTGCCTGTAATTCGTGACTTTATCCAATAAAGGCTGTACTTTCAATTCTTCTCTTATATCCTCATTTCTTATTCTATCAAGTCTTGTACATCCTTTAACTTGTCTTAGGAACCGCATCTCTGCCGTCTGTATTCTATCCTTCTGTCTTTTCACTGGAGCCCAAGTTTCACATCCATACAATATTGTGGGAACCGCCATAACATTATACATTTTTATCTTGGTTTCTTTTCTAATTTTATTTTTGAATGTTCTCTGTATTGTTCCACACACCGTCTGAAATTTATTTATTTTGGAGTCAATATCTCTTTCCACATTGTAGCCAACATCACAACCCAAATATTTGAAACTATTTCAATTAATGGATTTAAATAATTACTTTTTTAATAAACTTTTTCGTCCATTTGTCCATTCTAAAATAAAACCAAATAAGATAACTCAAATGGTCTCAGCTATAGAAAAGAGACATCATGGCAAATGGAATCCTAAAATGCTGGCCGATTATCGTTGGGCCATCATGAGGGATGCTTCACAGACGATATATAGCAGAAAATCGTCATTTCTTACTTTCTAGGTGAGTCCAAATGTTCGAATATTGTGTACTTACGAATGTAGAAAATATTAAAGTGTTTGAAATTAAAAAATACCTGTCTGTCGGAAACCTTGCGTGATGGAGAAAACCCGATATATTTGAATTTAAGAGAAAACATGCTATGAGAATCACATATTTTTCTTTCTGAGACAAAAAAAGTTCTTTTTGTTGCTCCGTGTTACGGTATTATCGATTTTTCTGATGTACGTAATACATTTATTTATTTATTCATTTCGTTAATTAAATCATAGGTATCCAGTTACGATACTAGAAAACAAACATGTAACGATTTTTATGTTACAGCTTGCAGATAAATCTCAAATTCTTACGGTTGGATTTCACTCAGTTTTAGAGAATACCTTTCTCGTTTCACTATACTTTATGGCAAATGTCTCGTTTTGTTTGCGAAAGATCGAAAATGGATGCTTAGAGCGATTTTTAAAATTATCTTCTTACACATCCCAAATCCTATTGGTCCGATCTTCCTTATTAATGAACTCGACCTTACTTTTCATGATTCATTGCTCCACGCCGAGTTTGGTTACGAGAAAATAAAAGTAAGTATTGCTAGGACGTTGGAAAACACTCCTTTATATTTTCCATGGTTATTTTCGGTGTCTATTAAATAGGATGGATGTATATTAGAAAAAAAATGGAACATATTTTCAGAGAACAACCGCAATAACCACATTCCTTCGGAATCTATTAAAAACACGCATCGGAGATGTTCTTCGATGTAAAATTAGAGTTAGATAAATCGTCCGTAGCAGAATATTTAATCCATATTTGGTTTGTCTTCCGGGCTTATAGGCCGTGGTCTGGTTGTCTTCTTACTCGACGTTTCGTCTACTGCTGCGGTAGACATCATCAGGAGATACTGCGTGCTTTCTGTGAACTCCTCAACAGTCGGCTGCAGACTGGCTGGTCATTGGAAATTGTCTCTCTGTTTATAGCTAAACCCCGGGTGGAGGGGAGGTTTTTCTGCGCGCACCGAGTTGTGCGCTGTATTGCCGTGTGCAGAAGTCATAGGCTTCGATGTCGTGTTATGCAGTGCTGGGATCCAAATTTTGTTTATCTTCAAGGTTTCTTCTTTTTTGTTGAAGGAATTTTTATGTTTGTATATTTCTATGGCTTCTCTGTATAGTCTGGTGTAGTAATGTGATGTTTGTGATAATACCTGGGTATCTTCAAATCTTATAATATGTTGTTGGTTGTTCATCAAGTGTTCCGCTACGGCCGATTTTTCATTTTGTTTTAACCTGCAGTGTCTCATGTGTTCTTGTAATCGTGTGTTGATCATTCTTTTTGTTGTACCGATGTACACCTCTCCACAACTGCACGGGATACGATATATACCGGCATGACTCAAAGGATCTCTAGTGTCTTTGGCTGGGCGCAGTATATTGCTGATGTTTTGTGTTGGTTTGTAGGTTGTTGCTATGTTGTATTTCTTTAATATTCGTCCAATTTTCTCTGTTGTTGTTTTGATATAAGGTAGGTAAACCTTACCATTTATCTCTTCCTTGTTTTCGTTTTCGGGCCAAAGACACTAGAGATCCTTTGAGTCATGCCGGTATATATCGTATCCCGTGCAGTTGTGGAGAGGTGTACATCGGTACAACAAAAAGAATGATCAACACACGATTACAAGAACACATGAGACACTGCAGGTTAAAACAAAATGAAAAATCGGCCGTAGCGGAACACTTGATGAACAACCAACAACATATTATAAGATTTGAAGATACCCAGGTATTATCACAAACATCACATTACTACACCAGACTATACAGAGAAGCCATAGAAATATACAAACATAAAAATTCCTTCAACAAAAAAGAAGAAACCTTGAAGATAAACAAAATTTGGATCCCAGCACTGCATAACACGACATCGAAGCCTATGACTTCTGCACACGGCAATACAGCGCACAACTCGGTGCGCGCAGAAAAACCTCCCCTCCACCCGGGGTTTAGCTATAAACAGAGAGACAGTTTCCAATGACCAGCCAGTCTGCAGCCGACTGTTGAGGAGTTCACAGAAAGCACGCAGTATCTCCTGATGATGTCGACCGCAGCAGTAGACGAAACGTCGAGTAAGAAGACAACCAGACCACGGCCTATAAGCCCGGAAGACGAACCAAATATGGATCAAGACGCTGGCCGTGAAAGCCTACAATTAGAATATTTAATGTTACTAAATGGCAAAGAGTTATTGAAGAGTGATTTTAAAATGGGCTACAGCATGCAGTACTTTTTTCTGAGTAATAATCATATTAAACGGATGTAATAAAACTCACTAATTGCAAACTTTTTCAATTAACATACCAATAAATTAGACGTGGAGCTATTAAATTTTGTTTAGACGAGTTAAATTCCATCGTGGGATGGACCACATTCCAATTATAATTGTTAAACTAATTTTTGTAGCTAGCTCGATGCTATTTGCAGTATAAACTGGACGTCATTTGCATTATAATGTAAACATTTTGTAGTTATTTATTTTAAAGCATAAATAAAATTTAAAAGCTCTTCCCATAAGAATGTGTTCGAATAAATACACAAAACATAAATTTTATATAGAAATGTGTCATCATCATCATCATCAGCAGATTGTAGGATTAAACCTTAAGGTCTGTCCCGATTTCACATTAGATTTGGTCTGTCCATCCTTCACTGGATGTTCTTATATTTCTTCATCCTAGTGGTTTGTATTAAATAACTTGTTTCAAGATTCTGATGTTATACATTCTATTTATGTGGTCCTTCCATTCGTCTCTATATTGTGCAATCCTATCTAATAGCTTGGATATATTTAGTTCTGTTCGTTATATCTTCCCTACGTTTCTAATCTGCTTGTAGGCCTATAGTCAGCCACATCCCTCTGAAACCTAGTTTCTGAAGTTTATATTCTTCGTTCCTAGTATTTAGAGTATTTAGTTGATATCCAGTGTTCCTATATATTATTATTATTATTATTATTATTATTATTATTATTATTATTATTATTATTAGATCCGCCATTGTTTTATGAAATTTAAAAGTGCCTCCTTTCTAGTTCCCATGAAACTTCGTTATATGATGCCACACATATAATTACATGTGTTTATTTTGTATTCAATGTCTTAACTTATAATGTATTTAGATAATATGAAGATTAGCTATCTTATAAAAAGATAATTGAAATTGAGATTAAAATTTAAAACAAGTAATGAGTGTCATTCATATAGGAAGACCCGCTATGTCCTCGTGTGGTCAATTAAGTATGTAAAGATTTAAAATAGAATACATCAACATAGATGAAAATAAAGTAGGCCCACTTAAGAAACTTTATGCAATAGTTGCACTAAAATTTTCTGTAGTTTTGTCAATATAAAATTTACTAATAGATCGAACGAGCATTTTAAAGATTTTAAATTCAAGAATGAAAATCAAATTGTGCGAAACACGTTATAAATATAGGTTGTCGGTTTAACACAACTGACAACGTATTTTCGTTGATACAGAGAGTGTAATGTCCAGGGCACGGGATTTCCGCCACGAATAATATAAGTTAGCTGTATTCAATGGATATACAAGGCGGTGCGCGTATACAAACAAACCCAACAACACACAATCTATGTCCAACTCAGCTGACATGTGGAAAAATTTAAAATCAATAGGCCTCTGTCAAAATAAACTACAGGTAGAAACAGCTGACCTACCACTAGATGAGTTGAATAACCATTTTACCCGCCTCCCTTCTGACAACACCTCACAACACAAACAATAGACAATAGATGAACTAATGTCATATTCCCAACCTACCCGAGACAAATTCTTTTTTTCCTATATCTCACCTGATGACGCCAAAAGAGCAGTATTACGTATTAAAATTCTAAAGCACAACGAATAGACAATATAACAATACCTCTCCTTCCAAGAAATAATAGACATCTTCCCCCCAACAAGAACAACCCAACCCCCATTTTTTTAATGGCTTATTATAATGACCGGGACTTATCCCAGACTCTGGAAAATGGCTCTAGTTCGTCCTACACCAAAATCAAACACTCCCACAACACTCGATGATTATAGACCAATTAGTATTCTTCACTGTTTATCTAAAGCTTATTTGATAGCCTTTCACGATATCATATGAAAATTGTCTTAGAAGATTTTAATGCAAAAGTGGGGCGGGAAGATATATTCAAACCAACAATAGGCAAATTCAGTCTTCATGAAGATAGTAACGACAACGGGGTTAGATTAGTCACATTTGCCACATCAAATAATCTCATTGTTAAGAGCACAACATTTCAGCATAAGGATATTCATAAATACACCTGGACGTCCACCAGATGGAGAAACTCGTAACCCTATAGACTCAGGTATTAGTGGATAATTGCTTTCAAACAGTCCAGCATCATTGATGGTAAGATCACTTAGAGGACCAGACTGCAATTCAGATCATCATCTGGTCATGGTGAAAATCAGACAACGGCTATCGCTTATGAGAGGAACAAACGCTTAAAGATGATCCTGTTAAAATCTGATATTACAAAAACTTGAAAAATATTGAAAGGCGGCAAGAATACCAAATCAAAATTGCTAATATATTTGAAGTACGGGAATCTTCAGCTGGCAATGTGGCAAACGAAGAAGAAACTGATATAAATAAAGAATGGGGAGTCGTGAAGAGATAACTATTAAATTGTCAGCATCATAAACTGCATTTGTTGTTTAAAAAAGAGTCAAAACAAGAATTGGTTTGATGAGAAATGTTGCCGACATTGTAAAGAAAAGAAAGCTAGCAAAAATGAAATGGTTACACGAGCCAAATGAGGTAAATTTAGAGCAATTGGGTAGTGTTAGACGGGAAACCACCAAGTTACTAAAGAGTAAAAAGAGAGAATATTTGAGAGAGAAGATTAATGATCTTGAAATGAATGCAAAAAATAGGAACATTAGAGAATTATATCAGGGAATTAGTATAGAGAAGAAAGGGTTTCAGGCTAGAACAAACATAATCGGAATGAAAATGGGATATGATTGCAGATTCCAAGAGTATATTAAATAGATGGAAAAGTTATTTTAATCAGCTATTAAATGTACATACAGAACAGGACATTGAGGAGGATAAGTTACAGACAGCAGAAATGCTAGTCGCAGAGCCAAGTGCATTAGAGGTTGAAATGGCAATTGAAAAATTGAAGATATATAAAGCATCAGGTTCAGATGAGATCCCAGCAGAACTGATAAAATCAGGGGGAGAAAAATTGATCGACAAGATACGCTGTTTGCTTAGTATGATTTGGAAAAAAGAAGCTCTTCCAGGTGAATGGAAGGAATCAATTATCGTACCAATTTATAAGAAAGGAGATAAAACTGATTGCAACAACTATAGGGGCATCTCATTACTTTCAACTTCGTACAAAATTCTAACAAATATATTAGTAAGCAGACTTACTCCCTGTATTGATGACATTCTAGGAGATCATCAATGTGCATTTAGAAGAAACAGGTCTACAACAGATCAGATTTTTAGTATAAGACAGATTTTAGAAAAGAAATGGGAATATAATGGTACTGTACATAACTATACGTAGACTTCCAAAAAGCATATGATTCAATTAAGAGGGAGAAGTTATATAGTATCCTGCTGGAGTTCGGAATTCCTAAAACGTTAGTAGACTTATACGAATGTGTCTAAATGGCTCAACGAGTAGGGTGCGTGTAGGCAAACAGTTTTCAGACACTTTTGAAATCCAGAATGGGTTGAAGCAAGGAGATGCACTATCTCCTCTACTATTTAATTTTGTACTAGAGCATGCCATTAAATCTTTAGAGAATGAAGAAGGCTTACAACTGAATGGTATTAATAAGCTGTTAGTTTATGCTGATGATGTAGTACTACTGGCCGATAGCGAGGAGATACTAAAGGCCAACACGCATACACTATTGAGTAACACTAAGAAATTAGGACTGGAAGTAAATATCAGTAAAACTAAATATATGGTCACACGTAGAAATACATTATATAATGGAAATGGACAGCTAATGACAAATGAGGGAAATTTTGAGGAATTGGCTGAATTCAAATACCTAGGAACAATAATCACAAATAGTAATGAGATGCACAAAGAAATTAAACATAGGCTCAATTCTGGAAATGCATGATATTATGCATTGCAGAGACTTTTGATGTCCCAACTCCTTTCAAAAAATTTTAAGCTGAAAATATATAAAACTATTATTCTACCAGTTATATTATATGGGTGCGAAACATGGACTCTTACTTTAAGGGAGGAAAGGAGATTACGAGTATTTGAGAATAAGGTTCTTAGGAAAATTTTTGGACCAAAGAGAGATGAACAGACAGGTGAATGGAGAAGACTACATAACAATGAACTGCATGGTCTTTATAGGAAGCCAGATATAATAAGAACAGTTAAGTCCCGTAGACTGCGATGGGCAGGACATGTTGCGCGTATGGGGAATGAAAAACGTGCATGGAAACTTCTTGTAGGAAAGCCAGAAGGAAAACGCCCAGTTGGTAGACCAAGAATGAGGTGGGAGAACAACATTAACTATGATTTGAGGGAAGTAAATTATACAGGCAATGATTGGAAAGCATTAGCTCAGGATAGGGATGTATGGAGAGCTTATGTCCGTGCGGCCATGAACCTACGGGTTCGATAGTGCCAGTGAGTAAGTAAGTAAGTAAGTAAGTTATCTAAAGCACTGGAACACATAATACACTCACAGTTAACAGACTACCTCACTACACACGACTTACTTGATGAACATCAGTCTGGTTTCAGAACAGGACATCACACAAGTACTGCACTACTTGTCATTTTAGAGGACATAAGAGACTCAATGGACAAAAGCAAACTCACCGCAATAGTCCTACTCGACTACAGCAAAGCCTTTGACACAGTAGATATATACTTAATGCTAGCGAGACTAAAGCCACTACATCTGTCGGAAAACTGCCTTGATTGGTTTGCATCTTACCTCACTAATCGTCAGCAATCAGTTTCTGTTAATAATCGCATTTCTTCCTGGCGCTTGGTGAGGAAAGAGGTACCTCAAGGCGGCGTCCTCGCTCCTCTTCTCTTCTCGATTTATATTAATGACGTGACCAAGAAACTACAAAACTGCAAGCATCATCTTTACGCCGACGACCTACAGATTTACACACACTTTAGGCCTGACGAAATTAATGAATATATTGACAAAGTAAACACTGACCTCAGGCATATATCTTTATCGTCCAGACAATATGGGCTGAAACTAAATGTAAACAAAACGCAAGCAATAATTATCGGACATCCAAGGCTATTACACCTCATAAACAATGGCAATATGCCGGCTGTCATATTAGATAATGAACAAATTCCTTATACCGATGTCGTTAAAAACTTGGGATTTTACTTAGATTCTAATTTAAAATGGCATGAGCAAGTAAAACAAACATCTAGAAGGATCTTCTCCATAATGCATTCCCTAAAGCGACTTAAACATTTTCTTCCTACAACTCTTAAAAGAATTTTAATCCAAACTTTAGTGATGCCGCATTTTGACTACTGTGACGTTCTACTAACTGACATAAGTGACGAATTGTCGGACAAACTGCAGCGTGTCCATAATATGTGTATCAGATTCATATTTAATGTTCGAAAATACGATCACATTTCTCCATTATTCCACGAATTGTCATGGCTACATCTAAAAGAGAGAAGAAAATCGCACTGTCCAATTCTCCTATTTAAGATCCTACATACCTCGATTCCCAATTATTTATCATCCCGTTTCCAGTATCTATCCTCAAACCATAACTTAAACACAAGATCACAACATAGTCTCTTACTTAATATACCGCAACATAGGACATCACATCACTCCGTGTCATATACCATCTCCACTTCTCGCAACTGGAATTCCCTACCACAAGAAATAAGGGGCTGCCGGACATTGGCATCTTTTAAAAGAAATCTAAATTTATATTTGTTCTAAACTCGACTTCATTATTATCCAGTGTAAGATATATATAAATTAATTGGTGTTTCCCGTATAGTGTATCATATTTATATTATTATTATTATTATTATTATTATTATTATTATTATTATTATTATCATCGTATCATTATTGTTATTACCATATAAAATATAGTTTGTACATGACATTTACATTGCTACATTTATTATATCTTTAACTGTTTATAATTAGTATAGTGTATATCTATATTTGTCGAATATTTATTTGTATTTGTGCTGGTTGAGTGGAAGAGAGGGCCTTATGGCCTTAACTCTGCCAGAATAAATAAAGTATTATTATTATTATATTATTATTATTATTATTATTATTATTATTATTATTATTATTATTATTATTATTATTATTATGCAGGGAAGGTCAGATTCAGAGAACCAGACGCGAGAGTTCTTACTCGGTGTGCTTATACATTCAATGAAAATTTAATTCACGATCGGGATTGAACATCCAGCAGAAGCAAGCGACAGTAGTAGTATATTTATAGAAAAAGAAAAAAAATTAAATCAGTTTAACGTTGTTTTGAACGTGTACGGGCTTAAGGAAGTTTAAGGAATACAACATAACAATTGTATTTCTGTTTCATTTCGTTGCTGAAAAATAACGTTTCAGAGAGTATATACATTAATTTGAGACACACTGTATTGTATTGCTTTGAGTTTTTGTTTACAGTGTACATTTCGTGTGTATGAGGTAAAATATTTGTGTATCCACAATCCCACTTTCATTTTTACATAGGAAGGTGGACACGGAACCCACTTTTTTGTATTTGCACTACTCTGTTTAACTCTAATTTGTATGCAGTTGTCCTGGCTAAAGTTCCGGGCCCCAAACATCCTAGTAGAAATTGAAATTTTGAAAGAAGTGAGAAAGAACACTTGCTTAATGAGGATACACCCAACGACCTGGACTCTCTACACAAAATGCTCATTGAGAACAACCAGTACCTAATTAGCTGCAAAAGATTCAACAAGTTCTGAAAGGCTTTCACTATTTAATATAATTTTAATTTGTTGAGGACGACTGACATCTCAGGTACAAGTTTTATTATTTTAACTTTTTAACCTCAACGGTGGTTCAGAATGAATTTAAAATAAAATTTTATAATGGAAATATACAAATGAGATAAATGTTGAAGAAGTGACTAAATACAAATAGGGCCTACGTAGGAACAATACTTACAAATAGGAATGAGTTGCACAAAGAAATTAAACATACGCTCAGTTCTTGAAATGTATGCTACTATGTAGTACAGAGACTCTTTTCGTCCCAACTTCTATCGAAAACGTTAAACTGGAAATATATAAAACTATTATTCTCCCAGTTATAGGCCTATTATATGTCTCTCTGCAGTGGTTTACATCCATTGTGGCATTGCAGGAAATGAAATGGCAGATTTGATGGCGAAGAAAGGAACTCACACTCTTCAGACATCACCTAACATTATCTCATACACTAAATAAGCTATAAACATGCGCTTCTGAATGTTGGAAGCCTATAGGGTCATTCTAGAGCTCCAAATAAAAGATAAACCTTGGAAAGTATCCATCCAAACCACACGCCCAGATTGGCCTAGAAGAGTAGCTGTTGCATCATTCCGTACTGCAATAGGTTAAACACCTTCATCACCTCGTTCTTCTATTGACTCAAGAGTGCATTATCCACAACACTATGGAAAATATGGGCGCTAATCACATCCGGACTTGTCCATCAGTAATTTGGCCGACAGATACTGGGAGACCAGGAAAAAAGATGATGAACTTAAATAGTTTCTTATTATTGTTTTTCATTGTTATTGTTTGTTTTCTCCAGTCATTGTAGGCTAATGACAACTGACAAACGCCACTGCATGCATTAAAATAAATAGATATTATATGGAGGTGAAACATGAACTCTAATTTTAAGGGAGGAGAAAATATCACGAATATTTGAGAATAGGGCTTTAAGAAAAATGTTTGAATGATATTTATAGGAGATCATATATAATAAGAATAGTAGTCTCATAGACTGCGATGGGCAGGACATACAGCACGAAGGGGGAATGAAACAGGGGTGTAAAAGCTTCTTATAGGAAAACCAGAAGGGAAACTCCCAGTTGGTAAACCAAGAATGAGGACCATTATTTGAGGGACGTACTGTACATTATACAAGAGATGATTGGTAAACATTAGCTCAGGTTGGGGATGTATGGGAGGTTATGTCCGAGCGACCATGAACCTACGGGTTCGATTGGGCCAGTGAGTTATTTAGTGATCAAAAGTTTAAGTATGTAAGGTGATATAAAGTCGGACCTGCTAGAAATGTAGTTGTGTTTTGAGTGTATACTGTACGAGAGTATGTTATCTAATTGTAAGAAAAAAACTGTGGTGAGTGAAACCATCAGTGAGTATAAAGGACTTAGGGTCGGTTTCACCAACAGAGGTAACTGTATTACGCCAGTTTAAGCAATGTGTTATACATGGGAAAAACTGGCGTAATACATTTACCTCTGTTGGTGAAATTTGCCCTTAATGATTAATGATTCGGAAGGAAGGAATTTTATTAGCAATAATTTATTTTGTGAAGAATCAGTGAAATTTTGTTGATGCACATGAAATGAATTAGGAATTTTTCTATGAATATTTGTTGTATTTACTAAAATAATTTCCATTTAATTTCGACTTACCGATAGAAGTGACAATAGCCTACATTCATACAAGAAAATTGCATTGCAGTACATGGAACTGGAACATTAGAAAGCTGTTATTGGTCTATATCAAATGTTCTCCTAGATATACGAATCAATGAGAATATTTGTTTTTATTACTTTATGCTATAAATTTTAATCCTATTAAATGTGACGTGTTTTCCGGTATTTATAAACATAACAACAGCGAGATCACAGTAAGCAAGATTTAATTTCCAGGAATTCTTAAAAACTCCTCTTTGTACAGAACGCGACAACGACTTGCGAGTTTTCTTAAAAATAAACAAGACTTAATCGCCAAATAATTACCTCCCTCGTCTTGAGGAAGAAAGTGTAGATAATGCTAACGTAATCCTCAAATAATTGCTTTCTTTTCTTGATTCTTGCGACTTGAAAATCTTTCTTGACTTTTCGTTTAAAATTAAAGCTACATCAACCAGTTGAAAATAAAACTAAATACATGTATTTTGCATTTAACAAACCAGTTATCATCTCATTTACTGCTTTTCATATTTGCATACTAAATATTACATAAAATTTTTAGTTTCATTCTTCCCTAATTTTTTTCTTTTACTGAATTTAAAGTATTGTTTTAAAATCTGAATGACAAATCAGATGTGAAAAATAATTAATTCATTCCATCAATAAATTTTTGCTACACCTAACAAAATACTATTTTCTAGGTACATGTAGGCCTCCCTAGGAAAAACTGCACTTAAACTAGCGTGAAATATTTTCAAAGTTCTATAGAACAACAGTGCGCATGCGCCAGATTTTATAGAGCCAGCGAATCGAACCACATATCGATTATCATCCTCGATTACTATCAGTCGCTACGAAATTTAAGGGATCAATATTTGCAATAAATCCGCAGATCTATATTAATAATATTAAAATTACCAAACGTTTATTAAAAATGGGTGTACACTTACTTATCACTTCCTAACGGTGATCGAACCAGCGATAACCCAAAACAGCGATAGAAAAATCATAGACTAAGTAATATACTCTCTGGAGAAAATATCAGTTAACATCACAATATAGCCTAACAGTGTCATCATATTGTGATTTGGATATTTAAAAAATAAATACTTAAAAATTGTCTAATAATATTATAAAAATTGTTTGAACAAGTTTAAAATATTAAATAATGTTAGTAAATACAGAAGAAGAACTATAGTTTACAACAACATAACAGAAAAATCAAGCGCTAATAGAAGTGCAGTTGAGCCTCTGCCTAAATTCTAAGCAATTGGATGTAACTAAATTGTATACAACTACTGGTCTAAACATATTACATATTTAGAACTCAAATTTTATAAAGAATTGTCCACCTCTGAGGTCACAGGATAGCACCGCTGCCTCCTACGCAGCGGGCTCGGTTTCGATCTCCGGTCGGAACACTATCCTGGATATTGGTTTTTTCGTTTTTTTTTTTCCTCACCTGTAATACAAATGTCAGGAAACTTTAAGGCCCTAATGGTGTCCGAACATCATCCGACTATTATAGTCATCATTATCATATGAGTATTTGCTACGTTTCGTATGAATGTGTGTATAAATGGTGTGTTCCTTCTTAATGTTGTGAGGTAGTCGCGGATGAGGTCCTCACATTGAGCTCATCATTCATTCGGGAAAGCCATCCACGTATTTTTTTTCTTCTTCCTCCTCCTTTCAAGGATAAAACCTTGTTAGTTCGTTCCGGCTCCAAATATCATAGCTGCTGTGTCCACCTCTTTCGTAGGTATCCTCGATCTCTTTTTACACGCTTTATATTAACTTGACCTGTATCTATCTATGTAACGGAATCTTTGAACACGATTTTCACCCACTTAAAAACATTGGATCGATTTGAAACTTTGTATACTTATAAAGGACGAACGGCAATACAATAATTTCATAAATAATATATAATATATAATAGGTTGTGGACTTATCGACTTTTTAGTCCATCGCTGTAAGAAATTAATATCATATCCTCTGGTAGCTCAGTTGGTAGAGTGGTGGACTATAGTGGTATATAATTTCAGTAATCCATAGGTCGCTGGTTCAAATGCGGCACAGATAATTTTTTTAGAAGAGTATTACTTTTAGCTCATACTGCAATAGTAAAGATATACACATTTTTATCTTATTCTGTAAAATATTAATGACAATTTTGTAAACTTACCACATTGTAATTTATCCAAAAATATGAGAAGGATACGATTAACTGTAACTATTTATCTATACTAAAATATTCAAAAATATTATAACAATGTTAAATAATAATAATTTAAAAAAATATGTATAATTATATATATATATATATATATATATATATATATATATATATACGTGTCCACCGCTCGAGGTAGCGTGCTGCCTTGTCACGCAGCGGGCCCGGGTTCGATCCCCGGTCGGGGCAGTTTTTCTGGGTGAGATTTTTATCGGGGTTTTTCCTCACCTGTAAGACAAATGTCAGGAAAACTTTAAGGCCCAAACGGTCCCCGAAATCATATGGCCATCATCCTTATCATTATCGTCCTTACCATTATCATTATCCTTCACCGGTGTGGAAAGCAACGGGAAGCTACCACACCTACACAATTCCCTAGTAAAGCTGCAAGCATAGCATGAAAATGCTATGATTGCAGTGAAGGACCTGCCTTCGGGCAGAATTACTATGTATGGATGGATATATATACATATCGTAAGCAATTAAATTTTTATGGGATTCCGGTTTGTGGCAATCAATTAAACGAAAAATTAAGAAAATAAATAATAGTTTAAAAAACTAAAACAACACGCTTTATTAGAGAACTAAACTAAAAAATAAAATAAATAATAATTCAAAAACTTAAACAACACGCTTTATTAGGAAACCGAACTAAAAAATGAAAAATAATTTTAATTTCCAACACGCTTGAGATAAAATTAAAGCGATCAACAAAAAAAATCATCTCCAACACATCTAGAGTAAAACTAGAGTTATCTACAAAAAAAATAATTTTACCGTGAATAGCGTGGGGTGCTTTTTATGGTTTTTACGTTTTCTTCTTAGAGACTTTCCTTTTACCAATATCTGTTTATTATCAAATATATTAATTGAAATTTGATTTTCTGTTTTCATTTTCTCATTAATTATTACTTTAAAATTTTATATTTTATATATATATATATATATATATATATATATATATATATACTGGAAAAAGTATTCTCAAAAAATAATAATTATTACTATTATAATTATATCTCTGGTAACACAGGTTTCCTCAACCAAAATATACTCTCTTCTTCCAATTACCTCTATGTACCCAATCTCCATATTTTAGGCAACTTATCCACATATCCCAGCTTATCCAGTGCCAATAAAAGATACCATAATCTGACAAAGCTTTACGTTCTAAGCCCTTAAATAGAGAAACAAAACTTAAGTGTTACAAGACCATTATTTTACCATCATTATTGCATGCAATTGAAACCTCAAATCACATAAACAAAAACTCGAAAAGCTACTTTATCTTCATGGAAACCAGATAAAATCAGAAAAGTGAAGTCCCGTAGACTGCGATGGGCAGGACATGTGGCATGGATGGGAATGAAAGAGGAGCATTAAATTTCCTTAGAGGAAAACCAGAGGGAAACTACCCAAAAGGTGGGCCAAGAATAAGATGGAAGAATAACATTAACCATGATTTGAGGAAGGTATATTTTACAGAAGATAATAGGAAAATATTAGCTCAAGATAGAAATGTATGGAGAAGTTATACTCGCGCGTTTATGAACATTCGGGGTTCTACAGTGCAAGTAGGCCTATGTTATATATATATATATATATATATATATATAGTGTGTGTGTGTGTGTGTGTGTGTGTGTGTTTGTACATAAATGTAATGAAACATTTTTCGAACATGCAAAGTACACTTTTAAAAGAAGAAAGTAAAATCATTTAAAATAACGCGCTACTTTAGAAAATCCTCTTCCCTTAAATACCGTCGTTAAATATCTAATAAAGTAAGAATATTAGTTCAAAAAATGCACATATTGTAAAGACTAATACTGTTGAAGAACATTCAGAGAGAATAGCAAAACGAAATTGGAAATGAGGGGAGCAAGAAAATGGAAAAAGAGCATCCCTTTGAAGTGGTTCGCTATCTCGCTGAGGCCAGTGTGTCGGGTTAATATTGCAGACATCCTTATGCACATTTAAATCCTACAAGGTAATCATATGTTCGCAAGGGATAATAAGCTGAGCTTTAATGCGGGTGAGGTTGTAGGATTTGCTCCTATGAAATACGAGGTAGTCTCCGGGCAGAGAGAAACGCTGCACACACACACAAGTATGAGTAGAAGATGAAGTGCATAAACCACAGCCAGGGCAGGTTGTTTATTTATGGGAGGGGGTGCTAAAGGGAGACATTGCCTCTGCGTTTAGTATGCATAACCTCTTCCCACACTGCAAGGAGGTTGTAGCGCTCAATGATGAAGTAGAATGTGGTGGTAAAAGTTATTAAAATCCTTTCTCTTCTTGCCTACATTTCACCACATTCCATTTCTTTCTATCTCGTAACCAAGAGTTCTCCTTTTGAATTAAGAGAATACAACATGCCTGACCATAAAACGTGTAAATTCAAACCCTCTCATGTATTGTTGCTTTGAATTGTGAGTTTTTGGAGGGCATAAACTAGAATCAATTGTCAGGTATAGAAAATATACCAGGGCATTCGATATGTAATGGAAACATTGTAATAACATCACAGAATAGTATATTACGATGCGAGGTTGAGAAGTGGTTTGTACAGAATCGAGAGAAAATGTTTAAGAACCGAGCGATAGCGAGGTTTTTAATTTCCGAGATTCTGTAAAACACTTCACAAATGTTCGTTGTACATTATTTTTTGCGCGATGGTGTTTTCAAAATAATAAATAATATCTTTGTTGGAAATATTTGCGTTCATTATAAACAATTGACTAATGTTATCACTGTTGGCAATGTTTATTAGTTGAAACAGCAGGAAGTTTTGAGAACAATTATTGATAACATGGCAGCAAGTACGTATTTATTTTTTTTATATTGTTTCAAATAAAGTTCAGTTCATTTAAAATGCAGTGATTTGTTTCGTATAATGTATATTAACACTACCTTTTGAGTATTTTCTGTATATACATTGTACGTAGTATACATAGAGGGCAGTGGTTTTACTTCCCGTACGTGGGTGTAAATGTAATTTTATAGTATAGTTATTTAGGTTGGCAACCCCGAAATGTAGGAAGTTGAATTTTCAATAATGGTCGCCATTGCTGTAAGTACGACAAAACGCACTATCACGCAACAATGTTTTTATCCAATGCCCCAGATTGTCAATGCGACATTTCTGGTGTTCTCTCCTGGCATTAGCGTAATTTTAACCCACTTCTGAAGTATGGGCGCCTAGAAGACGAAGTTACGCTGCCCCGATGATATGGGTGACATTGACAGCGGTGCGCCAGGGAAGTCCTTATTCTTAAACTTAACCTAAATTCCAGACCATGGGGCAACCACAAGAATAATTCCCTTTAAAGAAAATTTCTTATGGTTTGACCGGGAATTCGAACTCGGGACCTCATGTACAGTAGTCAGAAACAGTGATCATTAGCCCATGAGGCTGGGCCATCACCAAAATGTTATTTGGGTTATTTTTGACACTACGAACTTAATTTATAATCTCCTGCCAATTCAACTATACGTTGCCAAATCCTTGTAAGATGGCGTAGCCTACTACATCTAGCACGATTCCTCGACATCTCTCACATGTGAGCGATCTAGAGGTTTCTGGTTATCAACCCTCAATCGAAATAGAATGCCTCATAGAGGTTCTTAGATCTTTGAGAATAAGTTATAGTCACAAGGATTCCTGCCTGGTGAATTTGATGTAGATTGGAGTACTTCCAAATTTTAACTTGTAGAAAAATTTTACTATATATGTTTTTAGGGCGGTATTACTTACTAAATCTGAGAAACAGTGAATTTATTCACGCAATATTGCAATTTCCATACTTTCAACATTACAGATTTATACAACATACACTACTCAACAAAATGTACAAGATTTACAATGGTCACCACTAGGATCGTTGGTTTACAATCACGTTGCCATTACTTATTGAATGTCCTAATATAAAATTAACACTTCAGAGAATAGGGGAAATGTTAAGGGAGGTACATAAATTATTTCCAGGTGTCAATACCTGGTACCTCAAAAGTTTCGTGTGATGTATTACACTGGTCAACATGATTTTTGTCTCATGAGTACCAATAGTTGTATTTAATGCAGTTTTTTTATCGTGTTTTCAAATATGTATTCGGAATTTCTCCATCACACACAATTTTTTATTTCAATTTCAATTAATGGATTTAAATAATTATTTTTAATGAACGCTTTTTCGTCCATTTGTCCATTGTAAAATAAAACGGGGAACACTTTCATCAGGAGATTTCAGCTATTGAAAAGATATATCAAGGCAAATGGAATCCTAATATACTGGCCGATTATTGTTGGACCATCAAGAGGGATACTCCACAGGCGAAATATAGCAGAAAATCGTCTTTTCCTACTTTCTATATGAGTCCGAATGTTCGAACATTGTGTAGCTACGAATGTAGAAAATATTAACGAGTTTGAAATTATAAATTCCTGTCTCTCGGATACCTTGCGTGATGGAGAAAACCCGATATCATCAGGAGAAAAAAATACTATCAGAATCACATATTTTTATTTCTGAGACAAAAAACAGTTTATTTTTTGTTGCTCAGTGTTATTAGAGACAAATAAAAATTCTTGTAAAGTATCGAATTGTAATTTTCTGTTGTACGAAATAAGGGAGAAAACTTATACATTTTTAGTAAAATGGTACAAGTAACTACATGTGGTTAAACAAAATGATAGAGATATTTTAATATTGCTAAACCAAAGCATGTAGTACTGCAGAAAACTGTAGTGGAGCATGCTGTCATATGAAGACTCTTATAAAAAAAAAAATCCCGATAATCTCTAGTAATCTGGCCACCAGGGGAACTCGATTGGTTCCAATATGCGGCACATTGGGCGATGCATAGTATGCGCCACTACTTAGTAAGTCATTAGGTATTAATAATTATTATTGTAAAATTCCGTTGGTAGAGCATAGAAAAATAAAAAATAATAAAATGATGGATCTTGCATGCAGTCTCCTCTACAGTTAAATGATTAAACCAGCGTAGGCCTTTTGGGACAGGGATTCATCCTCAGCAGAATGTCGTTACTTATGCTTTACCTGGATAGTAACTTGAGAGATACGAACAACCTTCTGCTGAGGATGGGACTGGTCCCGAAAGACCTAGACGATTTTAATCCATGGATGTGAGTTACGATCTCCCAGAGCGCCTGTGCTCTCACACAAACAGTTGCTGAACTGACAACAGATAATAGAAAATACAAAAACAAGTTTTAAGTCTGTGTATTTCAAATTGCGTATGCTGTAGTAGAAATGTACTGGTGACGTAAAATGCATTCTACTCCACTGATCAGACTTCATGCCGTTTATGTATGCAACTAATGGATCGAAAACTTTACACGAAGAGAAGCACAGCTCACACAGGTTATCTGGTCGTCCGAGCCTGATTTAATAATGTTAATAGTTGAGACAGCATATAAGGTACACTATTTTATCATTTTACGTAATACTACTTTATATACTCTGCCATTACAAAATATAGCATGGCACAGCTGTTAACCATCAACGTGAATCCTTGAATTAGATTATGTGAAACTTATTATATAACTTCGTATTATAATACACACAGAATATATGTTTCCACAATATTGTGTAAACTATTTTATCAGCAATAACAATCAATTACATTTTCATTGTGTTCTGACAAATCTCCATAACATGTCATATTACACTGAGCAACAAACAATTAACTTTGTTTTTTGTCTAGGAAAGTAAAATATGTGATGCTGATAGTATGTTTTCTCCTGAATTCAAATATGATATCGGTGTTTCTCCATCACGCAAGGTTTCCGAGAGACAGGCATTTATAATTTCAAACACTTTAATATTTTCTACATTCGTAACTACAAAATATTAAAACATTCGGACTCACCTAGAAAGTAAGAAATGACGATTTTATGCTATATTTCGCCTGTGGAGCATCCCTCTTAATGGTCCAACAATAATCGGCCAGCATATTAGGATTTCATTTTCCTTGATATCTCTTTTCCATAGCTGAAACCATTTGAGTTAGCTCATTTGGTTTTATTTTACAATGGACAAATGGACGAAAAAACGTTTATTAAAAATAATAATTATTTAAATCCATTAATTGAAACTGAAATAAAAAAAACTGTGGGTGATGGAGAAATTCCGAATACATATTTGAAAACACGATAAAAAAACTGCATTAAGTACAACTATTAGTACTAATGAGACAAAAATCATGTTGACCAGTGTTATCAATTTTAACGACACGAGTTAACAAAAGAACACACAAAAAACAGAAATTCGGTCATTTGATGTGTTATAAATATAAACACATAGGTTAGGCCAAATTTAAATGTCCACAAACAATTTACTACCTATTTCAACAATACAAAAGTTTACTCCTACCAGCTAATGAATATTTTTAATTCGCTAACTGTGTTCGCAACATTGGAAATCCCATTTTTTTAACAAGAGCTAATATAAATCCTGACATTAATTGCACTCGTATAATTGATTACAATGACTATTTAACTCATGCCCCAAATGGGAGTCAATGACCAATCACGTTTCACTGATTTCTGTTTTACAACCAATTAGAGTCGCGTTTCACGAAATATTTATCAGTGTTATATTTACCATATTAAAGAAAGCTCCTCCTTTTTAATATTCTGAACAGGTCTGACCATTATTTTGCAGTGACTGAGCCTACATGAAATACGGCTACCAGATTGTATATATAGTGTAGAGATGTCAACACATAGCGCTTGCAGGAGTTAATATAGAAACATTTGTAGCAATTTATTATACCACCAAAAAAAGAAACCACTGTTTGCACTTTCTTAAATGTATTTTTCCCAGGTAACAATCCAGAAAAATATAATTGTCATATTTACATCATACGACATCAGAAATGAATTAATATACAGTTCGATTTTTTTTATTCTTTCTCCACTAGAGAGTATTCTTACAATATTGCGTTCCTTTGGCAATAAATAGTATGATCTGGTTGCAGTGATAAACAAAAGAAGCAGATGAAGCATACCTATCGTTTCTCATTTGTTTTCAAACATCGCCGTTTACATTAAATATATAAATATTTTAAAATAACTATAGTTAAATAATGATTTGTGAGTAAACAGCTTAATTTTATTCGTTAAATAGTCCTAACAAATGCCACTCTTGATTTCCAAATTCTCTAGATAAATTCAATCCTCACTTCGTTAGTCGTGAATTTATCGATAATTTGGAAATCACTCGTGGCATTACCTATGATAATTAAATAATTTTTATAGACACGAATATTTATAATAACACAGTAATTTAATTCAGAAGGAATGAACCATTGAGGATGTTCTAATAAAAAAATGTTTTGAGAAAGTTTTTACATATCTAGTATACCCCTCCCTACAAAGAAAATTACCATGACAAAAAAAATACATATTTGCGTGTGTGTGTTTGTTTGTTCCTGTGTATCCGCGAAATCTCTTACTTACTCACTGGGACTATCGAACCCGTAGGTTCATGGCCGCGCACACATAGGCTCTCCATACATCCCTATCTTGAGCTAATGCTTTCAATCATTCCTTGTATAATCTACTTCTCTCAAATCATAGTTAATGTTATTTTCCCACCTCATTATTGGTCTACCAACTGGGCGTTTTCTTCTTTCATTCCCCATACGTGCAACATGTCCTGCCCATCGCAGTCTACGAGACTTAACTGTTCTTAAGTCCCTACTGGTAGCAATATTTATTTCCACAAAACCAAACTTCGCATATTGCAATTAATTTAAAAAGTGAGGTCGGTTTAGTCAATGTGCAAATTCGGACTATTAGCAGAGGAGTTCACCTAGAATGAAATTTTAAAAAATCGCTCTATCCCTCACAGTTTTCGGGATACACAACAAATCTCAGTATGTGCTATTAGAAAATAAATCGAGGAATGTATTCTCCTAAATTCAGGGAAATCTGACGATTAGAAGTGGAGACTACCCGATACTCTAAATTTAAAATTCGCTCTAGCAAGCACCATTATAGTTTTTTTTCGAAATGTATACCATACAGTTTATCTAATCCTTAAGTTAGCAATGTATACAATCAGAAACAATACTTTAATATATTTGATATTTTAATAAAGTATTGGAAAAATGAATAGGTAGATAGTAATTAATTTGTGTCAAATTATACCGTAACATGCAAGCATGTAGATAATAACTTAAGATATACAGGAATTATTTTTACTGCAGTCCGATACTTAAATAAGCTGTCACAAGAAAGTTTCTTCAATTTAAAAAAAAGAAATACATATTCCTTAAACCATCAAAATGAGAACATTAATTCGACTTGCTGAGGAATTTGTTCAGTTTACGCCGTTCTTGCGTGACGGACTCTAACTTTTTTTTTCAGTTGAGAAGCTCTTGACTTAAGAGGGAACGGAATTTCAGAGATATGTAGATGATACAAGAAATGATTAGGAATAGTTAGATGTAGGTTTGAAGCGGATAAAACAACTAATGATGACTAAAAAAAGACAGTCGGAGAATTTCCTGTTAGAATTAAATGTATGGATTACAAAAACAAAATATTAGTATACTCAGATTTTTCCCAACTTATGCTTCACAGATGACGAAAGCTCTCTAAAAACTAACTAATGTTTGGTATTTGAAATTAATTGTAGCGTATTTAGGATAGGACATATTTTAGCTTTTCATTTATTAAATTAAAGAAAAACTTACTTACCCATGGTATGCCAAGAAGGAGAGTAGAAACAGTACACAGGCTAGAACGTCTGCTCTTCCAACGATTCCTGTCACCTGCAAACAAAAATAATTCCCTTGCTTAGCATTAGGTAAGGATATTAAGTCTTACATTGACAGTGTATCCTGTAATATACAATTGTTAATGTATTTAATGTCTCCAATAAAACAATAGAAAAACGAACAACTTTTTTTTCTTTTTTTTTTCAAATGCCTGGTCGCTCTCCTGGCATGGTGTACTTGTAACCGACTTCTGAGGTTGGGGCGCCTGGAAGGTGGGGTTACGTTGCCCCGATGATATTATGGGTGATGATGATGATAATGGTGCGCCAGGAGAGTCCTTAATCCTAAGCTTAACCTAAGATGAATATGAATGATGATGATTACGATGACCATATGATTTCGGGATCCGTTTGGGCCTTAAAGTTTTCCTGAAATTTGTCTTACAGGTGAGGAAAAACCCCGATAAAAACGTCACCCAGAAAAACTGTCCCGACCGGGGATCGAACGCGGGCCCGCCGCGTGTCAAGGCAGCACGCTACTCCTAGACCACAGCGGTGGACAAACGAACAAATAAAAATTATTTAAATTTCTGTCCAAATACAACACACACACACACACACACACACACACACATATATATATATATATATATATATATAAGCGTCACTGCTATAAAGTAAAATAAATATTCTCTTTAATTTGCTTACTTGATATAGTCAGCTACTAGATGGCAGTGAAGACAGTGTTCTCGCGACATCTAGTAATAATGGAGAGTATAATACATATATAAGAAAAATAAGTGTTTGAATTGGATTCGCCTGGTAGTGTAATGGATATCACGCTGAGGTACAGACTCAGAGATCCGGATTCGAATCCCGTCCAGGCATTTATTTTTCTTATCATACCATATTAAGCTTGCATTGCTCAATGTTAAAGATTTAATTATAACATCGATAAAGCGTCACTGCTATAATGTAAAATAAATATTCTCTTTAATTTGCTTACTTGATATAGTCAGCTACTAGATGGCAGTGAAGACAGTGTTCTCGCGACATCTAGTAATAATGGAGAGTATAATACATATATAAGAAAAATAAGTGTTTGAATTGGATTCGCCTGGTAGTGTAATGGATATCACGCTGAGGTACAGACTCAGAGATCCGGGTTCGAATCCCGTCCAGGTATTTATTTTTCTTATCGTACCATATATATATATATATATATATACACTAGCTGTCCCGGCGAACGTCGTATCGCCTTTAAATATTTTTACGTTAATTTTTCCGATGTTTTAATAACTATCTGCTATTCGGGGCGGAAACAAATCCAACAAATCAAAGATCATAAAAATCGGTCCAGCCGTTCTTGAGTTATAAATAGTGTAACTAATCCGACTTCATTATATATATATATATATATATATATATAGTTCCGGCCACACGTTGCTGTGGCTAAGGTATACGTTAAATTATGTTGTAGTAAACTAAGTGAGAAATCTAAATCAGAAAGTTTTTGTTTTACACATTTTTTTTAGTTCTGGTACGTTAACTACACCCGGTATAAATATGGGTGGTGGTTTATGTGGAAGTGGTTTTGTTGATTGAGATGAATTCATGTTGTCTGCATTCTCAGTATCATCCATAAGTGTATCATAAGGATTATATACATTTATTGATGGAATATTTTGAGGAGGCTTGCTGATTTCATTATACTTTCGTTCTTTTCTACGAACTTGTTGGCAGTTTGGATTCTCACCATCATCAAGAAGTCTCTGTATAGTAATATCATCTTTTGATATATTATAGCCATTTCGTTTTTCATTTAATTGAGGCATGGAGATTGTTTCTGTAATATTAGGCATATTATTATAACTAACAGACTTACTTACAATTCTGTTATTCCGTTCCTTAGGACCTTCATATGTTTTTAAATTGACATTCTTCTTAAATGTAAGATTTATGTCACATAGGCCTATACCAATTTGCGGAAATTCACTTCATATCTTATCATTCATGGTCTCTAGAACTAATTCGCCATATTGTTCAATGTCCCTTCTCGGTCCAGTTAAATTTAAATTAAATTGCTGTCTTTCAGCCAGATTACTTAAAACTAATACTTACACACGAAATTAATATTATTATCAATCTACTGAAAATAAAATTAACACAAACACACTTAAATTATGAAATAATCAATATGTGTAATTCAATTGAAATTCGTGGTTGCAACAATAAGCACAGCCACCTGGTTAAATAATAAACCAATTACCTTACACGGCCATGTGTTAGAATCGTATGGAACTCACAGATAATTATAACTCTTTGTTAAATAATAAACAAATAATTTGCAATAAAAAATAATGCGACTATAAATTTATTTAGTTATAAACTTCCCTAAGTCTCAAGTTGGATCAAACTGCACACAGTATGCAAAATTTTATTAAAATCGGTTCAGTAGTTTAGGATTCCATCGTGGACAAACAACGTGACACGTAATTTTTGTATATTACGATATATATATATATATATATATATATATATATATTTATTTATTTATTTATTTATTTATTTATTTATTTATTAGGGTGTCCCAAGACAATTTTTTTTTCGCAAAATCAAATATGCATACCATCTATTTTTTTCTGTTTGACTTTAATAACTCAATTAAAAATACTATTGTGATTGGAGTATGACAAATCCGCACCGACTTCATGCTAAACATAAGACATGAAAATTTGTCCTGGGTTAGTGGAAGGGTTCTAGAACTAAAAGTTTTATTTAGTAAATAAAATATCAATATGCTCAAAACGTATAACTAGTTGCTATTGTACAATCCATCCACCCATCCATCAATCCATAGTAATTCTGTCCGAAGGTAGGTCTTTCACTGCAATTATAGCATTTTTATGCTATGCTTTGCAACTTTACTAGGGAATTATAGGTATGGTAGCTTCCCGTTACTTTCCACACCGGTGAAGGATGATGATGATAATGATAATGATAAAGATGATGATGATGATGATGGCCGGATGATTTTCGGTACCGTTGGGCCCGAAGCTTCCGGACATTTGTCTTACAGGTGAGGAAAAAACCCGAAGAAACCTCACCCAGGAGCCTGTCCCGATCGGGAATCGAACCCGGGCCCGCTGCGTGACAAGGCAGCACGCTACCTCAAGACTACAGCGGTGGACTATTGTACAATAAAAACGTTATTTTTCAAATTTACTTTCTAAAGTTAGCAAGTACTGACTTGTTTCGAAGCAAGTCGGCATGGGTTCCCATGGGCCTACTTACTCCAAATTGTACTTACTATTATTTTAACATTATACAAATAAATTAAGAGGGTATGTGTTAAAAATAAAATAATTAGATTTTTTGGGACACCCTAATATATTGTTTTTTTTATTTGTCTCCTCCAGTATGTTCATCTACTCGATTTTGCTCTTTCAGAATGTATCTATATGTTCTATGTCATAATCGGCTCAAATTCTATACGTATTTTTCTTAATTGATTTGCCTTCTGTATATTGAAAATGTTTAAATCATCTTTAAATTTGGTAGTAAAATTTCTTCTGATTCTGCTACACCGAAAAACATTCACAGGTTGTTCATTGACAATGGTCAAGTGTTTTGATATAAGCGAACAACGATCTTAGATTACTTAATGCAATGTAGTGTAAGTTTTTATGTGTTAGACAAATTATATGACTTTTCAACAGCGATAAGACGATTCAGATATATTAACTAACTATATCACTGGCAGTATTGAACCAGAGGGATCATGCCGCGTAGACATAAATTCTCCATTCATTCTTATCCTGAGCTAAGGTATTCCAATAATTCTCTTTATAATTAACCTCTTTCAAATCAAGGTTAATATTATTGTCCCATTTAATTATTGGCGTAGCTAGTGGACTCTTTCTCTCTGGTTTTCTTGTGGGCGCTTTCTCTCTAGTTTCCCTACTACATTTCCTATGCTCTTGCTCCATCTTGTATATTCCTTGTTAAATTTTGTTCAACCATGTCGATCCCATTCGAGTAGTGCTTTCATATTCGCATCTGGGTCCCTGATTAAAATCCGTCCAGTTATATACCGTTTTTAGGAAGTAAATATCCTGATATGAGGCACGCCGTTGCGTTGTTGGTTAAACCAATGCGCTAAAAACAGGAAGGTCGAGGGTTCGAGTCCCGGTGGGGTCAGGAATTTGTAACCGATTCAAACCTTCTGGTGGCACCATGTTCCTGGGGTTGACTTAGCCTCTAACTGAAATGAGTACCAGATGCTTGTTCTGGGGTAAAGACGTGACGCAGGTCTGACAACCCGGCTGATATCAAGAGCCGATTGCATGGAAAGAGTGGGAGCCTTAACCTCCTAATACCCCAAGGATTTATTATGCCTGTAGTGGTATCTCCTGAGATAAGTCACTTCAGAAAGGAATATAAGCTATGGGTTCCGCGTCTTAGATTTACTGTAAGTAAAATAACCTCAAGCTTGAAACAAATGAAATCCTAGCAAACTTACTCAGCTCTTTCTCTGTTTTGTCTCAGATTTAAATTACAAAGTTAAAATTTTGAGTTGTTACAAAGCGTCTTAAATAAAAACTAGCACAAATAAGAGAATATCTAATTGCAGTTTATCAATTATAATTCATCTATTAAGGTAATATCAAATTCTGCTTTGTCTATAAATCTGCTGAATATTATTGCATGCTATTTGTTTATTTAGCAAGTTTCACAATATCTTCCTGCGTCCATTAATCTACTGTCATTCAAATCTGCATCATTCAATCATTTTTCCCTCATGCTGCTCAAAACACCAATAATAATCCACTGCTGCCTTGCATTTTGGCTTTGATTTATCATGGGTTAAAGGAGGAGAATCTTGATTAAAATTCTCCTTGTCCTCCAGGTTGGGGGTTGACGCATCACATTAGGTCTCTCTTAGTTTGATAAAATATACAATGCTAAAAGACCAAGAAAGAAATGACGAACGGATTTAATAAACGGAGAAAGAAACTAAGAAAAAGGACCACAATTCTTCCAGGAACGTGTAATGTACAAGAGATTAGAAAGAGAACTGGGGAAATAATTTTAAACAAATGTTTTCGGAATTTCAGCACATCATAAACATACATTCCTGTATTCGAATGCCTGGAATGATTGGTTTTTATAACAAATGTTACATTTAAAGTTACGATTAATATTTAACGATGCCATTTTTTTATCCATTTGAAAATGTACAGGGAACTTTGACATAGTGTATTGATGTATTGATTTCAGTTACATGGAATTCGTAGTTCTCGATTCACAATCATACTATATTATGCCTGTTTCATATTTCAGAGAAGTTACAATTACTAAATATAATTTCTAGCATTACATGAAGCGATCTGAAAAATTACTCTTTTTTAAATGTTTGTTACAAACTCTAATGGGTTTTTAATGTATAAATATTTCATTCATAGGCCTATATACATCGGGTTATATTTGATTATTATTAATTCACCCAACTATTATGAATTTTAATTATAAATCTAATATATAAAAATGAATGTTTGTTTGTTCGTATTTTATGCGCGGCCATGCCGTTCATCCGATTGTGATGGGGCTTTTTGTAAAATGTTCAGGAAATTCCCGGGATGAACATAGGCTATAAGAGAGTTGTAATACTCAACCCCTTCTAACTAACTAACTAACTAACTAACTAACTCACTGGCACTATCGAACCCGTAGGTTCATGGCCGCACGGACATAAGATCTCCATATATCCCTATCCTGAGCCAATGTTTTTCTATCATCCCCTGTATAATCTACTTCCCTCAAATCATAGTTAATGTTATTCTCCCACCTCATTGTTGGTCAACCAACCGGGCGTTATCCCTCTGGTTTTCCTACAAGAAGCTTCCGTGCAAGTCTTTCATTCTCCATTCGTGCCACATGTCCTGCCCATCGCAGTCTACGAGACTTAACTGTTTTCATTATATCTGGCTTCCTATAAAGACCATGTAATTCACTGTTATGCAATCTTCTCCATTCACCTGTCTGTTAATCTCTCTTTGGTCCAAACATTTTCCTAAGAACTTTATTCTCAACCCCCTTCACCCATAAAAATCATCCTTGCAGTGGAAACGTGAAATAAAATCCCTATTTTGACGTTTAAAAGGCCTACGCTGCCTAAACCATAAGAAATACACGAAATTAATGTACATAGAATTGAATACCTAAAAAAAAAAGAAACTCTACAAAAAAGTCCGCGACAGCATATGTTTATATTTTAAGGATAACTCACAATAACCATTTTTGTCTTTCATTGATGACAAGAAGACTCCCGGGCAAGCATAACAGCGTGGCTGGTGGTAAAAACATATTAACATTTATTTAGGAGTCGCAACGCACGCCGGGTATTAGCTAGTAATAAATAAAATTTCATCTTCACAGTTCAACATTGAATCATATTTCAACTATGGAACCATTAAAGTATTAAACTAACAATGGAATTGTCAACTACCGCACGCCGGAACCTCTCTTGAAATTTGTTCAAGAGAAGCTGTGTCCAAAACTATATATGCCGCTTTTAAATTAAGTGGTGATGGAATATGATATAATTTTCATTAAACGGATTATTGAATTCAGCTTGATTGCAGACGATCTAGTAATAATGACAGCATCAGAAAATAGTTTACAACAATTCCTTTATACTTTAAATAATATCTCTAAAATACAATTTAAGAATATCTACATCTAAAACAAAAATATTAGCTCTGAAAGGAAAATGTGCAATAAGAACAAAAATATTGATAAACAATGTAATTATAGAATTGTAATCATTTGGGATGTCATTTAGGCAATGACAGAAATTTGGATAAACGCACTAAAATACAACATTTCAATTATCTATGTGGCACAATCAAACGCACTTTATTGAATAAGACTTGAAAAGAAACTGTTTTGAAATTTTACAAAGTATTGGCAGTTCCATCTCTTATCTATGGATGTGAAACCTGGACATTAACAAAGACAGATAGTAAACAAATAGAGTCTGCTGAAATGGAGATGTTGAGAGCAATAGCAGGATACCAAAGAACCAATAAAAAGAAAAACGAAGATATAAGAACAAAACTTAAGGGTATATTTAATCTCTGTGAAAGAATAAAATATTATCAAAATGCTTATATTCAGCACGTATTACGAATGAATGAACAGCGCATACCAAGAAGAATGTATAATTACAAACCAAAAGGGAGAAGAATGTTGGGAAGGCCATTGAAGAGATGGAAGGACCAATTCGACCTATAATGAGATCGGAACAGGTCATTGGGCTTAATCCTTGTTGTTGATGATGATGATGAATTCAGCTTTTAACTGCTAGGCACTAAACTCCAGTGCCAAATCTCTCATTAAAACTATAGGGAGGTAATGCAACTCCCGACTTAGTAGACTGCAATAACCCTCACTATCCTCCTTCCGCGTCGCGCTCCGCCTCATTCCACTCCGCTGTTTTTTCAATCTCTTTGACATGACCTTGTTCATCACAATGCTTCTCTGGGACAAATATGAAGGTAGTTCCTTTGTAAGAATCAGAAAGAAAGAATAATAAAATATTCACGAGTACAGCGATTCAACAGTTTTATTTTTTAATGTGAGCTCATAAAGTTGCATTAAAAATGAAGACGTTAATAAATTAAAGTTTTATCATAAAATAATTGAATGTTGTCATAAGTGAATTGAGAATCTTTTTATGATATTCAATGAAGACTAAGAGATGTGTATTTTAGAGGTGAGAACAATTCACTCGCCTTTAAATTCTTGTAATAAATAAGTTTGTGCGGGCTACATTTTTTCCCCACAAGTTCATTTAATTAACAATCGATAAAAACTTATATATTGAAGAGTTAATAATAGAAAGGCGATATCGAAAACCGATTCGATTAGTTGAATATAAAATCAATAATACCTCTTCTCGTTTCTTGTAAAGTGGTTCTATCATATTTTAGTCATGAAGTGGTAAAAATATTGTAAAATTTGTTTCCTTAAGTTACAAGACATATCATGTGGCATTTGTTACATTATCAAGAAATATTTATAATTCATTTTGCTACCTAAATCTAAATCAACATAGGACATCTCATTATTCCACATAATATTAGTCGATACGAGGGTAGTCAGAAAGTGATGAACAATATTTTTTTCTGGATTGGTACTGTGGCTGGGAATTAAAATTTCACCGATGCATTGTTTGAATCAGTATTAATGAAATTCGTAATAAAATTCCGTTGAAATTAATAGTCGTAAAGTAAAATATTAAAATTAATATATACCTTAGCAAGGTGACGTCGTCCTCAACTAGGTTAAAATTGTCTTTTTTATATCTGTTGGCCTTTCAGAAACAAGCTTCCATCTTCAGATGAAGAGTGTGCGCTACGGTCTGTTATTTTGTATAATTTCATATACGACCAGCCTCATGAGCGTTTCTGACTACTGTTCATGAGGTTTCAGGTTCGATTCCCAGGCAGATCATAGGATCTTTTCCTTAAAGGAAATTATTCTTGTGGTTGTTCATGGTTTGGAATTTAGGTTAAGAACTCTCCTGACGCTTTATTATTATTTCTCACCTATCATATCCTCGGGGTAATGTAACTCCGCCTTTCAGGTGCCCCAACCTAAGAAATGGATTACAATTCCGCCAATATCAGGGGAGAAGGGTAGAAATCTCATAAAAGACATTCTGGTGGCATAAAAAAAAATTCATATGGAGGACTGTATGAGCTGGATGATTTTAAATGAGAACACGCCTAACTTATACAATCCTCTATATGAAATTATACAAAACAACAGTCAGTAGCGCACACTCTTCTGCTGAAGATGGAAGCCGGTTTCTGAAAGGCCTACAGTTAAAAAAAATAAATTTTAACCTAGTTGAGGACGTCGCGCACCTATAGGATACATATTTATTTTAATATTTTACTTTATATAGTTTTAAGTTTTCACTATAGACACATTTTTTAATGTGAAGATTTAGCGAGAGAAGGGTGAACTACGCAACAATGACTGCTCGCATGTTACTGTCGTAAATGTTTGATGAGCAGAGGAATGCAGTGTCATTTTTGTGGGCTAAAGTACATAACCCGAGTGAAATTCACAGGGACAGATTTGGTATGTATCATGAAGAATATTTGGACCTTAGCAACGTCGTCAGGTGGTGCGCATATTTCGAGGACGACCGTGAGAACATGTATGATTCGCCACGTTATAGCCGGCCGATTATAGCCGCAATCCCGCAGAATATCACAGCTACTGAATAGGTAATTTTCAGCGACTGGCGGATCCAATTCCGAATCTAATCTGATCAGTTCAATATTTTATACGGTGCATTGTTCGATATCGTTCATGACACATTGAAATTTCGTAATGTTAGTGCCCGCTGGGTGCCTAAGACTCGGACAGGCGACTGCAAGGGTCAGCGAATGGTGACAAGATTGAACCACTTAATGCATTACGATGCAGAAGAGCATGTCTTTCTGAAAATAATTTTGACTGATGATGAGTTGTGGACATAATCACTACACGCCCGTAGGTAATCGCTTTGAGACATATGCAGAAGTGCGATCAGCTGTCAGCAGATGGCTGCAAACAAACAGAACGGACATCTTTGAACAGAGTATACTTAAAATGGTGCCACAAGGGGAAAAATCTTTGAGAAAGGTGGCGACTATGTAGAAAAATTACTAAAAGATTATTTATTTATTCATTTATTTATCATAAGTAATGCCACGAATGATTTCCAAATTATCGATACATTCACGACTCACGAAGTAAGGAGTGAATTTATCTAGAGAATGTGAAAATCAAGAGTGGCATTTGTTAGGACTATTTAACGAATAAAATTAAATTATTTACTCACAAATCATTATTTAACTATAGTTATTTTAAGGTATTTATACTCTTAGTGTAAACGGCGATGTTTGAAAACAAATGAGAAACGATTGGTACGCTTCAATTGCTTCTTTTGTTCATCACTGCAACCAGCTCATATTATTTATTGCCAAAGGATCAAAATAGTGTAAGAATATACCATAGTGGAGAAATGTATAACCAACATTATAGGTATTAATTCATTTCTGATGTCCTATGATGTAAATATGTCAATTATATTTTTCTGCGACATTATTTCCCGGAAAATAATTCGTTTAAGAAAGTGCAAACAGTTCTTTCTTTTTTTTTGTCGTATAATCAATTGCTACAAATGTTTTTAAATTATCTCCCGCATGCGTTATCTGCTGACATGCATGCACTATATATATACAATCTGGTAGCCGTCACTGCAAAATAATGCTATGACCTATTCAGAATGTTAAAAAGGAGGAGCTTTCTTTAATATGATTAAATTCGATTCATAAATTCGAGGCGAAACACGACTCTGATTGATTGTAAATAAGAAATCATTGAAATGTGATTGGTCATTGACTCCCATTTGGGGCATTATTTAAATACTCATTTTAAATGTTGAACGTAAAAAAATATTGTGTGTCTTCACTATTTACACTTTCCAGCAACTAGAATTCCCTGCCAAATTTAATCAGGGGTGTTGAACTTTCTAATATTGAAAAAGAAAATAAAAGGTTTAAATATTACAATGACGCTTATCTATATAATACAGGTCTACATCTAATAAGTAGTGGTTTGTATAATTATTATTTACAATCGATATAATAGATAAATAATTAAATACAACCGGAAAAACTTCATGTCGTTACAGCTGAAAATTTACAGATGTACGATTATCGTATTAATTAATTTAACTGGATTGAATCGACTTTATATATATATTTAATGTTTGAATTACTAAGCAAAAATTAAATAAAATATATTTTCTCTAAATTTTGCAAATAATTATCAAATTAATATCTATTTTAAAGGAATTCCACATGCAACCTTTAGAAGAAAAGATACGATGGCTGCAAAATGTAACCCGAATGCCACCAACTAAGATCCACGATGTAGTTCTTCGGTATCGCCCACGATGACGACGACGACGACGATTTGGACGTCCACAAAAAACGACTTTCTGACCCTTAGTTGAAACCGGAATAGGTAACATTTGGCCTATATTCATGAATTGAGTATGATGATGTTGATGTCATATTTATCGCAATTAATTGTAATTTTGTAGCCCTTAATTCATCAAGTAAGTAACGAATATAGCATGTATAAATAAAATGGTTTACATATAAATTCTTAAGAAAATTATTAAGTGTAGTGCAGTTAAGGCGTCTTTCGACGCTTTTGAGGTGTATATGGTGCGGTAAGAGGGGAGGGCGAGATGCAGGTACTGCCAACAACTATCCTCAGTTTTGAAAACATAATAGTAGCTTCACGTTGAATTTTTTTATCTACTAGTTATGTGTTTGTGAATAGTTTTGATGTCTAATAAGGTTGAAATTTTTATTATAGAATAGCGTTGTTTTTGTAACAATTTATTTTATTACAATTACACTGGTCAACGTGAGTTTTGTCTCATGAGTAACAATAGTTGTACTTAATGCAGTTTTTTATCTTGTTTTCAAATTTGTATTCGGAATTTCTCCATCACCCACAGTGTTTTTATTTCATTTTCAATTAATGGATTTAAATAATTATTGTGAACGTTTTTTCGTCCATTTGTCCATTGTAAAACAAAAGCAAATGAGCTAACTCAAATGGTTTTCAGCTATGGAAAAGAGATATCAAGGCAAATGGAATCCTAATATGCTGGCCGATTATTGTTTGACCATCAAGAGGGATGCTCCACAGGAGAAGTATTGCATAAAATCGTCATTTCTTACTTTCTAGGTGAGTCCGAATGTTCGAATATTGTGTAGTTATGAATGTAGAAAATATTAAAGTGTTTGAAATTATAAATTCCTGTTTCTCGAAAATCTTGCGTGATGGAGAAAAACCGATATCATATTTGGATTCAGGAGAAAAAAATACTATCAGAATCACATATTTTTCTTTCTGAGAAAAAAAAAGTTTATTTTTTGTTGCTCAGTGTTATAATAATAATAATTATTATTATTATTAATATTATCATTATTATTATTATTATTATTATTATTATTATTATTATTATTATTAAGAAATATTTTTTACATGGCTAATAGTTCCCACTCCTCCACTCAGCAATGTTCCCTCCTGCCACGAGCCTTTGGTTTCATAAGGCGGCGACAGTTGCCAGAACTGAATTTTAGTATATATATTTCTTTCTAATTCAATATTTGTCTTCCACCGCAGTTGAATGATCTAAGGCATCATGCCTTGGTGCAGAGCCTCCAATGGGAGAATAAGTATTATAATAAAATTTTCGGCCAATATGCCTATGGAATCGATGGCCGTCCAATGTAATGAATAATTTCGGCAGCTACACCAGCAACGGATTCAGGTTAAAAAAATCTATCGTGGCTGGGGACCTGACATGCTGACTACATGACAACATATTGGCTGAATGACCGTTTATCTCTATAAATAACGCGTGCGGATGTGAGGCCAGCAGTTAATGAATCTGTTTTGCCCCCAACTTTACTTACTGTTACTTACTCACTGGCACTATCGAACCCATAGGTTCATGGCCGCGCGGACATAAGCTCTCCATCTTTGGCATGGGTACCCTAAAGTAGTCCCCACCCGGAGAACCGAATGGGAGACTAATTAACCTCCGGAAAATTTTACCCCATTTGAACCCATGTCCGCATTTCTTGACGGTTGTATTTGTATGTTGAAAGATTGTTACTCTTTCGATCAAGGTACTTTTTTCGTCTGGTTATTACCTTCGATCAGTCCGGCATGGGTAACCCTATCGGCAGCAATGCTACCGCCGGCATAGCTCTCAGGATCATTTAAGCACGCAAGCCACTCCACGATGACAAGGTAAAGATACCATGGAGGACCTGAACCTTACTATAGTAAATATTTAACTTGTACGTTGTTAGTGCTATTGGTTATATTTAATATTTGTGATATGTAGATTTCCGGGCAATGCCGGGTAATCAGTATGGGGTATCTAAAAATAATAATGATAATGCGGAACAGGCGTTTTGCCTAGCCCGTGAAGACAAGAAGAAGAAGAAGAAGAATTTATAATTACTATTCCTTTTTCTTATTCTATTGTATTGTATTATAAGCCTATGTTTTCCCTTTACAGAGATTTAGGCGCTCTCCCCCTATAGGGAAGAATTTGAACCATACTAATTTTAGTTACACTTGTTTTCGTATAGATGTCATTTTGAGTGGTACATGGTCAGCGTTCCGCCTCATACTGACATCTAGGAAACCAAGGTAGTACTAGGACGGGAAAATTCGGTGAATTTTGCTTAGAGGCCTTTTCATTCAGGCTTAAGGATTTTTTTTACGAGCCTGAAAATCTTCAGACTCGGGACCCACGACTTAAAGTTCCTCCCGGAGGACTAGCTCCTTGGATTTTCCCTCCTAAAAAATCCATCGACCCCGGTCGGGTTTGAACCCGCGACCCTCGGGACCAGAGGCAAGGAGCATAACCACTAGTCCACCGCGGCCGACTTTTCTTATTCTACTAAACGTAAAAACACATCATTTTTATTTAGGCGTAGCACGCACACCGGATATTAGCTAGTATTTAATATTTGTGGAATTTGGGTACTGAATATTATAAAATAAATATTGAGGAATCTTGATAGTTCACTTTAGCGTAGTGGTCGGTATTGAATTTGCCCTTTGTTATATAACATAGTGTTTATAGTATTCAAATTTCTAGGATTAAAGGTCTGTGTAATGAAAATGCCAAACGAAATCATGTGGAAATTTCGCTCTCAGAAGTAATTCATTATAGTGCATACAACTAATTGAAAATCTCAAACTGCGTTTAGTACAGTTGAACAACTTTAACGTTTTCAATGAAACCACTAAACATATATTAACGCTTTGACATTAAGGTTTGAAACAAAAATGACCTGATAGATTAATTTGAAATTAGTGATACTAGAACGCATTGAATAATTTGCTCATTTTCAAATGAGAAAAACATTACAAAACGCGTTTATTAAAAAAAATATATCGCTTTATGTACTCTTTAATTTATTCATATTTTATAATTTCACTTAAAAAGTAAGTGCACTTCACCGCTGTTATCTTGATGTTAGGTCGTGTAGCGATCCCAAGTTCGATCCCCGGTCGGGACAAGTTTCCTGGCCGAGTTTTTTTTCGGGATTTTTCCTCACCTGTAAGACTCATTTTGGGAAACCTTTCTGAGCAAATACTTCCCGTTACCACTTAGTCATCATAACCTTCATATTATTTTCCCATTGTTTGTGTGAATTTGTGGGGGATGATGTGATTTGTCTTAAATGTTCGTGTAGTTTCGGAGGTCGCCCCATATTGAGCTCAATCCCAATTCAAGGAAAAGCCCTCTGTGTACTTGTGTTGCCAAAAAAGTTTAAATATCCTGACCCTAAAGTAAAGCCTGGGTCCGATGGGACTTTTTTTAGTGACACTACAATCCAATGCGTTTAAATTAACCCATTCGCTTCAGGTTCAAATGCTCAATGCATTTTTACAGAAACCGGTTTTAAGTTACCGTAAATTATATTGTCTATTTTCAGACATTCAAAATAAACAAAAGATAACGGTACTTGAGATCACAATAAGGGTGAAGGCAAAAACACACCATCTACTATTCATAAATGTTAACACAATACTACCCTGCCAAGGGATGTACAAAATATTGCAAAATATATAACAACAGAATTAAGCGAGTGTACCTCGTCTTCTGAGTTGAAGGCCATTTAACTGTCGGCGAGTGTACCTCGTGTTTTGAGACGAATGGGTTAAAATCTGGATGTGAAACCCTTTATTTTAGTGTTTTTGATTTTTTTTGTTTTACTTGTCGATTTGAGACATGGGATGCAAGACTTACTTCTCTTCCCTAAATGTCCCAGCTCAGAGATTTTAGGTTATATCCACCGACTCAGACTGGGTTTCACCCCGCGAATCTAGGAAGCAGAAGAAACCGTGGTAACCACTAATCGATCAGGATCGTCATGTTAACTAAATAACATCATCTTAAAATACAAAATATTGTAAAAAAAAGTAATGTGATTCCACTTCATCCCTTAAAGTGTCCTTGGTGTAGTAGGAGATTAAAACTCCTACTTTCCTAGAAAATCGGCATTAGACGTCACCCGAGTTGTCAATCCTGCGTGACGGCCGCTTTATCCCCAGAACAAGTGTCTATTGTTCATTTCCGTTAGGGGCTGAATCGACCCCAGGACCATAATGCAGACGGTTTGGGCCGGTTTGGGCCAGTTTGAAAATACTGAACTAATCGGGACTCAAACCCCCGACCTTCCCGCTTGCAGAATATTGTACAAATACGTTTAAATTCGAGTTTTGCTCATGTTCTGAATCAGGGTCATGCATTAGACATGGACATAGCTTGTCTTCCGAGGCGACAAAGTTAAATTTCAAAATGTATTAGGACATAGAACTGTACGAGACATGTCTGCTTTCCCGTCGAATATTTAACATCGAAACCGTTATAGAGATGTGAAAATCGATAACATTTTTCTAATAACGTTGCATACGAGGCTACTGTATATCACTAGTATCTGACATTACTAATTCCGGCAGTTAATAATGCATGTGATATCATGTCATTCATTGAGGAATAATATAGCGATATTTCTTTGTTAAAATCACGGAAGCAATGCGTTATGTCAATCTTCTATGATTGCATGGCGATATAAAATCGTACAGGAAGGAATGCGGAATAAACTAAACATGGAGTGTATAAATATTGGCATGAATTTCAATCAACATATTGTTGTTTACATCATTAACTGCAAATATAATAATAATAATAGTAATAATAATAATAGTAGCCATGAACCTACGGGTTCGATAGTGCCAGTGAGTGAGTAAGTAAGTAAGTAATAATAATAATAATAGTAATAATAATAATAGTAATAATAATAATAATAATAGTAATAATAATAATAATAATAATAATAATAATAGTAATAATAATAATAGTAGTAATAATAATAATAATAATAATAATAATAATAGTAATAATAATAATAGTAATAATAATAATAGTAATAATAGTAATAATAATAATAGTAGTAGTAATAATAATAATAATAATAATAATAATAATAATAATAATAATAATAATAATAGATAGATCGATAGGCGTATATCATCAGTTGATTAATGTCTTTGACATCGTCCGATTCCTAATAGCCAATTTTATCGGTCCATCCAATCTCCTGATTGTAAATGTTTCTCCTTCATGTATAAATATATTCCCTGACTCTAGGAGATTTTAGGTCTTCCTCTGCTTTGTATTCCCACAGGTTTCCATTCCAAAACGCATTTTGGTAGCCAATCCTCTTCCATTCGCTAGACATGTCCCTACCGTCTTAATTGCTGATGTGAGTTTTAATATAAACTAAAATAGTGTTTTCAATATTAATTTTCTTCCCGTTAACTGAGTTTCTAATTTTTTCTCTTCTTGAAATTCTTGCTGCCCTTCGTATAAAATCCATTTCCGTTGCCGAAAGATACTTATTTGTTTTTGTTGTTAATGGCCAAAGTTCTGCTCCCTAAGTACCAGTAATGATGCTTTTAACAATTGTCTGATATATATTAATTTTATTTGTATTATATTTTTATCCCACAATATTCCATCGAGGCAAATAATTGCAAATTATACTTTATTATTTCTACTTCTTTTTTTCTTCTTCATAACTTCCATTTTTACTTATTTGAATAATAATAATAATAATAATAATAATAATAATAATAATAATAATAATAATAATAATAATAATAATAATCGTCATCATCATCCGGTATCATGGCAGCTGTCGCCGTCTTCCGGAAACCAAACGCCATTCCCCTCAGTCCATCCGATCACCCTCCAATCCGCTATATTCATAGCCGCTTGTACCCCTTCTATCCAAGTTTTCTTCCGTGTTCCTCTCTTCGTCCTTTTCATTGGAATCCATTCCATAACAATTTTAGGCATTCTTTGCTCTGGCATTCTTTTGACATGGTCATACGACTGTAATATTTTATTTTCTATAATGTCTATGATGTCCTGCTCCTCTTGTACACCCATAATTTTTCCTTATTTCTTTATTTCGTATTTAATTCATTCCAGATTTTCCAGCTGATCTTCTTAAAACATCCATTTCTGTACTTAAAATTCTGTTCATTTCCCTGGTAGGAATTTGCCAGAATTCAGCACCATATGTTAAAATGCTCTGAATTATGGTTTGATATATTTGTAACTTTCTATTTTTTGTAATAATTTTGCTCCACCAAACAGAGTTTATAGCATGTATTGCTTGTTTTGTTTGTGTGATCCTATTTTTAATTTCCACTGAGTTATTGCCTGAATGGTCTAAATTTTGTTCTTAAATAAGTGCATTCAATACTAGGTTTTAGTTCTTCTCCATTGCTGAAATTTATATTTTCCACTTTTTCTCCTATACACAGATATCTAGTTTTCTCAATATTTATATAAAGTCCCCATTTTTCATATTCTTCTTTTAGTTTTTTGCCATATATTCTATCTCATCGTGGTCTTTTGCTATTAATACCTGGTCGTCTGCAAAAGTGAGTGAATATACATGTGTATATAATAATGATAATAATAATAATAACAAAAATTATTTTATTTCGGAATTTATCCACAATACAGTGGTTATCCTTCTCCAGTAGTAACGGTCCTGAACATCCTGATCTGTAAGTCCTACGTAGTTCACTCACAATACTTCTAACACCGTCCATCCAAACTTAATTAGGCCTTTCTTTTCTTCTTTTAAAAATATCGATAATATTTGTATATATTCCATAAATCTCCCGTGGGGATACGGGTGATCCCTGGTGGGAGTTTATTAACCAAGCTAATTATTTACACTTATTTACCTGCAGATGTCAATGAGTGACACGTGGTAAACACATCGCCTTAATAAGACATCTAGTAGACAATTAAGTTATTACTTTTCTGGATGGAGACCGGTTGCATTTTCCACAGGGCCTTTTCATAGAGGCTTGCGGTTCTTTTACGAGCCTGAAAACATTCAGACTCGGGACCCACGGCTTAAAGTCCCTCCAGGAGAACTTGTCCGTTGGATATTTCTATCCTAAAAATCTATCGATCCCGGCCGGGTTTGAACTCGCAATCCTCGGGACTAGAAACAAGGAACATATCCACTAGACCACCGCGACAATAATAATAATAATAATAATAATAATAATAATACAATATTATAATCTTCTTCTTCTTCCTTCCAAGAATTAGGCCAAGGCCTATTACGATCCTATAGAAAATTTTCCCTCCAGCGTTTCATAGGACGGCCCAGTGTTCTTCCGGGAAATTCTCGTATTAGACTTGAAAGCATAATAATAGTCCCTTCGATTGGTTGCTGGCCAAAGTAAGTCAAGACCAGTGATAGGGCTGCCATCTTATAGCCTCTGGTCAGGCTTTTCTGGAGAAGAAAAGAAAATAAATGGAAGAAAGGAAATACTTCCTACCCTCGGATGCCCTAATAGTGCCGGGGTCGAAGAAACAAGAGTTAACCAAGAGAGGTTTAGATAGTAAAGTTAAAAGAGTGCAAAACACAAGTAAGTGGAAGAAATGTTCTGCTCAGCTTGGGCACCTTGAGGTCGCCATCCACATATCCCCTAGGACCCCTGAGGGTTAATTTTATAATAATACTATAATAGAACCACGCAATATCGAAATTTCAAATAATCCAAATACTAGACACAATAACCAATTGTATAGCACTTTTCTAATAATTGTGAAGTAGCTTTTTCAGGTCTTTACAGGAACTGTGTTTTCGTTTGATTGACATTTAATTGTAAGGTGCAATACAAACTCCTGTTTTATATCAAATTAATTTTTGAACAAAAGCATGAACACAGTACAAGATTTGGTGTAAAGTTACACCATGTTACAAGTCAACACAATTTAATCTGTGTACGTCGAATATCCGTTAACAACAGCCAAATAAACTGTGTTTTAACACCTAACTAGGTAGCACCACTAACGCATGTGATCGGCTATGTACTATGTGTTACAGTTGCATTATGCGTGGTGTTCGCAATGTTGTCCCTTCCTCGTGTCACTATGTTACCATCTTCTCACATCACTAATCTATGTAATCCTATAGATGTATTTGTATATGTATATTTTCTTTGTATTATTTTTTTCGGAAAAATATTTCAACGGATTTCTAAAGTTTCCTGCGGGAAAAATAACTTTTGTTCATTCTTATACATTTGCCTAATTATCATTTTATTTTGGGGAAGTAGGTTGAATTTACCAGAGAAGCCTTGGTATCCATTTACAACGGCATGTAATAGTTCAACTTACTTCCCTAGGGAAAAAAGTAATTTACTTAATTGATAATATAAAAATGTTATCTACATAAAAATTATTAAATAATACAATACAATTTTATTATATCACTCTTATTTCTCACTTTAATAATTCAAATTTATAGCGATTGAACAGTTGTTATAATTATTAACATTAGCCCTAAACTTTGGTTGATTTTATTAATAATTTTCTAAATTATTTCAATATCTTTATCTACTTTATGTACTACATTTTTTTTTAAATTCACACCAATCTTTAAATATTCTGTTTACTTTTTCATATCTATTTTTCGACTTTGCTGGTAATAGAAAATAAATCGCAGCATTCGCCGCTTCCTCTACATCACAATTAGACCTAATCATATCTTTAATTAATGTAAAATTTCAAACTGTTATTTCAAATGTCTGTCACTAATTCAGACAACAATAAAAAAATTAAGTTTTTCATCAACATTCCCTTGCTATCAAACAGTTGAACTCTTCAAAGCAAGATAGGAATTCACAAGAAATATAAAAATTAAACATAATTATTAGTATAGGGTGATCAAAATTATACGCAATTCGGGAAGTACATAACTAGTCTCGAAGTTATTTGCAAGCCCTCACTAAAGCTCGGGCTCAAACACGTCCTCGACTAGAAATGTACTACATACTTCCCTTGTTGCGTAAATAGCGTAACTATTGTTATCGGGTTTTCGGTGTAACTTTTGCAATAAGAACAATGCCAGCAATTTCATTATTTCATAACCATTTGTTTGATTCCAAATACGAACTCTTTATTTTTTTTATTAGTCGTGCATTTCCCCCCAGGAACTGCTCAACATAACGACTTGTTCCATCACCTATGTGTTCATAAATTTCCTGCGTAATAAGGAGTTCAAAACATTCTGAGGTATTGGTAGGATCTTGAATTTTCACATTCTGTCCAGGCTGCCCAGAAAATGGAGAAGGAGGTTACTCGGAACCCACCTTATAGGGTCTACCACATCGCAGGTCTCATTTTATTTATATGGTAATTTTTCAATTTAATTTTATGTATCTTGGAAACCACATTTCTTATAACTATGATAAAGAAGTGCACTTAAAAATCTCGTGTTTGAACTCGCAATCCTCGGGACTAGAAACAAGGAACATAACCACTAGACCACCGCGGCGACAATAATAATAATAATAATAATAATAATAATAATAATAATAATAATAATAATAATAATAATAATAATAATAATATTAATAATATTATTATTATTATAATCTTCTTCTTCTTCCTTCCAAGAATTATAAGAAAGTTAAGTAACAAAACTATAGTAGTAGGACTTTATTAGACAAAAAGTAAGATATTTACAATATTATTTACAAATATGGGTCGCACGGGCAGTAAGCCGTACGTGCTGTTGACAGTCCGTTACAATAAAGTAATAATTGGTACTAGTGTAAAGAAAAATAAACAAAAACAGCAATAACATTACAATTACATAAAGAAAACACAATAATATTACAATTAAGTAATAACACAATAGCAATAACATTACAATTACATAAAGAAAACACAATAATAGTATTACAATTAAATAATAACACAATAGCATTATACACTAAAAACATTAACCTTACAATTACATAAAGAAAACACAATAATATTACAATTAGATAATAACACAATAGCATTATACACTAAAAAAACATTAACATTACAATTACATAAAGAAAACACATTAATATTACAATTAAATAATAACACAACAGCATTATACATTAATTAATTTATATATAATTGTTAATAATTAATGGTATTGCATTTTGATATCATATATTTATTCATGAATGAGTGTTGTCCTTATTTTTCGCGTTTTGTCCAGAAATTTACCGAGGCTTTATCCAATTTTCTGGATTTACCAATAACTCGTAGCATGCCAATCTTTCCCGATTTGAATTTAGAAATCTTTCCGGTAATAACTGACGTCTCCAATATTCTAAATCATTACATTTTCCTAATATATGTATCTCATCTTCAAATTTCCCGCACATTGGACATATTCGCATATCGTGATCGTCGCTAATTTTTAGAAATTTCCATGCCCCTAGCCTAAACCAAGCAAGCCCTGATCTCTCCTTAAATCCTAGGTTGAGTATATACGATTCTTTTCCCCAGACGTGTTTTAGGTCTCTTTGTAAACACAGTGAGCGTTTTCCTGTACATTCGGCGTAGGTATCTTGTTGATTTACATCTAAGTACCTCCTTCTTATTTTTCTCCACACGTTCTTGCGATTTTCAGTCCCTTTTTCCCATATCCAGCCCATCCCAATCTTTTGGAGTTCTCTCCTAACCTCGTCTGCCCAAAATTTAGCATCTATGTTTTTAATTTGGTGGTCGTAGCAAATTGCTCTAAGCATTGTTTGTTCACCTTGGATTACTCGCAACCAGTATTTGAGTACACGAATTTTACAGTTAATGTCGTCCTGGAATGACCCGAATTCATATAAAATTCCACAGTTAGAAACGGCCTTACTAAGTCCTGTAATATACTTTAGAAAATGCGTATATACCTTATTTAGTATTTCCGTTCTTTGGAAACCCCAAATCTCACTACTATAGTGCATGACTGGCCTGACCATAGCTCCATACATTTTTTCTAATGTGCTGACTGGAATATCAGGCACTCGACCCAGAATACCGAGTACACTGTTAAGTTGTCCCCTCCCTTTAAATAATGCTATATCAATGTGTTTTTTCCACTTTCCGTTCATTTTCAACGTCGTACCAAGATATTCGAAATGTTTCACGTTTTGAAGAACTTGATCTCTGTATTTCCATTCCTCTGTTCTACCATAAACCGTCCCATTTTTAAATGTCATTGTTTTTGTCTTACTAGCATTTACAGTCAATCCCCAATTCCTACAGTATATTTCCAGTAGGTCAAGACCTCTTTGCAATCCCTTGATTGTCTTGGAACAGATAATTAAATCATCTGCATACAACAGGACTGGGATTCTAACATTTCCTATCTCCGGAGCCTCAATTTCTCCTTCTAGCATTACGTCAACAATATCATCAACGAATAGATTAAATAGCGTTGGTGATAAAATGCAACCTTGTCTCACTCCCCGATTGGCTTCACTGCTCTCTGTAATGTGCCCTTGGTCTACTTTTATACAAAATTTAACATATTTATAAATTGACATTAAAGCATGTATCATTTTACGAGACAATCCTTTCCGATTTAATTTTTCCCAAAGTGCGCTTCGGTCCACAGTATCAAATGCCATCTTAAAATCAATGAATGCACAAAATAATTTACCCCCCTTCATTTTCAGATTGTCATCAATTAATGTTCTCAGAACAAATAGGTTGTCCACCGTGGAGTACCCTTCTCTAAAACCTGCCTGATATTTTGAGAGCCTATTGTTCTCTTTAGCCCATTGTCTGATTCGTTCGTAAAGTACTTTACAATATATTTTTCCGAACACTGACAAGAGACAAATTCCCCTGTAACTTTCTGGTATCTGTGCCCCACCTTTCCCTTTGTATAGCGGTTGGATGACACCTGTCGCCCAGGCTTCCGGATAATCTCCTCCATTAAAAAGTTTGTTGAACGCAGTTTTCAAAACGTCTAATAATTTATTGGATGATATCATATTTTTCAAGAATTCCCCTGGTATCCCATCAATTCCAGGTGCTTTACCATTCTTTAAACATTTAATGGAAGAAACCACTTCATTTTTCGAAATATCCTGATCCAGTAATTGAATATGAATTGGGTCAGGGATATCAACTATATTTCTTTGATTATATCTTAACCTCTCATTTCCCAGCACCCTATCAAAGTAACTTCTCCATTCCCCGGGCGTTATTCTTGTCCGATTTATGGACTTTACTTTGAGTTCCCTTATCGCTTTCCATATGTCCGCAATGTTCCCACTTTCAGTCGCGACTCTCATTTCTTCGGATTTCTTATTTTGCCATGCTAGTTTTGTTTCTGCCAATAATTCTTTATATTCCTTTCTCTCTTGCGCATAATTTTTTCTGCTTTCATCTGTGCTTTCTTTTCTAAACTTTAAAAGACTACTTTCGACAAATTTCTTCTTCTTTCTACATGCATTATTGTACCACCCTTTGTCCTTCTGGTTCATTGCGTATTTAACCTTGAATTTTTCCCCTGCTTTTTGAAAACATTCTGTCAAAGTTTTAATAATTTCCTCCCCGCTAAGATCATTTAATTGCAGATCCTGTATTAGCGTTTCCAAACTCCTGTTAAATTCTTCTCTCAGATCCTCGATCCACCTGAAACGGATAATTGGCCGCAATATTGTTGCCACCTCATCATTAACTGTCTCACTAATACCTTTCATATTTAAAATAAGTTTGTTTGGGAAGTGGTGTGATTCGATTCTGGAAACTATACAGAAATTACTTAGGACTGGAATCATGTCTTGTGTGCATATTGAATAATCGATTACGCTACTTCCATTTTTATTAATAAATGTCAGTTCTCCATTTTTATCTTCCCTATATTTCCCATTCAGAATTTCAAGTTCAAATGCATCGCAAAAAGCTAACAATTGGTTTCCTTCTGAATTTAAAATCTTGTCTTTGCTTCTCCTACCCTCACCTCGTGTTTCATTATCATCCGATTTTATAGTGATATTTTCCTCCCCAATCCTACAGTTAAAGTCCCCTAAAATTATTATTCCCGCTTCCGGAAACCTATCTTTTATTTCTGCCAACGAGTCAGACAATTCAACGAAAAAATTTGGATTGGCATACCTGGAATTTAGTGGTTGGCGATAAATAGACAACAGACACATTTCTGCTCTTTCTGTATGGTAATATATACAAATTGCCTCTTTTAAAGTAATATTTACCTTTTTAATATATGGGTCTAAGTTAGCTTTATATAAAATGGCAACACCGCCTGGATATCTACCTCTCTTTCCTCTCTTTTGATTACCCTTAAAATAACCTTTCATATTACATAGATTTATGCATTCATTAGCTTTTAACCATGTTTCTCCTAGAGCTAATATATCAAAAGTCTCAATAAACTCTACACATCTGTCCATTGAAAGTTTTTGTTTTAACCCTTCGATATTCCATGAACCGACTGTCAACAAACCCTATTGTGTTCCCTTGTCATTAGTCTTACCTGAATTTTTCGAATTTCCCCCTCTCAATAGTTCCTTTTCTGCGGGTAGATTCTGAAGTCTTAGTGATTTTCTTGTTGGAGTTCTTGTGTCCGCCGGTCGTTCACCTCTTAGAGGTGGGGTATGATGTTTGCGTTCGGCCGTTTTTTGCTGTATGTTTATTGGATTTCTGGGAGTTATTAAGGTAGTGGCTCCTCTCTCTTTCTCTCGTGTAGAATTTTCTCCCTCCTCTGCTGTAAGGAGACCACCTGCTGCTGAAGCGTCCCCTGTATGTTTTGGGGACTCGCTGTCAATGACCTCTTCAAATTCATTTTCAGAGTTGTCCATATTTTGTAGTTTTTCCCTGCTCCAGATTCGTCCATTTATAATCAATTTATTAAATTGTATGATTGCATGGCAGCCCTGCCTCCTCGCCTCGAGCATGTGTCGCTTAAGAAAGTCTCTTTCGCGGCGCACCTTCTCACTAAAGTCTTCGGCAATATTGATACCGGTCCCTTTAAGATATTTACTGTCTCTAAGGATCCAACATTTTATTTTGTAGTGTGATAATTTGCATACAATAGGTCTCTTTCCACTATTCCCACGACCTACTCTGTGCGCTCTTTCAATATCACTGTCCACCAAATCAATGCCGATTTGCGCCACTACTCTTTTAACTATATGTTCAGTTTCCTCCCAGCTTTCCCTGTCTTCTTCATGCACACCATATATCACAATATTATTACGGCGACTCTGGTTTTCGAGATAGTCTAATTTAGATTCCAGCCATTTCAATCTGTCCTCCATCCGATGCATGTTCGTCTCAATATTACGAATTTTTTCACCCACGTTGCACTTTTCAAACCCCTCTTTCACTTCAGTTGACAATGTTTCAATCAGCTTTCTAACTTCTTCCATAATGCTTTGTCCCCTGCACACTTCAATCACTCTAACAAAAACACGTCCGCTCTTCTCGACGGCTAGCAATTGACCAAACAAAACTAGAAAATAGACTCAATCTGAATTTTATAAAAAATGGCTGTGCCATACATTTTTATGGAGGTGAATGTGGGATGCTATATATATATATATATATATATATATATATATATATTTATATAGGATAAAACAGAATAAATGCATCGGAAATAGCATTTTAAGATGGGATAAAAGAATGATAATTAAAAGACCACATTACAAGTGAAGATGTATATACTCCTCTTAGATAAAGTTAAAACATACAGAACAAAATGGATACAATATCTAGATGGAATGGAAGAGAGTTGAATGCCCAAAGAATAAGGAAATATTCACTTATAGACAAGATATTCTAAGGAAGGCCAAGCTCGGAACAGGCCAGAAGGTCTGTGCCTTTAAATTGTTTGATAATGAGATGACATTCAATTTTATTGTTTTATCCTGTTCATTTTTTGAGGAAACGTAGAAGTACTATGATCACTATTTTTATTTTTCAATGATTCCTTCAGTCCACCATCGCTCAACATGCTTCCAGCCATAGTTTTAATAAATCAGAACTTCATTAAACCCTTATAAAACAATAAAACATGTCTACACAATTAGTAATCGAACTAGGAACTGAGTAGTGTGAATAGACAGTCGACTCGATTGCTTTTAAAACTCTGGGAACAAGCTTGATGCGCGGAAAAGTCATGACCACTGTATTAGACTTAAGGCATGAAGTATCAGCTCGACGTACCAACTTGAGGGAGGACGTACCCTCTCGTCATTACCACTATACTAATTGTGAGCTAAGTTCCAGTTGCAATGTAAATAAACCGGATGTATGACTGCATTTTCATTGGTCGAATAATGGATTTACCTTTAAGCGCGTAAGAAAATGCACTCTCTAACACTCGAAAAAAAGAAAATAAAAAATAATAAAAATATTATCTAGTACATTTCATAGGCTATATACGTTATATGGAAGAATATAAAAATGTATAAGGGACAATCCATATCAAATCGGACAGCAAAAAATCTTGCAATTTATTTTTTTAATTTTATGTATCCCTAAATATAGTGAATACATTTATAAACGTATTAATACAGAAATTTAATGTTTATCATTTATAGGTTCGTAGTTATGATGATCTAAAATTATCGTAAATATGATAAACTAAAACGTTTACTAACTGATATTTCTGAAACAGTAAAGAACAAACATTTGTTTCAAACATATTTATATAGGTGATATCATGTAGTATAAGGGTGTTATTTGTATAATTAGGATATTTTTATTTTCGGTGTCAATTTTCTGTTTTATGGCGGTTTACTGCAATACATATCAAAAAATGAAAACGGAAAAAAATACCGAATACTATTCACGTAATAAGGATTAATTTCCAGCAATTACCCTTTTGGAGAGTTGAATAGTTCAGACAATATAAATGTTTTTTATTCTATTTTCGTAAAAAAAAAACTCGCGGGTCCACGGCGCAGCAGATTCATTTCACGACCAAGGTCACGCATGTACTTTATTGAAAGAGCTTCATCAGTGACTTTTTCAACTGCCATTAAATCGAATAGATTATTATATGTTCTGCTTAATGGAACAGTACCGTAAATTTATAAAAATGGCGATATTTTAATTCTTACGCAGTAGATATCCATTTATCAAATTTTATTGCTGAAGTGAGAAGTAAAGAGCTCTGTTACTTACGTTTACTGTGAATTATTAAACAAATTATTTATATGTAACTCACTCACTGGCTCTGTGGAACCTGTAGGTTCATGGCAGCGCGGACATAAGCTCTCCATACATCCCATCCCGAGCTAACGTTTTCCAATTATCCCCTGTATAATCTACTCCCCTCAAATCATGTATAATGTTATTCTCCCACCTCATTCTTAGTCTTCCAACTGGGCGTTTTCCCTCCGGTTTTCCTACCAGAAATTTCCAAGCACCTCTTTCATCCTCCATATGTGCCACATTTCCTGCCCATCGCAGCCTACGAGACTTAACTGTTTTTATTATATCTGGCTTCCTATACAGATCATGTAGCTCACTATTATGTAGTTTTCTCCATTCACTTGACTGTTCATCTCTTTTTGATCCAAAAAAATTCCTAAGAACTTTATTCTCAAATACTCGTAATCTTCTGTCCTTTTTAAAACAAATTAGGCTATTTGTTTTGTTACAAATTTTTCATTATAGTTTAAATATAATATTATATAATAACTCTTTCATCATTAATTGAATAAACTGGTATAAATTTTTATTATGTTATAATTACTAATTTCAGTCTTAAAATAACTTTTTATTCAGTGTATTTTATTGTACCCTGAAAACTTTGACAAAATAGTATGATTGTACGTATTGTTTTAAGATATCACTTCCAAATAAAACCGAATGTTTTAATACTCGTACCACTTCCTACCAAACGATAATAATGCAGCATCAGCAAGTCTTCTTAAAACATCTGTTTAACATCAACAATTGTCAAGTTCAGATTACATACTAGACAACTAGACAGTTGATTTAAACCACTGTGTATGTTTAGTGCATCCCGTCATTTTAAGTGTCACAGTCAAATTTAAAATAATATCTTATTGTTTTTAACTCACAAGTTTGCAGATCTACAAAGACTGAATGGTGAGTTAGAAGTTAAATATAATTTTAATTATGCATTTATTAGTATACAATAGTTATTAATAATATTATGTGTTAATATATAATTTTACAATTTCTTAAATGTTTCTGGAATGAGAGAATAATCGTAGAGGTATACATTTTGTGTTATAAAAGGAGAATAATGGGAAGTTTAGACATTAAATTACATACTATAATAATTTAGCTTATAATAAAAGCTAATATTATCGTGCATTTTATCATCATCTTAGATATGTCATGAGTAGGGGATGCAAGATTAGTAAGTGATACCAAGCCAATAAAATATATTTATACCTCTTAAATATTACTTGTAACAGCATGAAAATTGTTATAAATTATTATCGATAGCTTAACATTACTTACAATATTCAACATCAGACATTGGTGTAGGGTACAAGTACAAAATATTACAACACATTACAAAACTACTCTCTAGAAAATATTTTTAATAGGCCTACCAGCTTTAATTCGTAGGTGCTTAGCAATTTAGATTAAACTATACGTTGGCCAAAATCAGCACAAAATTAACAGCCTACTGAATATATCAATAAAAATTGTTATATTTAATGACGTTTATTATGTAGCAATTTATTTCAAGCGCGAGGTTCTCCTACGTACCATAAATTTACGACACGGGACTCACGGATTTCTTTCATTCTGCAGAAAGCTACATTCAGAATTGTTACGCCTTTAAAATGTCATTTATTCCTATCGAGTTTGAACCCGCGAACCTCGGAATCGGAGGCGTGCAGAGTAACCACTTGTCCACGATGATGATGATGTAATAATTATAATAATGATAATAAAATTAATGTAATGATGATAATAACAATAAAAAATTTGTAAGTGCGCAAAGGACTATTACCAAGTAGCTCCGTCATTGTTTGTACGAGCGAGCGATCTCCACTCACGAGAAAGGTATTGCGGGCAGTCTACACATAGGAGATTTTAGGAAAAATAATTATTTTGGGTAGTTTACTTTCAAGACTCCACTTTAATACTAATTACAAAAAATTAACTGGTATTCAGGTAATAATGTGGCACTTTTTGATTTTATAAAATTTTTGGTGAGGAAGGTCAATTGGATATTAATTGCATTTACGCCTTTCAGAAAAACGTAAACATTGGCATACTAAATTTCAAGCGATAGAGCATTAAATCATCTATAATGTGACTATCTTTTCAAGTTGAGGGAATAGCCATACTTTGAGAAATGTATTTCATAAAAGAGACTATTTAAAACAATACGATAAATTGACAGCTCTATTACTCTTTAATTACACCAAGCGAAGACTTGAAATTCGGTTCAGATATTCAGTATATCATAAAGTTTCACTGTAAAAAAAAAGGTAAACTTTTAAAGACGTGAGTTCAATTTTCACAATTTTTTTGCCGATTTCGTATGGAATGTCCCATAATTGCAATTTAAAAGTATTAAATACGCATTGTTTTATTTTTACCCATGCGCAATGCAGAATGCATTAGATTTTAAGTTGTTTCAAAATGTCGCTTCTGTAGAATTTCTAAAACATCGGAAAGGAAAGCATTTGAAAATCCGAGAGAAGCAAAATATTTAGAATGTTTTCGAAACGTTTAGTGAAAAATAATTCAACAATAGCCGTTGATCATGTTGTGAAAATCGAGCAGAATTTACCGGCCAGTCAGAATGGGCATAAATTCTGTTCATAATAAAATATTACCGTTAAATGAATGATATATATATATATATATATATATATATATATATGTATATACTGACATAATGGAAAAAGCGTAAATGTCTGAATAAATAGGCCCATATATAATTTTTATCATATTTTGTTTGTCATAAGTAAATAGAAACGATACGAGTTCCTAATTATTGGTACCATCTTATATTTAGTTTCATTTCCCGAATAAGATCATATAAATTAAGAAAAATGCTTCTATCTTTGACAGTTCCGTACACAATTCAGTCATATGTCGGTTATAGATAGTACCACGGTTCCCCCAATAGACGAAGTTGGCGGACTAATAACTTATATAATTTTCTATACAGTACAACTAGAACTTAGCTCTGAACAAAGTTCTACTACACACAATGTTCCAGTCATGCAATATGACAATACTGCCTTCAGAACCAACCCATCATACTAGGTATTCTGACACACTACTAGACTTAATAATAACAAATAATCCTCAAAAAGTTATAACTAGTGGACAGATAGAAGCTCCAGGCATCTCTGCACATGACTTAATATACATTGAATATTCACTCCTTTGCTCTAAACGTAGACCTAGACTTGTAACATACAGAGACTTGAAACATATAAATTATGCGCAATTAATTGATGACGCTGCAAAACTACCTTGGAACAACATATGGACACTTAGAACTGTAGACGAGAAAGTTGAAAATTTTAATGACATGATTTTACAATTGTATGACAAACACGCACCTATCAAGACTAGACGTATAAACAGACCACCTGCACCCTGGATGTCTGATAATATCCGCTTGCTTATGACTGAGAGAGACGTAGCATTTAGGAAATACAGGAGGAACAAAGAACTGACAGACTTACAGACATACAAACATCTGAGGAATAAAGTCAACCAGACTATAAGGAATGCAAAACTAAGATATGCCCATACTATTATTACACAATCTATGTCCAACTCAGCTGACATGTGGAAAAATTTAAAATCAATAGGCCTCTGTCAAAATAAACTACAGGTAGAAACAGCTGACCTACCACTAGATGAGTTGAATGACCATTTTACCCGCCTCCCTTCTGACAACACCTCACAACACAAACAACAGACAATAGATGAACTAATGTCATATTCCCAACCTACCCGAGACAAATTCTTTTTTTCCTATATCTCACCTGATGACGCCAAAAGAGCAGTATTACGTATTAAATCTAAAGCACAAGGAATAGACAATATAACAATAACTCTCCTGCAAAAAATAATAGACATTATTCTCCCAACAATAACCCACATTTTTAATGCCTCTATAATGACCGGGACTTATCCCAGACTCTGGAAAATGGCTCTAGTTCGTCCTACACCGAAATCAAACACTCCCACAACACTCGATGATTATAGACCAATTAGTATTCTTCCCTGTTTATCTAAAGCACTGGAACACATAATACACTCACAGTTAACAGACTACCTCACCACACACGACTTACTTGATGAACATCAGTCTGGTTTTAGAACAGGACATCACACAAGTACTGCACTACTTGACATTGTAGAGGACATAAGAGACTCAATGGACAAAAGCAAACTCACCGCAATAGTCCTACTCGACTACAGCAAAGCCTTTGACACAGTAGATATAGACTTAATGCTAGCGAGACTAAAGACACTACATCTGTCGGAAAACTGCCTTGATTGGTTTGCATCTTACCTCACTAATCGTCAGCAATCAGTTTCTGTTAATAATCGCATTTCTTCCTGGCGCTTGGTGAGGAAAGGGGTACCTCAAGGCGGCGTCCTCGCTCCTCTTCTCTTCTCGATTTATATTAATGACGTGACCAAGAAACTACAAAACTGCAAGCATCATCTTTACGCCGACGACCTACAGATTTACACACACTTTAGGCCTGACGAAATTAATGAATATATTGACAAAGTAAACACTGACCTCAGGCATATATCTTTATGGTCCAGACAATATGGGCTGAAACTAAATGTAAACAAAACGCAAGCAATAATTATCGGACATCCAAGGCTATTACACCTCATAAACAATGGCAATATGCCGGCTGTCATATTAGATAATGAACAAATTCCTTATACCGACGTCGTTAAAAACTTGGGATTTTACTTAGATTCTAATTTAAAATGGCATGAGCAAGTAAAACAAACATCTAAAAGGATCTTCTCCATAATGCATTCCCTAAAGCGACTTAAACATTTTCTTCCTACAACTCTTAAAAGAATTTTAATCCAAACTTTAGTGATCCGCATTTTGACTACTGTGACGTTCTACTAACTGACATAAGTGACGGATTGTCGGACAAACTGCAGCGTGTCCATAATATGTGTATCAGATTCATATTTAATGTTCGAAAATACGATCACATTTCTCCATTATTCCACGAATTGTCATGGCTACATCTAAAAGAGAGAAGAAAATCGCACTGTCTAATTCTCCTATTTAAGATCCTACATACCTCGATTCCCAATTATTTATCATCCCGTTTCCAGTATCTATCCTCAAACCATAACTTAAACACAAGATCACAACATAGTCTCTTACTTAATATACCGCAACATAGGACATCACATCACTCCATGTCATATACCATCTCCACTTCTCGCAACTGGAATTCCCTACCACAAGAAATAAGGGGCTGCCGGACATTGGCATCTTTTAAAAGAAATCTAAATTTATATTTGCTCTAAACTCGACTTCATTATTATCCAGTGTAAGATATATAGGCCTATATATTAATTGGTGTTTCCCGTATAATGTATCATATTTATATTATTATTATTATTATTATTATTATTATTATTATTATTATTATTATTATTATTATCGTATCATTATTGTTATTACCCTATAAAATGTTGTTTGTACATGACATTTACATTGCTACATTTATTGTATCTTTAACTGTTTATAATTAATATAGTGTATATCTATATTTGTCGAATATTTATTTGTATCTGTGCTGGTTGAGTGGAAGAGAGGGCCTTATGGCCTTAACTCTGCCAGAATAAATAAAGTATTATTATTATTATTATTATTATTATTATTATTATTATTATTATTATTATTTAGTCACTTAGTGGCTAGATCTGGAGATTTTGAAAACATAATTATGTACACATATGTGATAAGGCCACCAATAGCTTCTCTGGTCATTTTTCGCCTTTTCTTCAGCAACGTCTATCCATTTTTAATACAGTTTAATTATTTTATATAAATTCTGTAGAATATCAATTCCTTCTGGATTTCTTCGTCTTGAGACTTGCAAATAGTATTGAAGTTTCTTAGGACGGGTTACTGGACCGACGCTAAGTAGTCCAGTGGTAGGGCTGCTACATTTTAGTCTCTGGACATACATTAGGATACCGCATTTATTCAGTACCCGATGGAACGGTTATAACGCTGTGATGTCCTCAGAGCCTCGTTTGTGAAAACGAGAAGGTGAGGGTGAGAATTGGGTAGGAGAGGTTATATACACGTCACTACCCCTTTTAACCTGCAGGAAGAAGAAGAAGACCAAGACGTCCACTCAAAAGACTTCTGGATGGTGTTTCTCTTGAGACCGAAAGAGGTCAACAAATGGCCTAAATTCGTGAATATACTATGATGATGATGATGAAGATGAAATTCTGTAGTAATAGCGGATGAACATTGATAGATTTTTGCCACCACAAAAATAAATTTAAGCAAACTGAGTACCTTATTTCAAAATAACATACAGAAGAAAGAAGGACATCCTCTGCTGGTACTACTAATCAGATAGACCATGTATTAGTTGAGAAGAGGATCAAGTCTACAATTTTAAATATACATACGAGGGGAGTAGATAGTTCTTCAGACCACCACTCAGTGACAATAAAATATAAATAAAGAATATCCCACAGAATTATAATATCTGGTGAGAAGACAATTAGAAATTTAACTTGGATGAAATGAAAGAGAAAGAAATCATACGAAACTTATTTTATAAATTCAGATTTACAGAATCTTTTGTTGTAATAATACATTTATTTATTAAAATATACTTAATATTCATAATTTAGTCAATATATGTGTTATAATCACATGAATTCAAATAGAGTAAAAGAAAACAGTATGAACAAAATTGTACTTCAGAGGTACAGATTGGCAAAATAATTATCCGTGTTTTAAAATACAGCTTTCTCCATGGATCTACATCTACACTGGCATAATATTCCAATGTTGAACCTCAGCCTCTCCTTTGCTTGGAGTCATTGGACCAAGTTAATTTAGTTACGCTTATTTGCGTACAGATGTCATAAATGGCATGCGGTCAACATACCGATCAATGAAATATCTAGCAGGCAACTAAGCTATTACTAGGATGAGGAGGTCGGTACATTTTTGCTTAGAGGCATTTTTACTCAGACTTAAGGATATTTTACGAGCCTTAAAATCTTCAAACTAGGGACCTAATCCTTTGATTTTTCCATCCTAAAAAATCCATCATGGTATGGCCACGTACAAAGAATGGAAAATGAAAGATGGCCAAAAAATATATACTAATGGTCGCCCGCTGGAAGAAATAAACGTGGCAGACCAAGATGGAAATGGAAAACCTATGTCTGAACTATAATGGATGATAAGAATTTGGAAGAAGGAGATTGGAATGATAGAAATAAATTGAAACTGAAGACGGCAAATCTATAAGTGGGGGAAAGCCGAAGAAGAAGTAGAAGAGGAAAAAATCCATCAACTCTGTCCGGTATTTACCCGTGACCCTCCGGACCAGAGGCACGGAACATAACCACTATTTAATCACGGCCGACTTTCTCCATGGATAAAACTTATATTTTAGCTATTTCTAGCCATTTTTAGGTGACAGTTTAGCCACTTTTTCTCACTGGGTGTTGGCAACCCTGACTCGGAATTAGTATAGAGTGTTTAAGCTTCGGTGGACAACCACCCATCCAAATCTTGACCAACCTCACAATCCAATTAACGCCAAGAATGAAACAATTATTAGACGAGAGGGTTTAAAAATATATTTGTAAAACAATTACAGTCTTCATGAACGAGTTGCATAAAGTTTTAGTGTGGTTTAAATAGAAATGAATGGCGCTGTGCTCATGGTAATCCTCTTCTAGACGGCAAACAAAATGGGAAAACTTTAATTGGTTTTACACTTTGGATGTTACCTCCCACAAACAACTTACCCGTTACACTAATAATCCTCTTCTACACCATTATAGCTTTCAGTCGATATTGATAGGATTAAGGTTGAAGGGGGAAGTCCTCTCGATCTAGCACCCGCTGTGTCACCGCCAACAAACACATTCTTGTCTCGCATCACGAAGAAACAGAGATGAACACATTCACAAATAAAAACACCTCACAGACCTCATTCTGATTGAATATTATTAAAAAATGTGTCAGGTAGTAGCATGCCTGCTTCCTGACTAGCAGATCCGGATTCGATACGCGGCGAGGTTGAAAATTTTAATTGTAAAATTAAATTCATTTATACTTTTTAAGTTTATAATTATTTTTTAATACCGTTGAGGTTATAACAATGTTAAATATATAAATTGTTGTACCTTGTGTATTACTGTCTTCCTCAACTACAATGTTTATATTTAAATTATTCGTTGACTTCACTCTAGGCCTTTCGAAGCATGCTTCATCTTCTGGAGTTGTTGTACTAGTATTGTTGAATTATCTGTATATGACTAGTAGAGGGTTTTGCTCATTAGGCATATTTTCGTTGAGAATGTTTGTATTCTTGGCCTCGTTGATAATTTCGATTTCTTCTAAAATGTTAATTTGTCTGTTGTTTTCTCTGTGTATAATTGACATTGTATTATCGGCATATCTACTAGACATATACTACTACAACAACTCCAGAAGATGAAGCATGCTTCGAAAGGCCTAGAATGAAATCAACAAAAATGTTAAATAGAAACTTTATATAATCAATTGAGTTGGTGTTTACTTGATGATAATCCATATTTATTAATTAAATAAAAATAAAACTTAATTTTATTTAATTTTCATAATCATTAAGATATAATTCAGTGACAGCTATTTCGGTACACTGTATCTTCTTCAGACATGTTAACAAATTAGGAATTGTGTTCCAACTGATCTAATTTAAAATTATTGTTGCTTAGATCAGATGGAACACAATTCATAATTCGTTAACATGTTTGAAGAAGGTACATTGTACTGAAACAGCTGTCACTGAATTATACAGGGTGTTTCGAAATTCAATGCTCAAACTGCTAGGTATGATGCAGAAGGCAAAAACAAATATATTTTTTTAAATAACCATGTGTCGGAAATTCGTACGTATTGAGCACTGAGCATGCGAAGGTAGTACAAGAGTGGAGGAGATATTAAATGAGCAATTATTTTTACAAATCCATTACACTAAATACTGTACTTGATTTGAAGTGTGCAGTGCGTTGTGATGCCATACTTCGACCCTGAGTAAGTAAACAGCACTAGTAACTGTGTAACGGACTAAGCATTAACATGGAACACTACTCATGGAGAGAACTGCGAGACATGCACTTTGTCTATGGTGCGGCTGAGGGTAATAGTCGGCAAGCCCAGAGAATGTACCGCGAACGTTACCTGCACGAAGATGTCCGGATTATCGTACATTTACTTCAATCCACGATCGACTAGGGAATACTGGCACATTGGTGGTAAGCAGGCCTAATGCAGACAGACCACGTACTGTTCGTACACCTAAATTTGACGAAAACGTGCTGTTACGCATTGAACGCAATCCAGAGACAAGTACACGAGCAATTGCTTCTGAGCTCGTTGTTCACCATAGTTTTGTATGGAGAGTGTTGCATGAACAGCAACTTCATCCTTTTCGTCCTATGAGAGTGCAGGCCATGGGACCAGATGACTACCCACATCGTCTTCAATTTGTACTCTGGTTTCTGCAACAAACTAATGAAGACCCTCTGTTTCCTGAAGTTGTGATGTTTTCAGATGAGGCTCAATTTACTAGAGATGGTGTGTACAATTCACACAACTCTCATGTATGGTCGGATGACAATCCGCGTACTACAGTTTTGAGGGGTCATCAGAGAAGATTTGCTGTAAACATTTGGGCCGGTATCGTAGGAGACTACTTGCTTGGGCCCTACATGTTGCCTCCTCGACTCAGGTGGCCAATGTACAGACTGTGCTTAGAAGTTCACCTGCCGACTTTACTGGAGGATGTACCTCTCCATATCAGGAGGAGAATGTGGTTTCAACATGATGGGGCCCCATCTCACTTTGCAGACCCAGTGCGTGCCGCAATAAACAACACTTTTGGGAATAGGTGGATCGGCCGGGATGAACCTGTAAATTGGCCTGCAAGATCCCCGGACCTCACTCCATTGGATTTCTTTCTCTGAGGCTACATGAAGACCCAAGTATACTCTTCCCCTGTTGAATCTGAGATGGAGCTCGTGGCAAGAATTCTTGCAGCGGCAACAAACTTACTGAACACGCCACACATTTTCCAGCGGACAAGGGACTCTCTACTACGTCGGTACCGGCTCTGCAACGAGGTAAATGGTGCTCATTTCGAACATTTATTGTAAACGTTGGTCAGGGCATTAAAGTAATGTAATCATGTAACATTGTTTTATTTTAATTACACCCAATTACATCCTTACTTCCTTACTCAATGTTGAAAAGTATGACGTCACAACATTTACGTACTTCAAATCATTTAGTGTAACGGTTTAAAAGAAATTGTTTGTTTTGTATCTCCTTCTGCACTCCCGTATTACTTTCGCATGCTCCGTACTCAATACGTACGAATTTCCGACCCATGGTTATTTAACAAAATATATTTGTTTTTGCCTTCTGCATCATACCTAGCAGTTTGAGCATTGAATTTCGAAACACCCTGTATATTAATAAATATGAAAATAAAATAAAATAAAGTTTTATTTTTATTTAATTAAGAAACTTTATAGTTGAGGAAGACCATAGTATACGAGGTACAAAAAATGTATATATCTAAAATTAAATTAAATCAAATCAAGTAATTGCAAAATATTCAATATAGTGGCAAGGAGGAGTGTAATATTTTTAATCGCTAGATTGTACACCAGTTTCCTGCATTAAACTGCAATCCCTCTACTGTACATATGTAGTACTGTCGATAGCAATTCGTCCGTTGGATGACGACGTTAAGCTTGTTGTTCCCCACTGCGTGCTTTTTGACTGGAACAGGTTATGTGCCGACTGCGGTTGCAATATTGTTTTATTTGTGATCACAGGGAATAAGTATAAAATCAGGAGAGATATTTTTCTAACCGAGGATATGCATATTTTCCTACGATATACCAACAAATAATGTCCTTATAACTTGGAAAGAAAGTTCTGTGTTACCAAATTCTTCACAGTGCGCAGAAGGCTTGAAGAAGTATCTTAGTACATTTAACTCATTTGGGCTATTTTAGACTTGACATCTGTGACTACACATATAATAACTAACATAGGAATAAGTGGATGTCCTGCAAAAATTACAATGCATTTGATGTTATTCAAACACAACAGTTTCAAGGTATTTGTTTCTAATGAAGTATGGAAAAAGTAACTATTCAGAATTTTATAAAATGACTAAGTTTATGTTACGAGTATATTTTAAAATGCCTATTCGTTCCTGTTACTGCTAAACTTAGAGAATAATGTTAAAATCCGTTTTAGGTCACACTGTGACTGAAAAGAAGGCATTTGTTACTCCCTACTAGAAAAGTGAAGACATTGAAAACAAAATAAATCAATTTAATTATATGTGTGGCACCATAAAACGAAGTCTCAGGAACTAGAAAGGAGACACTTTTAAAATTTTATAAAACAATGGTGATTCCAACACTACTATATGGATCGGAACATTGGGTCTTTACCAAAAACCAGGAACGAAGAATAGAGAATCGTCAGAAATGAGGTTTCGGAGGAGTGTGGCTGGCTATACAATAATGGATTAAAAGTGAAGTTAGGATATATGAAGAGAACTGAATATTTTCAAACTATTAGATAGAATTGCACAATGCAGAGATGGATGGATGGACCACATAAATAGAATGGATAACAATAGAATTCCGAAACAGATTCTTCATTACAAACCACTAGGACGAAGAAATGTTGGAAGACCCAGTAAAAGATGGACAGACCAATTCTAACATGAGATCGGAACAGACCAGCAGGTCTAATCCTTGATGCTGCCGCTGATGATGATGATGTTACTCCCTACAAATGCATATTTTGACCAAGAGCGCCTATTTTGCAATAAATGCCTATTTAACCACCAAAAACATATTTTTTTAAATTTTAATTTCCTCCCTTAATATATGGCCTACATTTTATCTCACTAAGCGATACATTATAATACATGATCTTTATGGAAAATCAGATATTATAAAAGCAGTCTTGTAGACTGCGATGAGCAGGATTTGTGGAACGAATCGGAAGCTAAAGAGTGTATAGAAGGTCCTTCAGCAAAAAAATAAAGTGGGAACGTGTCCAGTAGGTAGGCCAAGAATGAATGAGGTGGAAGTAAGGCATTCACAATAAATTGAGGGAAATAGAGTATATAGGGGATGATTGGAAAACATTAGCTGAGGACAGGGATGTATGGAGAACTGATGTCCGTGCGGTTATGAACCTACGGGTTCGGTAATACCAGTGAGTTAGTTACATGAAACATTACACGTTTTGATAGTGTTCCTCGCTGTTGATAAACACGTCGAGTGAAAAACTATACCAGCGGACAATGAACCTGATCGTCACCCGGGGCCCGACATCTCTCGTTGGATTTCGTAATTCTCTGAGGTAAAACTCAGAGCGGCCGGCAAACCGGCAGGAACGCCTAGAGATCCTTTAAATCTGAATGATTTTATCTATGTTTTACTGAGCAGTTTAGACAAATGCTGGTTTAGATTATGATTGAATTAAATATCAGTAAAACTAAATATATGGCTCCACATGGAAGTACATTTCAGTATAATGGAAATCGACTGTTAATGACAAATGAGGGAAATTTTGAAGAAGTGACTGATTTCAAATATATTGGAACAGTAATTATAAATAATAATGAGGTGCAGAAATAAATAAAACGTAGACTGAATACCGGCAATGATATTATACATTACAGGGATTGTCGTCCCAACGTCTCTAAAAAACACCAAACTGAAACTTAATGTAGCTGTTATTCATCCAGTTATATTAAATGGATAACAATCGTGAAGTATTACTTTATTTATTTTTTATCTACTTATTTTATTTTACCTGGTGGAGTTAAGGCCGTAATGTCTTTTCATCTATTACTTTAAGGGAGGAAAGGTAAGAAAGGGAGGAAAAAAGATTAGTAGTATTTGAGAATAAAGTTCTTAGGAAATTTTTGGACCAAAGAGACATGAACAGAGGTGAATGGAAAAGACCACAACACTAAGCTAGATGATCTTTGTGGGAAATCAGATATAAAATGAAGATTTAAGTATCGTAAACTGCGATGAACAGTATCTCGAGCTAATGTTTTCCAAGCATCTCCTATATGATTTCCTTCCCTCAAATCATGGTTAGTTATTCTCCTACCTCATTCTTGGTCTTTTAACCGATCGTTTTCCCTTTGGTTTTCGTACAAGATGTGTCCATGCACCCCTTTTATTCCCCATTCGTGCTCCATGTCCTGCCTTTTGCAATCTAAGAGATTTAATTGCTCTCTTATAATATCTGGTTTCCTATAAAGATCATGTAGCTCACTTTATTTAGTCTTCTCCATTCACCTGTCTGTTCATTTCTCTTAGGTCAATTTTTTTTCTAAGAACTTCAAATACCCGATATCTCATTTTCTCCCTTAAAGTAAGAGTTCATGTTTCGCATCTATATAATATAACTGGGAGAATAACAGTTATATATATATATATATATATATATATATAATTCCCTAGTAAAGCTGCAAAGCATAGTATGAAAATGCTATGACTGCAGTGAAAGACCTATCCTCGGGCAGAATTACTATGGGTGGATATATAGGTATATATATATATATATATATATATATATGTCCACCGCTGTGGTCTCGAGGTCTGCCTTGTCACGCAGCGGGCCCGGGTTCGATCCCAGGTCGGGGCAGTTTTTCTGGGTGAGGTTTTAATCGGGGTTTTTCCTCACCTGTAAGACAAATATCAGGAAACCTTTAAGGCCCAAACGGTCCCCGAAATCATATGGCCATCATCCTTATCATTATCATCCTTACCATTATCATTATCATCATCATCATCCTTCACCGGTGTGGAAAGCAACGGGAAGCTACCACACCTACACAATTCCCTAGTAAAGCTGCAAGCATAGCATGAAAATGCTATGATTGCAGTGAAGGACCTGCCTTCGGGCAAAATTACTATAGATGGATATATATATATATATATATATATATATATATATTCAGTTTAACGTGTTTTGAGAGAAGTAGAGATGACGAAGAGTCCTGTTTAATTTCTTCAGAGTTAAATATATATCCAATTGAATGATAGAATCAAAGAATATAGAGATAAATGGTTTAGACATTAGATAGAATGAATGTAAAAAGGTTACCAAAATCAGCATTTAACTACAAGCCATGAGGTTCAAGGAATATAAGAAGGGCAGTGAAAAGATGGACAGAACAACTGTGAGGCGGAACAGGCAATTTGCCTAGTCCGTGAAGTGAAGAATAAGATATCATTCCTATTTGTAATTATTGTTCCCACGTATTGAATTCAGCTACTTCTTCAAAATTTCCAATCGTTTTTAATTAACTGTCAAATTCCACTATATAATGTCTTTCTATGTGTGGACATGTATTTAGTTTTATTTCTGAACTGATATACTGGTACAAGATTTCTGCAAATGAATTGTAAGGCCTGCTTCTTTTAATTCTACTCACATATTTGATATAATATCATACTCAAAATATAATCTACAAGTTTGTAACAAGTATTACTTCTTGGTTCATTTTGTGATATTTTTATGTTGGATGCTTCATCGATTTAACATTCAAATCTGTCAGACAAAGGATAAACCTTCACCCTATTGTTTGATTGTATTTGAAAGTGTTATTCTATATTTGTGTATAAAGACCTCTAAAGGAAATATACAATTTCATCGAACTAAATTTCAATTAGATTATTACTATTGTTCGTAACCAATTCTCTCTTCTTCTTCTTCTACTTCCTCTTTTTTCCTTCTGCCATTACCACTTTGGGACTGTCTCAATTCATTTCCTTCACTCCAATGTGTCTTTTGTCATTCTCCTCAGTTATCTATCTACATTCCCATTTGTTCTTGCTATATCCTCGTTAATATCCGTATATCATTTCTTCGGCCTTCTTCTTCTTTTTTAACTTTTACCCTTTGTTCAGTTATCTTGTCCTCTTACATTTAACTATTTGTACAAACCACCTCTATTGTCTCGTTTTTTATTTTTGATTGCTGTATGCTTAGATTAGTTACGCTTTATTACATACACACATATTCCTATACAACGTACACACATATATATTACATACATACATACATACATACATACATACATACATACATACATACATACATACATACATACATACATACATATATACATATAGAGTGAATTCAAATTCTACCTACAAACTTTCGCCAATTGTTCAGGGATTTCTATTTTGATATAAGAAACACATGATTTCCGATCGTTTATTGCTGAGTAATTTCATTGTTTTCATTTCGTTCATTATTATCAGTGGCATGAAAGGCTTTGCACAAAATGCTAACGATGAATATACTCGGTAATGAGTCGCCGAAGACTACGGGTTTCTTATATCAAAACACTCAGAAAAATCCCTCAATAAGTAGTGAAAGTTTGTGGGCAGAGTTTGAATTCGTCCTATACATATATATCTAATCTATAAAAATGTTTCAGTGTGTTTGTTTGCTCGTATTATATGCGCTGCCATACCGTTCATCCGACTGTGATGGGGCTTTTTCAAAAATGATCAGGAGATTCCCGGGATGAATATGCGCTATACGATTGTACGTATACTCAATTCCTACACATTTAAAAAAATCACAATTTGTAGTGAAAAACGGGAAAAAGTAGCTTTTTGGATGCTTAAATGACCTGACCTGTACTATACTGATCCAACCACACCAAACATGACCTATACTGATCGGACCTAACGTAACCTAACATAACCTAAGGTAACCTAACATAACCTAAGGTAACCTAACTTAAACTAACCAAACATAACTGAACTTGACCTGAACTGAACCTAACTTGAAACTAGCCTGAACCTAACTTGAATCTAGCCTGAACCTAGTATGAACCTATTTTTAAACTAACCTGAACTAACTTGAACCTAGCCTGAACATAACCTGAACCTAACGTGAACCCAGCCTGAACCTATTCTGAACCTAACTTGAACCCTACCTTAATCTAACCTGAACCTAGCATGAACCTAACCTGAACATGACCTGAACCTAATTTGAAACTAACCTGAACCTAACCTGAATCTAGCCTGAACCTAACTTGTACCTACCAAACCTAAACATAACATGAACGTACCTTAACCTAACCTGAACCTAACTTCAACATAACTTGAACTTAACCTGAACCTAACCGAACATAAACCTATTAAAAACTTGCAGACCTTCTATCCAGGTTTTCTTTGGTCTTCTTTCTTCCTCCTTTCCATTGGGAACCATTCCATAATAGGTTTAGGCAATCTTTGCTCAGGCATTCTACTGACATGACTGTATCAATGTAATATTTTATTTTCTATAATGTCTATGATGTCCTGCTCCTCTTGTACGCCCATAATTTCCCTTATTTCTTTATTTCGTATTCTCTCCATTTTAGTTTTTCCAATTGATCTTATTAAAACATCCATTTCTGTACTTAAAATTCTTTTCATTTCCTTGGTATGAATTTGCCAAACTTCAGCACCATATGTTAAACTGCTATGAACTATAGTTTGATATATTTTTAATTTTCTATTTTTTCGCCAATATATGTATATATATATATATATATATGTGTGTGTGTGTGTGTGTGTGTGTGTGTGTGTGTGTGTGTGTGAAACTAACAAACTAACTCACTGGCACTATCGAACCCGTAGATTCATGGCCACGCAAACATAACCTCTCCATACATCGCTATCCTGAGCTAATACTTTCCAATCATCCCCTGTATAATCTACTTCCCTCAAATTATAGTTAATGCTATTCTCCCACCTCATTCTTCGTCTACCAACTGGGCGTTTTCCCACTGGTTTCCTACAAGAAGCTTCCATCCACGTATTTCATTCCCCATTCGTGCCACATATCCTGCCCATCGCCGTCTAAGAGACTTAACTGTTCTCATTATATCTGGCTTCTTATAAAGACCATGTAATTCACTGTTATGCAGTCTTCTTCATTCAACTGTCTGTCTCTCTTTGGTCTAAACATTTCCCTAAGAACTTTATTCTCAAATACTCGTAATCTTCTTTCCTCCCTTAAAGTAAGAGTTCATGTTTCGCATCAATATAACATAACTGGTAGAATAATAGTTTTATATATTTTCAGTTTAACTTTTTTGAAAGGAGTTGGGACGTCAAGTGTCCTGTAATGCATAATAGCACGCATTTCCAGAATTGAGCCTATGTTTAATATCTTTGTGCATCTCATTCCGATTTGTGATTATTGTTCCTAGGTATTTGCATTCAGCCACCTCCTAAAAATTTCCCTCATTTGTCATTAGCTGTTCATTTACATTATATAATGTATTTCTATGTGTGACCATATTTATATAATTATCGTTTTCAGGTCCCGCGCCGTAGCCGAGCGGTTAAGGTAGGAAGCCTTGGCGCAGAGCTACGGGACTTGCGCTGGTTCGAGTCTCCATGGGGGAAGAAATTTTCTCATGGTATTTCGGCCAGTATGGGACCGGTGCCCACCCAGCATCGTGAGGCAATTGAGTAGCTACAATAAGTAGCGGCTCCGGGTTGAGGAACCAGCTATAACGGCTGGGGGACTCGACATGCTAACTACATGTAACCCCTACACTGACTGTTGATCACCTACCTCTGTGATTGACACATGTGGATGTGAAGGGCCAGCAGCCGGCTGGTAAAAGGGCAACCGCTGAAATGTGGAAAGACCCTCAATCAGGATCATTTTCGGTGTCTATTTTCTAGAATCGATGAAGATTTGTAAAAAAAGGAATAACACATCTTCCCATGAGATTTATCTGCTGATTGAGAGACAAGACGTTATCTTGAGATTATAGCGGAGGACAATAGAGTAAATGATGATGAAGCAATTTATCGATGAAAGGATTTTTGGACTGTAAAATTAGAGGTCGGAACGATTGGAGGAAATCCTTTGAAAAGTCCATGAGTCAGAAATGAGTTGTCACGTCACTGATGATGATGATGATGAAGACTTTCAGTGGTGAACGTTCACTTATAAATGGAAGAACTTTCAGATCTTCAATGAAGCCTCATAAAATTTCACAAAATATGCTGAAATATGACAGAGAATGTATTGCTTTGTAAGCATATGCTGTTGTTATTCATTCCTCACCACATATATTTTTATATCCTACATATTATATCGGAGATAGTGAGACTTGCTGACCGCGTCTACACAATACATATGTGTAATATAAAGAAAAAAAAAACGCATGGAATGTTCACACAGATGTGAGGGGTATGAATAAAGAATGAGGTGCAGTTGTATTTGTGGTGAAGCTATAGAAACCTGCAGACTGGAGGATCGATAATGTGCTGACACTGTAGCTTTCTCTTTCTTTATCCAGATTTGAATCCCGTTCTACTTCCTCTAAATATTTCTTCCCATTCCTTTCCGTACTGCACACAATATCTACTTTTCCAATAGCTTCTTTGCACAAGCGTTACATCTTTTGAAATATTCGAATAGACGTAAGGAAACTTTACTCTTGTTTTCTCAGTAAAAAATACATGATGGTTTTGTCTGCGTTTGGTATATTTGTAAGCCCTACTCTAAAAAAGTGCTTGTTTAAATTTTCGTTTCCCTTGTACCAGTTTCCATTTGATCAAGAATCGGTTGTTACATAAAGCTTGTTTTATGTCAAAGTTACGTAATTCCATGATATAATAGTCGTTACGTAAATACGTTGTTAGTTCTCTCTACAAATAAAGTATCTGTGATTATTATTATTTTTCCCATTAGCTATTTTGTTTTTTCATTATATTATGTAAATACAGAGAAACAAGTCAAATAATATTTCAGTATTTATTTAACCTGTTGGTATTAAGAACTAATGGCCATTTTTTCCACTGAAATAGCGTAAATATACCGAATGTCCACAAATGATATATACAGATTTTATGCAAAATTAAAGTATGTTATATTAAAAAAGATCATTTCTCAAATATATACACATATACACACATGTAAAAGATTTGTTTGTCAATTTCAACATCTCTCTAATTACTTACTTACTCACTGGCACTATCGAACCCGTAGGTTCATGGCCGCGCGTACATAAGCTCTCCATATATCCCTATCCCTTTCCAATCATTCCCTGTATAATCTACTTCCCTCAAATCATAATTAATGTTATTCTCAAAGTCCTAACATTCCATGTTCCAAGGAACATGTCCCTGAGTTTGAGCCTTTGACATGGGTTCCCTGAAGTAGTCCCCGCCCGGAGAACCGAATGGGGGACTATTTGACCTCCGGAAAAATTTTAGCCCAGTTGAACCCATATCAGCATTTCTTGACAGTTGTATTTTTACGGTGAAAGATCGTCACTCTTTCGACCAAGGTACTTTTTTCGTCTGGCTTATCACCTTCAACCTGTCCGGCATGGGTAACCCTATCGGCAGCAAAGCTACCGCCGGCATAGCTCTCAGGAACATTTAAGCACGCAAGCCACTCCACCATGACAAGGTAAAGATACCATGGAGGGACATGTCTCTACATCAATACTAATAAATTTCATGTTTAAAACCGTTGATGTGGATAGTCATAAAATAAAGTTAAAATATGTACCTTCTTAGGCCAGTGTCGTCGTCCTCAACTTGTAAAAAGATATGTATGATTTTTTGTCTGAAGGCTTTTCAGAATATCTATTCCATGTTCAGCAGGTATTACTTCACTACATTTATTGATGTTCTCGATGCTGGTCTTAATGTAGTGTTGTCCGTGACATGTAGCGAAGAAATACCTGCTGATCATGGAATAAATATTCTGAAAGGCCTTCAGACAAAAAAAAGCATACATATATTTTTTACAATTTTCGGACGATGGCACCGACCTAAGAAGGTACATATTTTAACTTTATTCTATTTATGTCTCTACATGCGTACCATTTCTTACTCGGAGGATTTTCCAGATGATTGTTAACTTCCAACCACGTTCGTTGTAGAATTTCAGGTGTTATGCGACGGAAGGTACCAGTAATGCGTTCTCGGAGATAAATTTGAAACTGTGCCTAATATCCTAATCTTCAGCAAACGTACATAGAAACCTTTTGGAATTTTCAGATAAACTTCCTGATTCACTTTATAGTCAATTAAGATGTTTTCGCCTACATCTGCTCATGAAATGACCCCCGAATTATTACATTGACTCCACCGTATTTAACGTTAGCCTGAAAATTATTACTTTCTAAATCCACATTTCCATTACGGAACATAATTAACTTTCCGTAACAACCAAAAATATTTGAATAAATAATCCAAAAAATATCCAAATATCTTAATGAAACCGTCTCTACAACCTTAGAATATCTTGATTTAATCACAGATAAGCACATCATTTCATCAGTTTTTTTCATTAACGTATTTTTTTCAATTTTAAGTATCTCCCTTCCATCCACTTCGTTTACATATGACCCTTTTCTTGTCATTGTACTTTATTTTGAAATAATATTTCGTACTGTTTTTGGATTACCCTTCACGCTGAACCCCTCCCACAATTCAGAAGTATTTTTTGATGCGTTTACATTCGGGTTCACTTTTAAGTATACGTACGTAGTGTGAACCCTTCTTCTCATTTAAATATCTTTTATCTTATTCCTTTTGAGGAATATATATTATTCTCTCCATTTTTTATTTATTGCAATGTGTTTTAGTAATTTTACTAAAATCTAGTATATTTATTTCTCTTGGGATTTATTTTGTATATGATGGTATATAACATATTGCTTCTGTTTATACCTCTTATATCATCGTTTTCGCCTCAACCTAAATTGATAAGGGTACGGCGCTAGAGTGGACATCGGAATTTCAAAATAATTTTGATTTTAAATTGAAGCTTAGGAACGTCGAAGATGAAAACAATTTTCGAACCATCCAGAAACAAAGCAGGAAAATAATTTATAAAGCACTATTTCCAATCTTACCTGACGGAAGTGGCTGACATTGCGGTCATGACAGATTCGATGTTCAGATGTTAGAAGAGGGTGAAAACATGTTTTCTTCAATACAGATGCGAAAATAAATATTTTAGTGTAAGAATAGTGCATTGTTATATTTCCAAAATTACATAGCAAAGAGTTCGAAATTAATAGAAATCACATCCTCACGTAGAGTTTCTGAAGAAAAAATGGTTTAACTGAATCGATTGGCGATAATAATCGATACGACATCATACGCATTTGTCGAAAATTAACAATGGTAAAACAGCCCTTACAAAATATTCAGTAAATAGACGCCACTTATTTATAACAAAATCTTCGAAATTTGTAATAATTTATTGGATTTCATACCTAAAACCTAACATAACTTATTTCATCTACTCTAACCTGTAAACTAAATGTAATATAATGGCATTTAGACAACATTAAATTATAGGTATGTTAATAAATTATACTATATGTATAAGAAACTAAAAGCTAACCTAACCTAATTCAATTACTCTAACCCAGTTTCTTTACTGATGGTCCGCAGATTTTCTTCGAGTTTTCATCTTTGGTGATCCTAAGTTTCATTTTAATACCAAATTTATTTCGAAAAGGGGACGTCTCGTGCAGTAAACTAGTGAAATATATATTTTGTAGTGCTTATAAAATGTTATTTTATTGCTTTGTTTCTGGATGGTCCGCAATTTTTTGTGTGTTTTCGTCTTTATTGGTCCTAAACTCCATTTTAAAACGAAAATTAAATCGAAATTCGGATGTCCACTTTTTGGGCCGTAACTATTTGATAAACTTATAGTTAGAGGTTTTGTTTTGGAAAATAATATGATCACAATGATTAGACACAGCACAAAGAACGAACATGACTGTCTTTACTATTTAATAGAATCCTTTAAGGAAATAAATAAAATGATCTCGATATTAGATTAACGCACTCTTGTGCTATTTTATGGATAGAAAAAAAAATTAACATTAGAAAGATTCAGAGCAAAAGTGGACCAAGCCCAAAAATTGAAAATCCTAGTTTTATGTGAATTTTAATAATTCTTCAGAGCAATGGTGAACCAAGTATTGCAATTGTTCTTTTTCACTGTAAAAATTAATTTTTAATTCTTCATCTGTAATTAAATATATTACTTTGATTTTATATTACTTTTTGTCAAAATATTAAAATACGTGCTTGGTCCATTTAGCTCTGAACTCCTCATACGATATTGTTTAATACACTTAAAATGCTATATTGAGTGTTGAAAACTGATGCATGCTTTCATTTTGTTTCCTCGTTTACGATATTTGATTTTAATTGTAAAATAGTATCCTTAATAGAGGGTACAAAGGAATTTCGAGGATTAAATTGATTCATTATACTTAGCCTAAGAATTTTCATAGGCTTTGTGATTAATAGAGCGAGAACAAATGTGTCTTAGCTCAAAATGTAGGCCTGTCCGCGAGCTGTCATGTTTGTTATTTACAATGTTAAAACTCCAAATAGCTATCAGTTGCCATACACATAATACCGATATTATTCTTAACAAAAAACATTTGAGATCTTTTCAACAATTTATGAAATCAGCTGCAAGGAATCCGATGTTGTCAAAAACTTAAATTCAAAAAGAACGTTAGTTACCATATTTTACGACCGAGTGTCTCATATCTAGTCCACCGCAGATGTGTAGTATTAACGCCGCCGTTGCATCAGGCGCAAAGGGCCCGGGTTCGATCCAAGGTCGAACATCATTTTGCCATCATATCATCCACATCATACTTGCCTTGCTTAATATACATATACGGTAGAATGGTTGACTTGTTTTGAGAATTCTTGTTGTCTATGAGGTGGCCCGAGACATTGAGATCAACTATTTAGACAGGTACTCCATATCAATAAAGTATGCGTGTGATTAAAAGTTTAAAACCCTATCCCGACAGGTCGTATCTCTGTAAGGCACACAGGTTCAGGCATTTAAGCATGCAAGGCAGAGATTAAACTAACAAGGAATCTGTCAACCACTACATGCCGAATTCTATCATGCAATTTATTCCAGAGAAGCGTTGTGATCTACAAAGGCTGTGCCAATAAAAATCATCCTTTTTAACTGCAAGGCACAGAAATTGAAGCCAGAATCCAGCAATGGCAACCCACTGTACGGAACAGATTGACTCCCTGCTTGAGTTAGAGCGGAGTGGAGTGAGGTGGGACTTGGCGCGGACGGCAGGTAATAATGGTTATCCAATCTACCAATTCACGCGTTGTTTTACTTCTCTGTACTTTATAGGAGATATTTGGCGCTGGGTTTTAGTGCCTTGCAGTTAAAAGCCGCAGATATTTTTTGGGCACATCGCTTTCTGGGAGAAATTTCAAGGTAGGTTTCGGCATTCAATGGTTGACAGTTCTTTATAGAAAAATAAAGATACACCTAAAAATTACCATCAATCTAACTTGCTTAGAATTTAACATGAACCTACGGGTTCGATAGTGCCAGTGAGTAAGTAAGTAAGTAAGTTAGAATTTAATTAATCACTAAAATTACATTTATTTTCTCACCGATTTTCTCTCGCTGCACTTGGCTGCTTGCCTTCCAATCATTAATTCAATTCACTCTTCTTAATATAAATTTGTTATTTATCCAATTAACTTATTTCATTCGTGCTAATTATCACGCAGGGACACGAACTTAGCAGACAACCAATTAACTACGTATTTTTGTAAAATGCTACGCTCAGCTGAATCCGGAATCTTCCATTAATCCTCTTTTTTTCTTTTATTTACAGTCAACATGTTCCATTGTTATTCACAGGCTTATCGGATTCTACGCTAAAACAAACCCTACAGGTTAGGTATTACGCGGAGTAGTGAAAGAGGTGGGGAGTAGTATGCGGTCCTGCACAGTATCGTTCAATCACTATACAAATATGTAATACGTTTAGGGTAACACTGATTTCAGTTCTGATAAACATATTACAGGTGTTCGTGTACTTATAAAATATGCACTGTTTTGTTTGTTTGTGTGTTTCTCTGTGTTTGCTAGCATCAACAAAGCTGCATATTGCTTTAGTTACCTTATTGTAAAATTGTATTATTAGTCATTCAAAATATCTCTGCAGGCGGAAGAATTACGAAGATCTGTTTGTTGCTACAGATGACATCATATAAGGTAATGTACACGTCCCATTCCCCTCTGCACTCATAGATAGCAGTGTCACGTGTTCTATTCCTGCATAAACACGACTGTAGTGCCCTCCGTCAACAACTGCACTTATTCCTTAAACGGGTAATACCTACTGTATTTTTTTCAGCACCTAACTGTACCTGGTCCCGTCTTGACGTTATGTTCCTATTGGTCCCGTTCTGTCAATACAAGTGGTGTTTAAATGGTTTCAAATATTCAGGTCCTCCTGCATTAGAAGGGTTTGGTGTACGATCCGCTAGCCTTGGTAATCAATGATACTACACTTTTGTTGTCTTCTACTATTGCAAATATTTACATATGTTTATATAAATGATTCGTCCCGCGACATAGCCCAATAGTTATGGTAGGATGTAATAGCGCAGAACTACCGGACTTGCGCTGTCTCCATAGGGAAAGAAATTTTCTCATAGAATCTCGGACAGTATGGAACCGGAGCCCACCCAGCGTTGTGAAACATTTGGGTAGATACAATAAGTAGTGGCTCCAGGTTGAGGAAATAAGCTATAACGACTGGAGGACCCGATTCGATAACCACATATAACCCCTTCACTGGCTGGATGATCTTTTACGTCTGTGTTGAACACATGTGGATGTGAGGCCAGCAGTCGGATGGTAGGCCAAGGACTATCTAGGTCTGTCGTACCATGGGGTTTTATTAAGTGATTCGGAAGTGCCTATTTACATCTCACCTTATAAAACTCCTTGATTCTCATAGGACCGGTTTCTAAAGTCATCACTTCTATCCTCAGCCAAAACTCCGACTGTTCTGGAAATTCAGCAGTCGGAGTTTAAGCTGAGGATAGAAGCGATGGCTGCAGAAACCGATCCTGTGAAAATGGGGAGATTTATGAGGTTATATATATACACATTATTTCTGACTCACTTAAACAAATTATACATTACCCCATAGTGTTGATTCCCATTGTAAATCTTATTAATATTGATGAGTAGCAAGAACTGACTGAGGATCTGGATCTATAATATTGATGGCTTGATGATGGCAATGATGTAAACTGTTTATATCTGGTTAACTAGAATACCTGGAGTAGAGGGACCCTTGTCGGCCCAACTTCTCCAAAAAAAAAATGTTAAACTGAAAATATATAAAACTTATTCTCCCAGTTATATTATATGGATCCGAAATATGGACTCATAGTTTAAAGGAGGAGAAAAAATTAAGATAATTTGAGAATAAAGTTCTTAGGACATTTTTTGGATCAAAGACAGATGAACATACAAATGAATGAAGAAGACTACATAACAGTGAGATAAATGGTCTTTGTAAGAAGCCAGATATAATAAGAACCCTTGTGGCTCGTAGACTGCGATAGGCAGGACATGTAGCACGATTGGGGAACGAAAGGGAGACTGGTAGCTTCTTGAAGGAAAACTAGAAGAAAAACGCCCAGTTATTAGACCAAAAATGAGGTAAGAGAATAACATTAACCGCGATTTGAGGGAAGTACGAGATTATACAGAGTGTCATTGGAAAGCATTGGATTTAGATAGGGATATGTAGAGAGTTTATATCCGCGCGATCATGAACCTCCGGGTTCGATATTGCTATTGAGTTAGTTAGCTACAATACCTGGTGTACTTAACTTTATGTAATGTCAGAATATTCAAAGTTTCTTGCAAGTTATGTTCACTTATATATGAGATAATCTGCAACGTAGAACTTAACACTGATAATGTTAAGCATCACCTACACTGAGTAACAGATATCAGACATATTCAGAAATAGAATTATTATGTATTCAGGCTCCAAACTCACGGCGTTGTTCAAGACGGACCATTTGCGTCTTGACTGGCAGTTAATTACCGAATTATAACTTGACCTTGTTACAGTGTTAGTTACATCTCACCCATACATTGTAATCAATGCATATACCTTAATTTTTTTTCTTCTTGCATATATAATAGAATATAGAATTTAGTATACCTCCTGAACTGATACGAATCTTTTTACACGCTTTATATTAGCTTGACCTGTATCTATCTATGTAACGGAATCTTTGAACACGATTTTCACCCACTTAAAAACATTGGATCGACTTGAAATGTTGTATACCTGTAAAGGACCAATAACAATACAATTATATCATAATTGTTTTCTAAGACCCTGGCAGACGATCATCAGGACATCAGAAAAATAAGGACCGGTATAATAGGTTGCGGACGTATCGATCTTTTTTAGTCCGTCGTTGTGGTTGCTAAATTGGTAGAGTGATGGACTGTAATGATATATAATTTCAGTAATCCATAGGCCGCTGGTTCAAATCCGGCCCGGATGCTTTTTTTTAAGAAGAGTATTACTTTTAGCTAATACTACAATAGTATTGAATTTAAAGATATTTACATTTTTAGAAAACCAAACTAAAAATAAATATTAGTTTAAAAAACTAAAACAACACGCTTTACCGGAAAGCCGATCTAAAAAATTAAAAATAATTTTAATTTCCAACACGCTTGAGATAAAATTAAAAGTGGTCAACAAAAAAAAAATCATCTCCAACACATCTAGAATAAAAACAAGAGTTATCTACAAAAAAATAATTTTACCATCAAAAGCGTGTGGTGCTCTATATCAATTAATATATTTGATAATAAACAGATATTGGTAAAATTAAAGTCTCTAATAAGAAAACGTAAAAACCATAAAAAGCGCCCCACGCTTCTGATGGTAAAATAATTTTTTTTTGTAGATAACTCTAGTTTTATTCTAGATATGTTGGAGATGATTTTTTGATGACCACTTTCCAAGCGTATTGGAAATTAAAATTATTTTTCATTTTTTAGTTCGGTTTTCTAATAAAGCGTGTTGTTTTAGTTTATTAAACTATTATTTATTTTTATTATTATTTCAGGATTGTTTCTGTTATTTACACAGGTATCCTCAACCAAAATATACAATTTTTTGTTCCACACTTCCCGGTCGTGCGTATCTGCTTGTGTCAGATTTCTCTTCTTCATGTTGCCTTGAATTCCCTTTACCCACATTGGCTTATGGTGTACTACGTTTCCTTTTACCAGGAGATATCCATTTCAATACTTCTTTGTTTATGTGTCCCTTCTTCTCATTATATGCCCATGCCATCTTAATTGGATTTCTTTTATCTTTTGTACAATATCCTTTTCTGTATTTATAATTTCTCTTATTGCATTATTTTTTATTTTGTCTAATTTTGATATTGTTACCGATCTTCTTAAAAAGTAAATTTCTGTGACTAATAATTTATTTCTGTGTTTTGCCTCAATGTCCATGTTCCCGCACCATGTAATGAAATACGTATGTATGCTAATAAATTTGATGGTAAATTCCGTTGAGGATATGTTCATACATGGAAATACATTATATAATGGAAATGGATAGTTAATGACGAATGAGGGAAATTTTGAAGTGTCCGAATTCAAATACCTAGCAACAGTAATTACAAATCGAATGGGATGCAGAAAGAAATTAAACAAAGGCTGATTTATGGAAATGCATATTATTTTGCATTACAATGATTCTTATGGTCTCAATTTCTCTAAAAAAATAATCTGAAGAAAATATAAAACTGTTTAACTCACAGTTATATTATATAGATGCGGAATATGGATCCTTACTTTAAGAGAGGAGAAAATATTACAAATATATGAGAAAGACTTAGGAACTTTATAGACCAAAGAGAGATGAATAGAGATGCAATTGGAGAAGATTACATAACAGTGAACTACATGATCTTTATAGAAACCATATATAATAAGAACAGTTAAATCACGTAGACTGTGATGGGCAGATCATGTAGCATGAATGGGAATGAAAAAAGGGCATGGAAGCTTCTAGTAGGAAAACCAGAGGAAAAACACCCAATTTGGTAGACAAAGAATGAGGTGGGAGAATAACATATACCATGATTTAAGGGAAGTAGGTTATGCCGTATAGGGGTTGATTGGAAAATATTGACTCAGTTAGGGATGTATGGAGATACGTCCGCGCGGCTAAGAACCTACGGGTTCTATTGAACCAGTTAGTTAGTTCAGTTGAGGTATTAAGAGTGTAAACAAATTATAATTTTGTACTATAATTTGTATTCATCTAATACTCTAATACGAATGTACAGATCAAAGAATTGTTATTCGTACCAAAAACTGGAAAGTTTTATATATAAACCTCAACATGGTTTTCATTAGTAGCACGAGAAATGTCCAACCGGTATTCAATCTCGACCCATGTGTGTTATGAAGCATCGGTGGTGTTACAGTGTTGGCAAAAAGCATAAATTCTTACTTTTAAGTCAGCCAAATCATGTACTGTAGTTGTGTAGTCCTGGTCCTCAACAAACCCCCATATTAACCCTTAAATTAAAAATGTATCCTATTGGATACATTGATTTTATTTATTTAACGAGTAAAAATTACTTAAATTTATCTCAAGTTAAGCAATAATGTATACGAATAACTTACAGTTTTACATGAATTTATTTTCCTTGCGGTCCGGAACATTTAAATAACTGGCACGAGAAATTATTGTATTGACAATTTAAGGGTTAAAAATTCAGTTGGTATTGGCTCCGACAATCTGGCAGTCTATAGAGTTCTTGGAAAAATGTTAGTCAAAGAGAGACAGACAGATGATTGGAGAAAACTAGATAACAGTGAGTTACATGAAATTTATGGAAAATCAAACGTGACAAGAAGAATTATCTCGTAGACTGCGACGGATATAATAGATGGCATGGATGGGAATGAAAGATGGGCATGGATTTAAGACTCGTAGACTGCGATGGGCATAACATGTGGCACGAATGGAGAACGAAGGACTTACAATATGGAATCTTGTTGTAGGGAAACCAGAGAGAAAGCATCCAGGATCTAAGTCAAGAATGAGATGGTAGAATTATATTACAATCATTGGAAGGAGGTAAATTATGTATAGGATGATTGAAAAACATTAGCTGAGGATAGGGATGTATGTATAATTTGTGAACACGAATCTCCTGATTCGATAGTGCCATTGAGTTAGTTTATAGTCTTAGAAAAACCACAGGCATGAAACGATGATTCCATTTTTAAAATACGTTTTGGAGCATTTGCTACAAACGAATATTTACAGAAACGACTTTGTACACAGATATTTACTTCACATTATGAAACTACTGTATAATGGAAACATACAGTCAGAATGTACTATAACAAAAAAGCCAAAATAGCATAGCCATACAAAATAATTGTGTTAATGTAACTGAATTGCTTTACATTAATATTACATGAGTGTTTTATTTTAGCTATGAAATGATATTATGTCACACAATAAATGTACAACGATGGTTTGAATTCGTTGTTTTCCTCATTTAAAGCCAATGTTACATTATTTTTTTTTATTATAGGCTGTATTAATAATTTATCATTAAGAATATGTAGGTGTACAGGCAGGAGAATGAAGGAGATTGCATAAGAGTGAGCTACATGATCTTTATGGGAAACCAGATATAATAACAGTTTAGTGTAGTAAACGCATTCGACAGGACATGTGGCACGAATGGGGGATGAAAGAGGAGCTTGGAAAGTCCTTGTAGGAAAACCAGAATGTGTTAAATATGTTTTGACTTGATTTCGTACAAGGTCATATTTTCGTAAAAATATGCGCAGAAAGCTGTTTGAGAATTAGGGACATTATTTATTTCTTTGAGGAGTGAATAGCTGACACTAGTTCTGTAGACTCACTTATAATTAAATATGAAACCTCTCCTTCCAATAACGCGATGTGGACTAAGCTTCAACCATACAGTAGAGGTCACTCAGAACTCTGAACAGCGGTCAGATGTATAACAAGAGCAGGATTCACAGTTATGAAGTATACTTCGGTGGGATATAACAGCTGCGAACTGACTGTTGGGAACATTTGGATTTAAATACGTGAGCTGTAACAAAAAGAGTGGCGTCACTGCTGTAGAAGTGAAACCAGACGGAGTCATTTGTTGCAACTTCTGTCACATGTTAATGTATGTCTGACCTTTCTTACAGCAAATGGACTCGTACGTACGTCTCAAAGCGCATGCACTTTGATGAGAGGAAGTTAGTCTCCTCTATTTGCCGCTCTAAGCTGTTGTGTTTCGTTATGTTTACAAAGCAGGAACAGCGGTCTTTGTTGAAAATTCAATATGCCCGTGTCCGTACAGCACGACAATGTCATGAAGGTATTGTGAAAGAATGTGGTAGACGGTATTATCATACCGGACTGTGGCGAGGTGGGATAGAGCCTTTAACGAGGGGCGTGACTGCTTGGAACACTTCCGTAGGCCATGTCGTCCAACTGTTAGTGAAGAGGACGTGGAAACTGTTTCCGCACTACTAGACACCGATCGACGGCTGACGGTACGTGAGTTAGCCCTGGAGATGAGATTGTCGCATATGACTGTGTTTCAAATTCTAAAGAAACGTCTGAGAATGAGAAAAATTGTATCTCGGTGAGTTTCCTAGGATTTGACTAAGGCGCAGCGATGACTACGGTACGACACCGCTCAAACTCACCTGCAGATTATGGTCGTGATGGTAACGCCTTATTGCGCTTGATGACATTTGGGCCAGGTCATATGAGCCTCTACTTAAGCGTCAGTCCAATGAGTGGCGTCACCACGCAAGACACTGGTACGTGATACCCCTACAAATATCAAAGTGATGGTTATTCTTGCATATGACTGCGATGGCGTGATTCTAACGCATACCATCCCGCAAGAACAGAAAGTTAATGCGCAGTATTTCTGTCGTTATTTCGATAAAAACCTGAGACCAGCGTCGCGAAAGAAGCGCCCACATTTTTTGCAGATCCTCCAATAATTTTGCATAATAATGTTTTGTTGCACACGACACATCTTGTAGCTGATCTGTACTCCCACTGGGGTTGTGAAGTGCTTTTACATCCACCATATTCACCGGGCTTAAGCCTCTGTGATTATGATTTGATCCCTAAGATGAAGGAACCAGTTGTGACATTCGATTTCAGACTCTTTCCGAGATTCTGCTGGCATTAATGCGGTACATCAGAAACATTAACAGAACAGGAACTGCTACAGAGATACTACGATTCCGCATCGCTGGCAATGAGTAATATATATATATATATATATATGTCCACCGCTCTGGTCTTGAGGTAGCGTGTTGCCTTGTTGCCTTGTCACGCAGCAGGCCCGGATTCGATCCCCGGTCGGGGCTGTTTTTCTGGGTGAGGTTTTTATCGGGGTTTTTCCTCACCTGTAAGACAAATGTCAGGAAAACGTTAAGGCCCAAACGGTCCCCGAAATCATATGACCATCATTATCATCCTTATTATCATCAGCATCATCATTATCATCCTTCACCGGTGTGGAAAGCAACGGGAAGCTACCACACCTACAATTCCCTAGTAAAGCTGCAAGCATAGCATGAACATGCTATGATTGCAGTGAAGGACCTGGTTTCGCGCAGAATTATTATGGGTATATATATATATATATATATATATATATATATATATATATATATATTGCCGGTTTTTACTGTGTTGATACATTTTTCCGATACCAAGGATTTGTCTTCAATTTCGCTTTATAATAATCCTCCATTCGTCTCTATTATAACACATTTCTTCCTTTATTTCCCAGTCCTTCAAAGTTTCTCTAATCCAAGGGATCCACGTGCGATTTGGTCGTCCTTTCCTTCTCGTTCCTGAAGGTGTCCATTCCATTATTTTTTGGTAATCTTTCATCCTCATAAATAAATAGTTATCACTATTAAAGTTACAACCTAAGTATAACTAATGCTACAACTGCACTAGATATTAAACAACACAGTTCAGCAATCTTGCTGTAACCAGACGGTACAGAAAACTGTTCTAACCCCCTTCCCTCTGACATCATGTACAATGGTCGTATCAACCATATGCTGATGTCATGTTTACGAAGGAATTTATCTATCTCTACTTATAACATAATAGGCGCTAACGTCTAACTATAAAACTTTGGTTTCCTGAAAAAAAAACTATTTATTATCCATTTGTTCACATTGTGGTTTCCTGTTGTTTGTTTCTACGGCTTATGATTAAGAAATGTCTCTATTCACAGACAAAGTACGAAATTGTTAATGTTTGCAATTTTCTGAAGAGGAGCATAAAATGAAGCTCCTTTAATATGAGAAGTTTACAGAAGAGAGATTATGAAGAAACTCAAATTGGACACATGCTTTGAATTGCACCATACAGAAGGGAAATATAATGTGACGGGGCGCTTCTTTTTTACTCCTCTACAAAGAAATACATAAAGAGCAAAAATGTGACATACGAGTACATTGATCATTTTCAAGAAGATGCTTTAGGATAATGATTAAAAAACATTTTCTACAATTTTGAATAAAACCGAGAAAGAATACTTCACTGTGGCCAAATATACATAAAAAATACGCATTTTACGTCGGCGCGGTGGTATAGTTGTTGCGTTTCTTTGCCTCTAGCCCCGAGGGTAGCGCATTTAAACCCGGCCGGAGTCGATGGTTTTTTAGGGTGGAAAAATGTAAGGTAGAAGTCCTCCCGTACAGACTTTAAACCGTGGGGCCCACATTTGAAGATTTTGAGGCTCGTAAAATAACCGCAAACCTGAATTAAAAGGCCTCTGTGCAAAATTTAACCGACCTATACCCATCCAGGTAATATCGTAGTTGCTTACTACATGTCTCATTTAGGCGATGTGCTAATCATATGTAATTCGTTGGCATCTATATGTAAATAGGATTAACTAAATTAGCTTGGTTAAGAAAATCGCGATAGGCAGCACCTGTGTCCCCACGCTAGACGTATGGGGTATATAGAGGAACTTCGGGTAATTTAGACATATGTTTTGAATTTGTTATTTTACTTCCTTTATTTTAGGGATTTGAAGTTTGTTTAATTACAGTGATTATCATTAGTGATGTAACTATGAAATAGCATTGTTATTTTATTCAAATATGGAAACATCTTCATAATTTATAAACTTTTTTACATTACAAGAAAGGTCCACTTTAACTTCCATATTGAGATAAAGTGGACCCCAGAGTCCACGTTAGCTTTTAGTCTATTTTTAAGTTTATTTACTCTGTTAATTTAAACAGACAGACACAGATTATTCTGAAAATATTTACGACTGGTCTTAGTTAAAAAGCGTTGATTTTTATGTAATGTTTTGAAAAATGTTGTTTATAACATTCACACGTCATTCAACTGCAGAAAGTGACGGTCTTTGGGTTTAGTAAAATTACAAGAATATTGAATAAAATTAATTAAGTGAATGGTTTTTACAGATAGTATTCTCATTGATAAAATATACGTATTCGTGTAAAGTGGACCCAGAGGTTTCACATTAACAGAATTCATTAATTATGTTTAATTATTTTATACAGCAAACATGTCACATAATAGCAAACCAAACCCATCAGTATATTAAAACGCATCAACATAAAATAATATATTTAGGAGTTTTTTCAACATTTATAACATTCAATAGCAGAAATTAAGAATTGATTCTTAGCTTGAAAAACTTTTAGAGTGGTCATTTTCAAAAATAACACAAATAAACCCTTCTTCGCACATAGAATAACAGAAACTGGCCTTGAACCCATCAAAGTAGACGAGGGGAAGGAGTTAAAATATTTTCTGTTCGAGGGCAGCACCAATTATAGAAAATATTAACAGTGTCCACTCAAGCAGAAGGGTCCACATTCCCCGAACTTCCCTATATATTATACATACCTCCATAAAAATAGGAGCTTCATCTCATTTCATCCCTCGACCGACATTACGCCGGATACTATTAAGCTTAGAGAATTTTGCCATGCTGTTAAGCCATATGTGCAGGGTTTGAAATTCATGTTGAAAGAAGAAGCTAACATAAATTGATTTTTAACATATATTTAAGGTACACAGGGAGTAACTAAATTCTCATTACAGACTTTGAGGACATGTTTTGGGGACCATCGCGGTTATGTTTAGCATAGGGACTCATGTCCGGAATTTTACATTTCCCCGCTACACGTAAACAAAATACAACACACATTCAACTCTCCCGGATTTTCCGTGCCAAAGTTCTTGCACGTTCTTCGATTTAACCCCACTACTACGTGTGGGGTAATATGAAATCCCTGATATACGAGACCCCTGTGGCATCCGATGAAGACTTACTGAAGCGGATTATGGCTGCGGCGGATGTTGCAGGACCAAGGATTGGTGATCGTGAGTACCAGAACATGGTATGGAGGTGTCTTATCAGTGTTAGCATAGGTGGTCGTCGCATCGAGCTCTTCTTGTGAGTCCAGATGACAAGCAGCAGGTGTCAGTGAGAGCAACGTGTGTTGTGGTATTTAGCGTGTAGCGGGAAAATATTACTTTCCGAACCAGTTCGAATGTTAAACGTAACTGCCTTCGTTCCCACTACATGTTCACAATGTCTGTAAAGGCAATTGAGTTACATCCTGTATATTTTCGCCATAGTCTGTAGTAGTAGTAGGACTTTATTAGACAAAAAGTAAGATATTTACAATATTATTTACAAATATGGGTCGCACGGGCAGTAAGCCGTACGTGCTGTTGACAGCCCGTTACAATAAAGTAATAATTGGTACTAGTGTAAAGAAAAATAAACAACAAAAACAGCAATAACATTACCATTACATAAAGAAAACACAATAATATTACAATTAAATAATAACACAATAGCATTATACACTAGAAAACATTAACATTACAATTACATAAAGAAAACACATTAATATTAGAATTAAATAATAACACAATAGCATTATACACTAATTAATTTATATATAATTATTAATAATTAATGGTATTGCATTTTGATAACATATATTTATTCATGAATGAGTGTTGTCCTTATTTTTCGCGTTTTGTCCAGAAATTTACCGAGGTTTATCCAATTTTCTGGATTTACCAATAACTCGTAGCATGCCAATCTTTCCCGATTTGAATTTAGAAATCTTTCCGGTAATAACTGACGTCTCCAATATTCTAAATCATTACATTTTCCTAATATATGTATCTCATCTTCGAAGTTCCCGCACATTGGACATATTCGCATATCGTGATCGTCGCTAATTTTTAGAAATTTCCATGCCCCTAGCCTAAACCAAGCAAGCCCTGATCTCTCCTTAAATCCTAGGTTGAGTATATACGATTCTTCTCCCCAGACGTGTTTTAGGTCTCTTTGTAAACACAGTGAGCGTTTTCCTGTACATTCGGCGAAAGTATCTTGTTGGTTTATATCTAAGTACCTCCTCCTTATTTTTCTCCACACGTTCTTGCGATTTTCAGTCCCTTTTTTCCATATCCAGGACATCCCAATCTTTTGGAGTTCTCTCCTAACCTCGTCTGCCCAAAATTTAACATCTATGTTTTTAATTTGGTGGTCGTAACAAATTGCTCTAAGCATTGTTTGTTCACCTTGGATTACTCGCAACCAGTATTTGAGTACACGAATTTTACAGATAATTTCGTCCTGGAATGACCCGAATTCATATAAAATTCCACAGTTAGAAACGGTCTTACTAAGTCCTGTAATATACTTTAGAAAATGCGTATATACCTTATTTAGTATTTCCGTTCTTTGGAAACCCCAAATAAGAACCAGCATCCTACCAACTTAAGCTTAGGCAATTTTCATTGAAGAATTAAGGTTCATTTCTCGTATCAAACGCAATTTCTTCTTTCTTTACTTCAAGATTCCTGGAAAAGAGTGAAATCTGTTTCAGAAGTAAATTTTTCTCTGGTACTTCTAAGTTAAAAATAGCTAACAGAGAGCTAGTCTGGAAGTTACAATTACAAATGTTGTCAGTTCTCATCGTCATCGATTCCTGTCAAGCCAATACTCTGCTGAATTCGCTTTCGATACATCAAATAATCTGACATGCAGGAATTCCCTGAAGGATGTGTTGAAATAGGACAAAATAGATTCCTGTTCTGAATCCATTTACAAGTCAATAGTTTGAATTATGTGAGTGACGAGGATACATTGTGGAGATATAAAGATAAATATACACTTACTAATTAACTCACTGGCTCTATAGAACCCATAGGTTCATGTGGCCGCGCGAACATAAGCACTCCATTCATCCTTATTCTGAGCTAATATTTTCCAACCATCCCCTGTATAATCTACATCCCTCAAATCGTGGATAATGTTACTCTCCCACCTCATTCTTGGTTTACCAACTGGGCGTTTTCCCTCTGGTTTTTCCTACAAGAAGTTCCATTGCAACTCTTTCAACCCCCATACATGCCATATGTCCTGCCCATCGCAGCATACGAGACTTAACGTTTCTTATTATATATGATTCCCGATACATATCATGTACCTAACTATTATGTAGTTTCGTCCATTAACCTGTATGTTCATCTCATTTAGGCCCAAAAATTTTCCTAAGAACTTTATTCTCAAATACTCGTAATATTTCCTCCCTTATAGTAAGAAAGCATGTTTCACATCCATATAATATAACTTTTTGAAAGGAGTTGGGACGTATTACCAGAATTGAGTCTATGTTTAATATATTTGTGCACCTCATTCCTATTCGTAATTCCTAGATATTTGAATTGAGCAATTTCTTCAAAATTTAGGTCTGTGAATGACATGGATGCCGGCCGATCACGCCTGACGCACCATCACAGGGGCAGATGAACTAAATGAAACGAAATGGATGAGATGAGTACAGAGAAATGGTGGAATTAAATTATGGCAAGGGAAAAATGGAGAAATCCCCGAAAAAACCTGCCCAAGCTCCGTTCCGTCCACCACGTAACCCACACGGAGTGACCAAGATTCAATCTCTGGACCCCAGTGGTGAGAGGCGAGCTTCTGACCGCTTGCGCCATGGAGATTCGCCACGAAAAAGAGGTTTACCGCGGAGAGATCCTGTTTTTCTTATGAAGTTTAAATATTTTTCCGACAAATTAAAATGATATGTAATATTGAAATTGATGTATTCGGTCTTGCTGTTCGCAATAGTTATTACAAGTAAATAAAAAGGTTTCTGCCGGAATTTAAATTGTCCACAATTGTCGTCTCGGGGCAAGCTCGCTGCCTCGTATGCAGGGTGCCCGAATTCAATCCCCGGTCGGGATATGTTAAGTTGATGTTCTTTTTTTTCTTATGTTTTCCTCACATATAAGACAAATGCCAGCAAATTTTAAAATCCAAAAGTCCTCGAACACAATCTGGCCATCATTAACATATTTGAAATGTTTACTGTGAATATCTCTATGAAAAGTGTGAGTCATTTTAATATTATGTTGTCTTGGAGGAGGCTCTGACATTGAGCTGATCTCTTACTCGGGGAGGCCTCCATATTCGTGTGAAGTCAAAACAGTGTGAGTGTGATCCACAATTTAAAATTCCTCTTCCTAATAACCCAGGTGCCTTGTGGCACGTAAAAAGTACCTATAATGTGAGAAGCTATATTGGTTTAAAGAATAATACATTAAAATAAGACTAACCAATATCAAATAATTTATAAAGTCAGTATTTAATACTTCTACTCTTTAAATATTTACAAGTAACCTCACATTCATTTCTTTGATCTATAGTAATTCTGCCCGAGAGCAGGTCTTTCAATGCAATCATAGCATTTTCACGCTATGCTTTGTAGCTTTACTAGGGAATTATATGTGTGGTAGCTTCCCGTTGCTGTCCACACCGTTGAAGGATGATTATGATAATGATAAGGATGGTGATGATGACCGGATGATTTTCGGGGACCATTGGGCCCTAAGCTTCCTGACATTAGTCTTACAGGTGAGGAAAACGCCCGAAAAAAGGTCACCCAGGAGTATTTCCCGACCGGGAATCGAACCCGGGCCCTCTGCGTGACAAGGCAGCACGGTACGTCGAGACCACAGCGGTGGACTATATGTTTACCCCATACAGTCCACAGTCCAGTTCAGAAGAAAGCAACCGCGAGGATTGTTTTACGCAGCATATTACGTCTTGAGGGATTGTACTACTTTCAGAACCTTTCAGTCTCTCATTTGAAGTGTTAGTTCCAAGTGTGATGCACAGTCAACTGTAGAATACGCCTGAAATAAACCACACTGATGTGTAACATATGACTGTTCCTTTATTTAGGACGTGTTTGGTTGGATTTCCTCCCTCCTACTTCGTCCCGAACTTGCATTCACTTCATCTGCGGACTATATTTCCTCGTGTGGTGATTAGGTCTCTCCCTAGTGGGAGCGTTTCATTCAAGCTAATTTTAATTATCTTTATTTATCCATAGATACCAACGAGTGATATGAGGTCGGCATATCGCCTCAGCAAGTCATCTAGCGATCAACTAAGTTATTACTTTAATGGACAACGGTCTGTAAATTTTGCTTCATTTAGGCTTCTTGTTCTTTTACGGACTTGAAAACCTTAGAAAGTATTGTGTTTCCCTCCCGGACGACTTGTTACTTGGATTTTTCCATTATGAAAATCCATCGACAAACGGACGGGTTTGAACTCGCGTCCCTTTCAACGAGGCAAGGAACAAAACAACTAGTCCACCGCGACTAACTATCATGCATTTCATTAAAGTATATACTAAAAAAAAATTAGGTCTGTAGAGTTTTTCTAGCATGGATTGGACAGCGAGCTGGGATCTGCTTTTGAAATGATGATATTAATAAAGAAGAAATTATGGCTTAGTTTGTCACAGAGAAAGAGTTACATATATAATTCAGTATGCACTTTCTTTACAGCGTCTGTTTCTTCTTTCATGAGGATCAGGTATCTGGGAAGTTGTTGTAACGTGAGAATAAAATATATAATTCATTTTCATTTTGTAAGTAGTTGCACATAAATAATAAAACCTAGAAAAGTGTTTAATGCTTATTGTCTCAAATACATAATTTAATTATCCTCTAGCATTTAGAAACTAAATTTTACTTATAGTATATTGAGAAGCAGATAAAACATAGGGTGGCTTGTAACGAAGACATAAATGAATGACAGTTCATTGTGGAAACTTATCTACAGTTCAGTAAGAGCCGCTCGGTGGGAGTGTGGCAACGAGAGTCTCGTGTACCGGTAACAAGAGCTCGAGAATGAAGAATCCCAGAATTCTCGTGTAGGTACGGAGGATGAAGTCAATTAATGATCGCGCCACCTAATTGTTTACCGCCTGAACGAAGACGTACGTTTTTCAATAGCCAAAGTAATTCCTTATGTTATGAATTCACATTTATTATTATTATTATTATTATTATTATTATTATTGTCATAAATAGAGGAAGAAATGTGTTATAATAGAGACGAATGGAGGAAAATTATAAAGCGAAGTTAAAGACAAATCATTGGTACCGGAAAAATGTATGAACATTGTTAAAACGGAAATATACATATATATATATATATATATATATGCATCCATCAATAGTAATTCTGCCCGAGAGCAGGTCTTTCACTGCAATTATAGCTTTTTATGCTATGCTTTGCAACTTTATTAGGGAATTATAGATGTGGTAGCTTCCCGTTGCTTTCCACACCGGTGAAGGATGATGATAATGATAAGGATGATGATGGCCGGATGATTTTCGGGGACCGTTGGGCTCTAAGCTTCTTGACATTTGTTTTACAGGTGAGAAAAAAATCCCGAAAAAAACCTCACCCAGGAGCCTGCCCCGACCGGGAATCGTACCCGGGCCCGCTGTGTGACAAGGCAGCACGCTACCTCGAGACCATACCGGTGGACTATATATTATATTAAAACATGTTCAAAGCGGAATCGCATGGGACCCATTTTTTCCACATTGGACAAAATTCCGCATTATAAAAAACTAAAACTTATTAATATTATTAGATTATAGAGTACCGTATGCATTTGTATGTACCTTGGATTAATTGTAGTTCCGCTGCCATTTAAAAGAAAGTTACGTATAGTATGTATGTGCGACTTCGATGTAACGCGCGAAAAAACAGTCCCATTTAGTTAGAGTAAAAATGTCTCTTAGGCGCGTATTCTGAAATTCAAGTATGCAGTTTTGGTTTTCGCTCACTAACTACACTTTCTTCCACATTATTTGATTCCCCGCAAATTTCATTCCACACTACATTGTGTCGTCTTTTAAAACTGTCCAACCAACCTGAAGATTCCTTGAAATTGTTATTCCCTTAGAGATTTAACAAGAGCTAGAACTTGACTTTGGAGCATCGGTCAGGAAATGTTTGGAGATTTATCCTTAATCAATTTCACTTTTTCGTTTAATGATAATGACATATGTTTCAGCCATCTTTATTCCGTAAATTCTAAACAATACCCATGAAAGATCGGTTTCAGAACTAAACTGATTTAAGATTATACAGCGCAATTGTTATTTTCAAGACAGGTATCCGTGTTTCTCATAACGGTGTGCAATGAGGCCGAATCTATACAGTAAAAGTGCATTATTCGCGGGGGATATGTTCCGCAAATATGTCGTGAATATAGAAACAGCGAATATGGAATGGTAATCTGTATGGGTATATAGGGGACACGTTCCAAGGTTACATAATAAATAAAAATTATCATAATAAAATAAATAAATGAGAGATTTTGAATAACTTATATTATTTATTAGTCAGTTTTAGGCAAGGACTTAATGAAGTTAGTAATTCTTTCCTGTTTTGCTGCTTTTAAAAAGTATTTCAATTAAGATTGATATTCAGCTGTGAATTCTGCGATATAATTCCTTATTTTGTCTTCGGATTTCTTGATTCATTCGCATTGAAACAGCGCGATATAGACGCAAAAGACTCGCCAATGCGTATAAACTAGCAAGCATTTTTAGTTTTTCTTTAAGCGGCAACACAATTTTTTTTTCATCTTCAGTACTAATTATTTTTCTTTCCTTTTACTCGACATTATAAACAGGGAACAAAGCACAAAAGATACGTGTTATTGAATCACAATTATTGCAACGAAAAAAATTGAAACAATAATATACCGATCGTGGCGATGGAGGCATTTATCAAAGTTCATATCGGCATGTGAAATACAACAGCTTTTAACAATGAACTCTAAGGTCAGTACAATTAGGTTTGTTTTGTTTTGATATTTATTAGTCCACTAGTTTTTTGAATCACTATTTGTAAAACCGGTCTTAGCACCTGCCATCATAGGCCTATAATATATATATATATATATATATATATATATATATATAGGTATTTTTTTTTTGTTTGCTAGCCGTCGAGAAGAGCGGACGTGTTTTTGTTAGAGTGGTTGAAGTGTGCAGGGGACAAAGCATTATGGAAGAAGTTAGAAAGCTAATTGAAACATTGTCAACTGAAGTGAAAGAGGGGTTTGAAAAGTGCAACGTGGGTGAAAAAATTCGTGATATTGAGACGAACATGCATCGGATGGAGGACAGATTGAAATGGCTGGAATCTAAATTAGACTATCTCGAAAACCAGAGTCGCCGTAATAATATTGTGATATATGGTGTGCATGAAGAAGACAGGGAAAGCTGGGAGGAAACTGAACATATAGTTAAAAGAGTAGTGGCGCAAATCGGGATTGATTTGGTGGACAGTGATATTGAAAGAGCGCACAGAGTAGGTCGTTGGAATAGTGGAAAGAGACCGATTGTATGCAAATTATCACACTACAAAATAAAATGTTGGATCCTTAGAGACAGTAAATATCTTAAAGGGACCGGTATCAATATTGCCGAAGACTTTAGTGAGAAGGTGCGCCGCGAAAGAGACTTTCTTAAGCGACACATGCTCGAGGCGAGGAGGCAGGGCTGCCATGCAATCATGCAATTTAATAAATTGATTATAAATGGACGAATCTGGAGCAGGGAAAAACTACAAAATATGGACAACTCTGAAAATGAATTTGAAGAGGTCATTGACAGCGAGTCCCCAAAACATACAGGGGACGCTTCAACAGCAGGTGGTCTCCTTACAGCAGAGGAGGGAGAAAATTCTACACGAGAGAAAGAGAGAGGGACCACTACCTTAATAACTCCCAGAAATCCAATAAACATACAGCAAAAAAACGGCCGAACGCAAACAGCATACCCCACCTCTAAGAGGTGAACGACCGGCGGACACAAGAACTCCAACAAGAAAATCACTAAGACTTCAGAATCTACCCGCAGAAAAGGAACTATTGAGAGGGGGAAGTTCGAAAAATACAGGTAAGACTAATGACAAGGGAACACAATAGGGTTTGTTGACAGTCGGTTCATGGAATATCGAAGGGTTAAAGCAAAAACTTTCAATGGACAGATGTGTAGAGTTTATTGAGACTTTTGATATATTAGCTCTAGGAGAAACATGGTTAAAAGCTAATGAATGCGTAAATCTATGTAATATGAAAGGTTATTTTAAGGGTAATCAAAAGAGAGGAAAGAGAGGTAGATATCCAGTCGGTGTTGCCATTTTATATATAGCTAACTTAGACCCATATATTAAAAAGGTAAATATTACTTTAAAAGAGGCAATTTGTATATATTACCATACAGAAAGAGCAGAAATGTGTCTGTTGTCTATTTATCGCCAACCACTAAATTCCAGGTATGCCAATCCAAATTTTTTCGTTGAATTGTCTGACTCGTTGGCAGAAATAAAAGATAGGTTTCCGGAAGCGGGAATAATAATTTTAGGGGACTTTAACTGTAGGATTGGGGAGGAAAATATCACTATAAAATCGGATGATAATGAAACACGAGGTGAGGGTAGGAGAAGCAAAAATAAGATTTTAAATTCAGAAGGAAACCAATTGTTAGCTTTTTTTGCGATGCATTTGAACTTGAAATTCTGAATGGGAAATATGGGGAAGATAAAAATGGAGAACTGACATTTATTAATAAAAATGGAGGTAGCGTAATCGATTATTCAATATGCACACAAGACATGATTCCAGTCCTAAGTAATTTCTGTATAGTTTCCAGAATCGAATCACACCACTTCCCAAACAAACTTATTTTAAATATGAAAGGTATTAGTGAGACAGTTAATGATGAGGTGGCAACAATATTGCGGCCAATTATCCGTTTCAGGTGGATCGAGGATCTGAGAGAAGAATTTAACAGGAGTTTGGAAACGCTAATACAGGATCTGCAATTAAATGATCTTAGCGGGGAGGAAATTATTAAAACTTTGACAGAATGTTTTCAAAAAGCAGGGGAAAAATTCAAGGTTAAATACGCAATGAACCAGAAGGACAAAGGGTGGTACAATAATGCATGTAGAAAGAAGAAGAAATTTGTCGAAAGTAGTCTTTTTAAAGTTTAGAAAAGAAAGCACAGATGAAAGCAGAAAAAATTATGCGCAAGAGAGAAAGGAATATAAAGAATTATTGGCAGAAACAAAACTAGCATGGCAAAATAAGAAATCCGAAGAAATGAGAGTCGCGACTGAAAGTGGGAACATTGCGGACATATGGAAAGCGATAAGGGAACTCAAAGTAAAGTCCATAAATCGGACAAGAATAACGCCCGGGGAATGGAGAAGTTACTTTGATAGGGTGCTGGGAAATGAGAGGTTAAGATATAATCAAGGAAATATAGTTGAGATCCCTGACCCAATTCATATTCAATTACTGGATCAGGATATTTCGAAAAATGAAGTGGTTTTCTTCCATTAAATGTTTAAAGAATGGTAAAGCACCTGGAATTGATGGAATACCAGGGGAATTCTTGAAAAATATGATATCATCCAATAAATTATTAGACGTTTTGAAAACTGCGTTCAACAAACTTTTTAATGGAGGAGATTATCCGGAAGCCTGGGCGACAGGTGTCATCCAACCGCTATACAAAGGGAAAGGTGGGGCACAGATACCAGAAAGTTATAGGGGAATTTGTCTCTTGTCAGTGTTCGGAAAAATATATTGTAAAGTACTTTACGAACGAATCAGACAATGGGCTAAAGAGAACAATAGGCTCTCAAAATATCAGGCAGGTTTTAGAGAAGGGTACTCCACGGTGGACAACCTATTTGTTCTGAGAACATTAATTGATGACAATCTGAAAATGAAGGGGGGTAAATTATTTTGTGCATTCATTGATTTTAAGATGGCATTTGATACTGTGGACCGAAGCGCACTTTGGGAAAAATTAAATCGGAAAGGATTGTCTCATAAAATGATACATGCTTTAATGTCAATTTATAAATATGTTAAATTTTGTATAAAAGTAGACCAAGGGCACATTACAGAGAGCAGTGAAGCCAATCGGGGAGTGAGACAAGGTTGCATTTTATCACCAATGCTATTTAATCTATTCGTTGATGATATTGTAGACGTAATGCTAGAAGGAGAAATTGAGGCTCCGGAGATAGGAAATGTTAGAATCCCAGTCCTGTTGTATGCAGATGATTTAATTATCTGTTCCAAGACAATCAAGGGATTGCAAAGAGGTCTTGACCTACTGGAAATATACTGTAGGAATTGGGGATTGACTGTAAATGCTAGTAAGACAAAAACAATGACATTTAAAAATGGGACGGTTTATGGTAGAACAGAGGAATGGAAATACAGAGATCAAGTTCTTCAAAACGTGAAACATTTCGAATATCTTGGTACGACGTTGAAAATGAACGGAAAGTGGAAAAAACACATTGATATAGCATTATTTAAAGGGAGGGGACAACTTAACAGTGTACTCGGTATTCTGGGTCGAGTGCCTGATATTCCAGTCAGCACATTAGAAAAAATGTATGGAGCTATGGTCAGGCCAGTCATGCACTATAGTAGTGAGATTTGGGGTTTCCAAAGAACGGAAATACTAAATAAGGTATATACGCATTTTCTAAAGTATATTACAGGACTTAGTAAGGCCGTTTCTAACTGTGGAATTTTATATGAATTCGGGTCATTCCAGGACGACATTAACTGTAAAATTCGTGTACTCAAATACTGGTTGCGAGTAATCCAAGGTGAACAAACAATGCTTAGAGCAATTTGCTACGACCACCAAATTAAAAACATAGATGTTAAATTTTGGGCAGACGAGGTTAGGAGAGAACTCCAAAAGATTGGGATGGGCTGGATATGGGAAAAAGGGACTGAAAATCGCAAGAACGTGTGGAGAAAAATAAGGAGGAGGTACTTAGATGTAAACCAACAAGATACCTTCGCCGAATGTACAGGAAAACGCTCACTGTGTTTACAAAGAGACCTAAAACACGTCTGGGGAAAAGAATCGTATATACTCAACCTAGGATTTAAGGAGAGATCAGGGCTTGCTTGGTTTAGGCTAGGGGCATGGAAATTTCTAAAAATTAGCGACGATCACGATATGCGAATATGTCCAATGTGCGGGAACTTTGAAGATGAGATACATATATTAGGAAAATGTAATGATTTAGAATATTGGAGACGTCAGTTATTACCGGAAAGATTTCTAAATTCAAATCGGGAAAGATTGGCATGCTACGAGTTATTGGTAAATCCAGAAAATTGGATAAACCTCGGTAAATTTCTGGACAAAACGCGAAAAATAAGGACAACACTCATTCATGAATAAATATATGTTATCAAAATGCAATACCATTAATTATTAACAATTATATATAAATTAATTAGTGTATAATGCTGTTGTGTTATTATTTAATTGTAATATTAATGTGTTTTCTTTATGTAATTGTAATGTTAATGTTTTTTTTAGTGTATAATGCTATTGTGTTATTACTTAATTGTAATATTATTGTGTTTTCTTTATGTAATTGTAAGGTTAATGTTTTTAGTGTATAATGCTATTGTGTTATTATTTAATTGTAATATTATTATTGTTTTTCTTTATGTAATTGTAATGTTATTTTTTAGCTATTGTGTTTATTACTTAATTGTAATATTATTGTGTTTTCTTTATGTAATTGTAATGTTAATGTTTTTAGTGTATAATGCTATTGTGTTATTATTTAATGGTAATATTTTTATTGTGTTTTCTTTATGTAATTGTAATGTTATTGCTGTTTTTGTTTATTTTTCTTTACACTAGTACCAATTATTACTTTATTGTAACGGACTGTCAACAGCACGTACGGCTTACTGCCCGTGCGACCCATATTTGTAAATAATATTGTAAATATCTTACTTTTTGTCTAATAAAGTCCTACTATATATATATATATATATATATATATATATATAGCCCAACTTTTCCCCTTTATAATTTTTTTTCATGAATTTGTACAAATATCCATCTGTGAGGCGGAACAGGCAATTTGCCTAGCCCCTGAAGTGAAGAAGAAGAATAATAATAAGAAGAAGATCCTTCCGTTTCCGTGTAGAACAGATTCCGTTTTATGCAAAATGAATACACGTAACATTATTATTATTTCGCCGGGACCAATAAATTTGTTCACATTGGACAGATTTTCGCATTATTCACGTTCCGGATTAAACAAGTTTTACTGTATTATTATTATTTTATTATTATTATTATTATTATTATTATTATTATTATTATTATTATTATTATTTTATTATTATTATGATTATTATTATTATTAACTACTACTACTACTGAAATATAACTCTATAAATTATTCCATATTCCATATGCATACATAAACTGAATTTTAAAGAATTACAATTTTTTATACCAAAACGTTTTGGTTCACTGAGCATCTAAACTGGATTTCAGGTCTCAGTTTGATATACCATAATTAAAGAATATTAGAACTGTCAATTTATCGTGTTTTAAAAAGAATCCTTTTGTTTGAAATACATTTCTCGAAGTGTAACTACTCGCTGAGCTTGAGAATATAGTTACATTTTATACAATTTTATGCACTATCGTTTGAAAATTAGTATGCTGATATTTACGTTTTTTCTATGCTTCGTAAATTCAATTAACGTATAATTTATTATTTTAAATAACTTATATAAGTAATAAGTTATTCCCTACAGAGATACTTTTATTTTTGGTGCACTAAAGGAAAACTAATAATTTATATATATTTTTTTTAAATTTGCATGGGAATTAATTGATACAAATTCTAAACACATGTTTAATGATGTCAGAGAACATTTTACTTACGACACTAAACACATTTCATTATTTTTTTCACATATATCTTTGGGCTTAGGCGTATATTCTAAGTGTAACGATTATAGAACGCAGGTTCCATGAGAAAATTTATTTAATACATGCCCTTTACCTTTAGCAGTATTGTATACATAATTTTGCTTATGAAGACTCTTCTCTGCTCACGGGAAATCTAATTCAACGTTACTCTCGGTCGCTCTCGTTTGTATTATACTTCCGCGCATGCGTTGACATTCTCTTCTCACTCCCCTGAATCCGCTAAGTGCCTCCGTAGAAGCAACGAGACTGGGAAGCTCGGGGAACGAGATTCGAGCGGGAGTGAATGTGTACTTGATCGGCTCTAGATCTAAGCTTCTTAGAATTAATTGTTATTGTTTTTAGTTTTGTAATAAACAATCACCATAAAATAGTTTTTTTAGTATTTTTACAATGAATATAGCCATCCCATTTGTAAGCTCCAATTATTATAGAAATATCAATGGATTCCTACTGACTAGAAACTTACAGGTCGAATGGCAGGTGCATGTACGGAAAGCGCCTGTTATATTATGATTCACTGTACAACGTGCTTTCATTGACAGCGCTCTCGTATCTAGCTTTGAGGTATAATTAAACATAACATGGCACTGCTCTTATGTTTATAATGGAATAACTCATGAAGAATGTATCTTGTTGCTTTGGGGCAGCGTTTGCGCTTGTTTCGTACTACCCAAGTTAATTTGAAAATGTTAACGGGTGATATTCAAAGAAGAAACTTATTTAAACGAGAAAGATATATACTTCTAATTTTGATCTCATGTACATTCCATGTTCCTAGAAGAATACTCCTTTTTCTTGGATTCTTTCGATTTCTCTAACAAAGGGTCTTATCATTTAGCCCTTGACGAACTAACGCCTAACTACAATGCAGCAGTATCTGTAACACTAGACAGGGATCTTCACGAGTACCATCAGCCGGGCCTTGTGAACCCTGGTTTTTAACGAAGGTGTTTTCAGCAGCACGAGGGAAACATTATTGGACGATGGGGAGTGAATGACAGAAAGATGTGGAGGAGAATGAGAGTAGATTAATTGAATTCAGGAAGATGTTGTGAAACATTGTAAAAGTTTAAAATAATAGATATTTTTGATGATAAGCATTATTAAGTTAGAAAACACTCCATTTACCAAAAGAGCTAAAAACAGTAAGTCAACAAGTTTTGGCTACTACTTAGCCATTATCAAGAAGAATCTTCCACTGGACTCAGTCTTGATAATGGCCACGTAGTAGCAGAAACGCGTTGACTTGTTGTTTTTAACTGTTCTGATGAATGGAGTGTTTTTTAACTTAATATTGTAAAACCTACTAAAAAGGATAAAAACTGATTTTCATGTCAAATAAATAAGCATATGAACTCAAAACACTCGAATATCATATTAACGGATATAGGAGCTTATCCCTTGGAGTCATATTTAGTTTCCACTAGAAACAGACAATGTTAAAACTACAAATGTTCTTAAACTTAGGAGTTATGTTATTTTTTATTCAACGACGGCCGTAACATGTCAGATCATCAGCGTCGCATTCCAAACGTGGGAGTAAACTAGCTGAGAAATTTTGCCCAGAGGCCTCTTTTCGGGCTTCAGGTTCTCGTACCTGCCGTATATATACAACACGGGACAATAGCTTTACTTATCTTACGAAGGAAGCTATATGTAAACGCCCTTAAAAGAACTCGAAATTGGATTCCATACTTCGGTATATGTATAACTAACTCACTGGCACTATCGAATCCATAGGTTCATGGTCGCACGAACATAAGCTCCCCATAATCCCTTATCTTGAGATAATGTTTTCCAATCATCCCCTGTATAATCTACTTCCCTCAAATAATGATTAATGTTGTTTTCCCAACTCGTTCTTGAACTACCTACTGGATACTGTCCTTTTGGTTTTCCTACAAGGAATTTTCATGCCCACTCTTTCATTCCACATTCGTGCCACATGTCCTGCCCATCGCAGTTTAAGAGACTTAACTGTTCTTATTATGTATGTTTTCCTAAAAAGATAACGTAGCTGACTGTTATGCAGTCTCCCCCATTCGTCCCTTTGTTCATCTCTCTTTGGTTTGGAAGTATTCCTAAAGACTTTATATACTACATACCGTATAAGCGTTACTGTTATAGCGTAAAACATTCTCATAAGTAATGCCACGAGTGATTTCCAAATTATCGATAAATTCACGACTCACGAAGTGAGGAGTGATTTATGTAGAGAATTAGGAAATCAAGAGTGGCATTTGTTAGGACTATTTAACGAATAAAATTAAGCTGTTTACTCACAAATCATTATTTAACTATATAATAATGTTGAGTGATTCCGGGTTCTGTGGCCGTGGTCCATAGTTGGTGTTGATACCAGACATTTCGCCCTCAACTGCGGAGGGCATCTTCAGTGGCGAGTGCTTCTAGGCGTGTTTCCTGGTCGGAAGCTCTACTTAGAGTGAACGCTGCGGGCGTTGTATTGATACTAGTGGTGGGAGCAGGGTGAGCGGGCGTGGCTCTTGCTGATTGGCTAATGGTCGTCTCCTTGTTGTCCCTAGTGTTGATGCATTTATTTTCTAGTGTACGGTACCAGGCCTTAGACAGTTTAATACCTTCCTCTTTTCTGTTAATATTTTCCTTATGCTTGTGTATTTCTATAGCCTCTCGATATAATCTAGGGAAATAGTAGGAAGTTGTGGCTAAAACTTGTGTATCATCGAATAGAATCTGGTGTCCATTCATAATGGCATGTTCTGCTACAGCCGATTTATCCATTTCTCCTTGTCTGCAGTTTCTTTTGTGTTCTGATAAACGGGTGGCTATACTTCTTTTCGTGGTCCCTATGTATGGTTTACCACACGAACAAGGAAGTCGATATACGCCGCAAGTGGAGAGAGGTGGCCGAGGATCCTTAGCTGAGCGAAGGCAGTCTTCTATTTTTCTTGTAGGTCTGTAAACTGTTTTTATGTTGTATTTTCGTAGGAGTTTTCCGATACGATCTGTGACTCTTTGTACATATGGTAAGTAGGCTATGCTGGTCGAGGGTGTGTTATCCATTCTGACGTGCTGTCTTCGTGCCATACATCCACGAAGACAGCACGTCAGAATGGATAACACACCCTCGACCAGCATAGCCTACTTACCATATGTACAAAGAGTCACAGATCGTATCGGAAAACTCCTACGAAAATACAACATAAAAACAGTTTACAGACCTACAAGAAAAATAGAAGACTGCCTTCGCTCAGCTAAGGATCCTCGGCCACCTCTCTCCACTTGCGGCGTATATCGACTTCCTTGTTCGTGTGGTAAACCATACATAGGGACCACGAAAAGAAGTATAGCCACCCGTTTATCAGAACACAAAAGAAACTGCAGACAAGGAGAAATGGATAAATCGGCTGTAGCAGAACATGCCATTATGAATGGACACCAGATTCTATTCGATGATACACAAGTTTTAGCCACAACTTCCTACTATTTCCCTAGATTATATCGAGAGGCTATAGAAATACACAAGCATAAGGAAAATATTAACAGAAAAGAGGAAGGTATTAAACTGTCTAAGGCCTGGTACCGTACACTAGAAAATAAATGCATCAACACTAGGGACAACAAGGAGACGACCATTAGCCAATCAGCAAGAGCCACGCCCGCTCACCCTGCTCCCACCACTAGTATCAATACAACGCCCGCAGCGTTCACTCTAAGTAGAGCTTCCGACCAGGAAACACGCCTAGAAGCACTCGCCACTGAAGATGCCCTCCGCAGTTGAGGGCGAAACGTCTGGTATCAACACCAACTATGGACCACGGCCACAGAACCCGGAATCACTCAACATTATGATTACCGGCCGTGAAAGCCTGCATTCAACCATTATTTAACTATAGTTATTTTAAAATATTTATACATTTAATGTAAACGGCGATGTTTGAAAACAAATGAGAAACGATACGAACGCTTCATCTGCTTATTTTGTTTATCACTGCAACCAGATCATACTATTTATTGCCAAAGGAACGCAATATTGTAAGAATGCAAAAATGAAACTCATCAAACTGTATAATAACTCATTTCTGATGTCGTATGATGTAAGTATGACAATTATATATTTCTGGATTATTACCTGGGAAAAAATACATTTAAGAAAGTGCAAACAGTGGTTTCTTTTTTTGGTGGTATAATATATTGCTACAAATGTTTTTATATTAACTCCTGCAAGCGCTATGTGTTGACATCTATGCACTATATATACAATCTGGTAGCCGCATTTCTTATAGGCTCAGTCACTGCAAAATAATGGTCAGACCTGTTCAGAATATTAAAAAGGAGGAGCTTTCTTTAATATGGTAAATATAACACTGATAAATATTTCGTGAAACACGACTCTGATTGGTTGTAAAACAGAAATAATTGAAACGTGATTGGTCATTGACTCCCATTTGGGGCATGAGTTAAATAGTCATTAAAATTGGTTTCTTGTTGTAGAAGCAGTAAGATGACACTGCGAGAGATGTTCCGCTGCCTCTTACGATAGAGAATTGTATACATGAAATAAAATTCAATGTTTGTACTGGGAGCCTAAGATGAAAATACGGTATCTTACTAACTAGTTTTCTCGGTTTCAAATCCCGGTTCAGGCGTTAATTTTTATTTTCATTTCACAAAGCTGGTAAGAGGTGAAATGAGATAAAAGGTGAAATGAAATGAATGAATGAGAAATTAAATTACATACAGCATAAATGGTGTACAACTCAATGGTATTAATAAGCTGTTGGTTTATGCTGATGATGTAGTAGGCCTACTGTTGGCCGATAGCGAGGAGATACGAAAGGCCAACAAGCACACACTACTGAGTAACACTAAGAAATTGGGACTGGAAGAAAATATCAACAAAACGAAATATATGGTCACACATAAAAATACATTATATAATGGAAATGGACAGCTAATGACAAATGAGGGAAATTTTGAAGACGTTGCTTAATTCAAATACCTAGGAAGAATAATCACAAACAGGAAAGAGATGCACAAGGAAATTAAACATAGGCTCAATTCTGAAAATGCATGTTACTATGCATTACAGAGACTCTTGACTTCCCAACTCCTTTCAAAAAACGTTAAACTGAAAATATACAAAACTATTATTCTACCAGCTATATTATATGAGTGCGAAACATTGACTCTTACTTTTAAGGGAGGAAATGAGAACGAGTATTTGAGAATAAAGTTTTTAGGAACATTTTTGTACTAAACAGAGATGAACAGGCAGGTGAATGGAGAAGACTGCATAACAATGAATTACATGGTCTTTATAGGAAGCCGGATATAACGAGAAGAGTTAGGTCTCGTAGACTGCAATGGGCAGGACATGTGGCACGAATGGGGAATGATAGAGGTGCATGGAAGCTTCTTGTAGGAAAACCAGAGGGAAAACGCCCAGTTGGTAGATAAAGAATGAGGTGGGAGAATAACATTAACTATAACTTGAGGAAAGTAGATTACACAGGGGATGATTGGAGGATATTAGCTCAGGATATGGATATATGGAGAGCTTATGTCCGCGCGGCCATGAACCTACGGGTTCGATAGTACCAGTGAGTTAGTTAGGGGAAAGGGGGAATGGAAAATGTTGTTGGGATGAAATTTGGCAAACGGGAGAACACCCCGAATAAGCCTGGTATGGCCCACATCAATACCACTGGTGTCGCCAGGATCGAATTTGAGATCACAGCCGATGTAGCCACGCATCTACCGAGACGACATGTATACTGTATATTGAGTATATGCTAATATGCAGATTATTTTACATCTTAAAGTCGCTGTATAAATGTGACCTACAAAGTTAGTTATTGAAGAGCCTGGCAGAAGTCTGTTCCCAGATGAGCCACACAAGTGCGGCGACAATTGCTACCCGACCTTAATAGCTGCTCCAAAGTACTGTTAGACACCGTGTAAATTATTTGTTACTGGGTTCACAATCAATACAGCTGCCAGTGTCGGCTTCAGCGCTCATCTCCATATTCCAGTTCCTATCAATTCTGCACAGAATTATAACACTATTTTATCGCTAGACCAGAAGAGGTATCACATAATAATAATAATAATAATAATAATAATAATAATAATAATAATAATAATAATAATAATAATAATATTATTATTATTAGCATTAGTAGTATTATTATAATTATTAACATTATTATTATTATTATTATTATTATTATTATTATTATTATTATTATTATTATTATAAATAATAAGAAGAAAGTTACACAGAAAAATTGGAATGGTGTCCATTTGGAAGAAGAATGAAAAGAAGACCTCAAAACTCGTGGAAATAAGAACTGGAATGAGAACAAGAAGACTGGAGGAAATGGAGTGCATGGATAGAGACGACAGGAGAAGGAAAATAAAACTTTCGGCACAAAAAGATGTAAGAACATTGAAAATCTGTATATAAGTTTAAAAAAATATTATTAGTGTTTTCTTCTTCTTCTTCTTCTTCTTTACTAGAAATTTCTCTTTAATACATTAGTTTTCCTACAATCCATTGTAAATTTTACTCCTCCATACATCCCTATTCTCTGCATCACTCTCGTTTAATCCCCTTGACACCATACTCCTAAACACTTCTTGAACTCACTGTTCTTTTGATCTCTCTTCCCTTCCGTTACCCTCCGCTCCAAAATTTAATTTCATCTTAGTTATCCTGTAATCAGACATGCTCTTTACCGTGGCCAAACCAATTTAGTACTCTTTCTTCAATAGCTTGTAAAAAAACTTTTTGAACATTCTTTATATCTCTGATTAGCTGCGTGAAAGGACATTGAATATGGGACGGTGGATCGTGACAGGAAGGGGCTACGAAAAGAAGAAGAAGAATAATGAATAAAATAAGAAGAATAAGAATAATAAAATAATAGTAATAAAATAATAAGAGTAAGAAGATAGTAATAAGAATAATAGGAATAAGAATCATAATAATAATAATAATATTATTATTATTATTATTATTATTATTATTATTATTATATTATTATTATTATATTATAATAATAATAATAATACTAATAATAATTATTATATTAATAATAATAATAATAATTATATTAATAATAATAATAATTATATTAATAATAATAATAATTATATTAATAATAATAATAATAATAATAATAATAATAATAATAATAATAATAATAATAATGTCTATATACCCCATATGTCCCGCTTGGACACATAGGTGCTCCCTGAGTGGTATTTCGTAACCAAGCTACTTTAAGTTACGCTATTTTACACATAGATGCCAAAGAGTGACATGTGGTTAGCACATCGCCTTAGTGACACAGCCAGTAGACCACTAAGGTATTGCTTGGATGGATGAAGGTCGGTTAAATTCTGCAAAGAGACATTTTTATTCAGCTTGTGATTCTTTTACGAGCTTGAAAATCTGCAGACTCGGGACCCACAGCTTGAAGTCCCCACTGGATGATTTGTCCCTTGGAATTTCCATCCTATCGACACCGGCCGAGTTCGAACCCGTATCCCTCGGGACTATAGTCCACAGTCGAGAAGAGTGAAAGGGAGGGACGTAGGGGTCACGGGGAATTGCAAGCGATACAATGGCTTACTACCTGAGAATTTAGGAACAGTCCATGATGTCACTCACATCTGTAGATTATTTCAGGTGTATTCAATTTTATGTTTTATATTTTGTGTTTTACGGTAATTAAATATACTCTTCTTAATCAGTTTAGTTACTTTATATTTTAATGTTTCGTAGTTCACTGTGAGGTAAGGGTGATAATTAAACTTTTGAAGTGTGTCCGCCAGACTCGGAACTAACACGCTCGCTCAGCGTCTAAATGAAGGTAAGTTAGATGCATACGGAGCTTATTCGACTAAAAGTAAGATACAATATTATTTACAAACATGGGTCGCACGGGCAGTAAGCCGTACGTGCTGTTGACAGTCCGTTACAGTAAAGTAATATTTGGTAATAATATACCTAAAACAAAAAAAAGAAAACAATAATATTACAATTAGATAACAATACAATTATTTTATACATTAACTTGGTTAGTAAAATTATTAAGAATTAATGCTATTGCAATTTGTTAACATATTATTTATTCATGAATGAGTGTGTTCTTATTTTCCGCGTTTTGTCCAGAAATGTACCCAAGTTTATCCAGTTTTCTGGGTTTACCGGTAACTCGTAGCATGCCAATCTTTCACGAGTTCAATTTAGAAATCTTTCCGGTAATAACTGACGCCCCCAATATTCCAAATCGTTACATTTTCTTAATATATATATATATATATATGTCTTCAAGCTCCTGCACATTGGACATATTCGTATATCGTGATCGTCGCTAATTTTTAAAAATTTGCATGCCCCTATCCTGAACCAAGCAAGCCCTAGTACAATCCTTCATGATATAATGTGCTGAGTATGAAATACCTACTGCTCTCACACACTTAGTCTGTGAACAGTAGAAGTAAGGAACATAACCTCTATACCACCGCGACCGACTAATAATAATAATAATAATAATAATAATAATAATAACATCAATAACAATAAATAATGACATAATTATATGACCTAAAAATAAGTAAATATCACCTAAAAGTGTTAAATTATTTCCCAAAAAAGTCCAAAAACCAAACAAGGAATTAAGACACCAGATAAACCAATATGCAGCCCACGGCTTCCATCACAAAATGTGTGTGTGAATAACTCTTACCACCAAATCGAAGACAGTTGAAGATGTAAACTACGCGGACTGGTGTTTACAAGATATCAACAGGAATTGTGTTCAAAAGTGACAATGTCATTATCGCAATACGCCAATTAATTTATTTTGCATGATTGCACGCAATTATATTATTATTTAATTAATCTTGCGCCGCGCGATCCTATCTTTTTATTACTTTCAGTTTGAAAGTTTTGAGTGACTATATCCACATTCCTTTGCCCGGGCTCATAGAAGGCAAAGAATATTCTTACCTTTCCTTTGTAAATTATTTAACATTTATACTGAATGCTAAACAGTATTATAATCGTGGAAGCTAAAGGTAAAAAGGGGATTAATTTGGCTTGAGAAAGCTTTAGAATATATATCAATATGAAACACGGCTAGCTACAATTAGTAAACATATGTTAATTAAAAGAGTTTTAATGAAAATCATTAGGTCATTGAAATACAAATAATTCAACAAAAGCGTATCTTCTTGACCGTTGAAAGAAAAGATATGAATAAAATAATATAAACTAGTCATCAATAATTAAAAAAAGTCAATAATAATAATAATATTCATACATACATGAACACACACAATCCAGTCCAGCCGAGGGCTAGGGTTCACAGTCCTGGTTTCCCTACCCTGCCTTATGGGAACGAAGAAACCAAACAGCTCCTTCGAGCTACAGTCGATCTGACCACGACGACCCCAAACTTGATGATTACCCTGATACTAACTTGCACAGCTTATTTGAGGTTTTTGATAACGAGGGGAAGGTGCGCAGTCACACGCAGCGCATAAAGAAGGAAGGGGGAGGTACGTAGGAGAGAGGACAACGAAGACGGGAATTTGGCACTGTTCTATAACATCACTGTAGAGGGAAGACACGATGACGTAGTTGTTATGTAGTTTTTACATACCGAAAAAGTGATTTCGGTAAAATCTTTATTAAACAATTATACTAATTGTTCACTCATGTACATTTTCGAACTTTTCACCATGCTGTGGAAGGGGGATTTTTTTTTAACAGCAGGGTCTTTCAGGGAATTTCCATAAATAAAAAGCTACCAAACGCAGTAACAGCATGAACTTCAATTGAATTTGATTTTATAAATTACTGGCCAGACCCATATCATGTTACGGCAGTGAGGCCTGGACAATTAGCATTGTAGATGAACAAAGACTAACTGCGGCAGAAATGAAATTTATGGGACGTACTGCAGGTTACTCAAGAACAGATCATAAAAGGAATTCTGAGATTCTCAAAGATTTACAAACAGAATCAATCATGGAATATGTGCAAAAATACAGAAACAACTGGAAATCTCGTGTAAGAAGAATGAGCAGAACAAGAATACCACGTCAAATCTTAAATTATCAGCCACCAGTCAAGAGATCATTGGACAGACCCTTCAAACGTTGGATTGAGACCGCAAGAGACCGCTAGATCTATCACATGAAAGAAAGAAGAATAAATAAGAAGAAAAGCTACCTCTGAACAAGTGACTATGCAATTTTACGATTTACATACAGTTTGAACTTTAATAGTAGCAACACTGCTGTAGAGACGCCATGCGAGTGAACCTAATGATGTCGCTGATAGCATACGTCTGTTATATACCTACCTTACTTCAGAACATATGAACTCTTCCTTCCCATATCACGCGCATTTGAACTGGCGAAGGGAACAGAGCCTCGTGTTAGTTGTCGGTCTAATATTGTATTGTCACAATGTTTGCGAAACAAGAAAAACGGAATTGGGTAAAGATTGAATGTCCCAGAGGTCTTACAGCATAGGAGTGTCATAAAGTAATCTACATTGCCTTATAGAACAGTGGCACGGTAGGTGGCCACAACAATTTCATGGTGGTGGCCAAATTCTATTTAGGAACTATTTAGGTTTTAAAATTTTTGACATGTTGGCCTGACAGGAGAGGAAAAACCTCGAAAAAAATTCATCCGAAAAACGTTTCTAGAGAGGGTGTCGAACTCAGCTCGTTGCATTCGAGTTAAATGTGTTACCCGGAGACTAAAGCGGCTAAATTTTACTAAGATTCTAAAATCTCTGTTTCGAATTAATTTCTGAATATCTCAAATCATCCGTAATAAATCTCGATTCCAATTAAAAGGGCTGTTCAATAAACAAGGATCATTATTTTTTGGCAACATACCTTGTCTCATTCTCAAGATTTTGATGGTAATGCTCAAAGTAGTCTCAATACTGATAAAAGTCATATTAAATTTTCGTTGAGGTATGAAGTCATTAATTAAAATATTAAAATAAATACCTGGTTGGTACTGTCGTTCTCAACTAGGTTAATTTCTTTTAACTTTTAAGAATTTTAAACATTTCAGAAACTGGTTTTCAATCATCGGTAGAAGGATATGTGATACTATTGTTGTTTTGCGACGCTTTTGGCATCAGTGACCTCCAAGCGTCATCGGTAGCCACTGACTGTTGTTTTGTAATTTCGTATAGATGGTTGTATGAGTTAGGTGTGCTCTCATTTAAAATTAAAACATCATTTACTTCCATTAAAATTTTAAGTTCCTCTAATATGTTTATCTTTGCTGCAATATGTTTCTTTATGAATTATAGTGAGATTGTTTTATATTGTATTCATGCGATGGCCAGCATTGATGACGTGTTTAACGTTCCTAGGTTTCCCTTCCGCGTTCAAGAAATTTAAAAAATGTTCTTTGTATCTTATGTTTTCTAATTTGGATGCAATGCACTTGTTGCAACGTTTCTGCAAGTCTACAAAAACGTGCTGCAAAACATGTTCTTGACATGTATTTCAAAACCGTCTCCGGACCTTTCACTACTGCTTCTGGATATTAAAAAGGCCTTTGGGATGATGTTATACAGTCAGAAAATAGAAAACAAAATGATACGGAGCTAAGACTGGAATGTAGGGAGGGTGACGGACAGACCTCACTTTGGTGTTTGTAGATATACAGCAACAACATGCGATATGTGGCCTCGTATCATTGTGTTGCAGCATCCAGCTCTTTGGATGGAAATGTGGCCATCTGCTAATGATATGGAATTGTATAGTTATCAAGATATCTATATAGTATTACCCAGTTACAGATGTTTGCGAAGGTACTAATTGTTGGTAAACCATTCCATAAATATTAACTTTCCCAACCAATCAAAATAAAAAATCACTTTAGCTTTTTTTTTTTTTTTGGAGATTGGTGATAAAGAGATTTGTATTTCGCTCTTAGAATCGAAATGATGTTGCCTTGAAGGAAAGTCTGGATTGGCTCCATTTAGCTGTAGGCGGTACCGAAACTTGTCTATACTTAGGTAGTACTCCCTGATAGGAACCGAGAGGGATGAAATTTATATTTGTACGTGTACATGATATATTAAGCTTACAAGTGTCGTAAAAACAGTTTTTATTATTAATTTATGTCTGATGTAACTCATCTGCAGTATTAAGACTGTATTTTTTCATTTAAACTTATTTTATATAAATATACTGTAGTGATATCTTCTCAACTAGTAAGATCATGTGTGGGTTGATGGTATTTTGAGCAGCGATGCAGATTAGAATGACAGATGTGGTGGAGAATAAAACTAGATTAATTTTACGCAGGAAGATATTGTGAAACACTGTGAGACGCTAAATAAATAATAAATTATGGGTGTAAACATATAATTTATTATTAAACAGCCGGCATTTTATTAAAATGGAATATATATTTATGAAGAGTATACTACTGTATGGTGCGGAAACGTGAACATTAAACAAAGGGCAAGCACATCAACTATTGGTGACAGAAATGGACTTTTGGTGGAGAGCTTCAAGAAATTCAACAAGGCACAAAATTAGAAATACTAAAATCAGAGAAGTAATGGATGTTCAAAAATCTGTCCTACAAATTATTGAAGAAAGAAGATAGAAATGGTTTGGCAACTTAAAGAGGATGTCAGATAACAGGATACCTAAGATATTAAATTTTGAAACGGAGGACAAAGAATAAAGGGAAGACAAAAAGAACAGTGGGTTCAAGGAGTGCATAGGAGTATGGTGTCGTAAGAATGAACAGAGTGATGCAGAGGATTGGGATTTATGGGGGAGCAAAATTTGCCTTGGGTTGTAAGAAAACTACTGTATTGTAGCTAAATTGCTAATAAAGAAAGAAAAAAATATACATACAATTCTTAATTTTATATAATTAAAGATATATATTTTTTGTCTAATGCCGCCAGATTGTCTTTTGTGACATGTCTAGTTTTCTCCTCTGGCATTGGTTGAATTGTAACCCATTTCGTAGATTGGGGTACCAGGAAAGCAGAGTTACGTTACGCCGATGATATTATGACTAATAAATGATAATGAAGCGGCAGGAGAGTTCTTAACATAAACTAAATTCCTGACAATGGGCAACCACATGAATGATTCCTTTTTAGAAAAAATTCTTCCAGTTTGACCGGGAATCTAACCCGGGTCCTCATGGACTGTAGTCAGAAACGCTGACTACTAGCCCACGAGGCTGGTCATAATTAAAGTTATTGTATGTGATAGCAGTGTATGATATATATTTGGTGTGTTGTGCAAGACAAATGGAAATGTAGCCCCCTCTAGGTAAGTGAGAATTCTGTGTGCACGATGTGCAATAACCAATTCCCTAACTCACAGTGGTTGAGTGAAGTAACGCATAAATTCATGCTTAGTATATCCCATTATAGTGACTCGTAGGGCCTATATAATTACATTCGTATAATGAATAAGTTCTGTGAATGACTTCAGCTTGAGGCATTCCAACTGATTGCCTCATTCCACAATAATGCTCAAACAATGACACTATATTCTTTAGTCTATGTTAAAACTCTTACATTTTTATAGTATATATATATATATATATATATATATATACACACACACACGATGTAAATTAATTATACCGCACAAATTTAACTATGTATAGGGGGTATCATATAAGGAATTTGAGATAATGGACTAATGGTCTACGAATAAAAATGTCGAAGTTATGATTCAATTCGTAGAATGGTTGGCACGCCATTGATTATTTCAGATTAAAATGGAAGTAACATTATACAAAGACTGTAACTTACAACAAGCATGCGCCTTTAGCTCGGTGGTTATACCAGTCTTACTACCGACGCAAATGTAAGATTGGTGCATCACATTCGAAACATATGCAAATTATGTGTACACTTTTTTTTTTCCTTTCTTCCTTTATTATGCATGTCGTGTAAAATAGTTGCGTATGTATATTTACTTCTGGTTTAATTGTTTATTCATTATTTTACAGAATCGGTATTGGAATGTCGGCGCAGTACATGAGTTACAAAACTATCTACGTCTGTTTTGTACAAACAATTGTTTGAAAGGTTGTGATAATAATGCACATACTGTTGAGTAAAATAGGTTTCGTAAATAAAATGTGCAATAGTACTGTACAGTACTTATGAACTTAAATTAATGATAGTGCTGCGATCACAAGAGTAATAATATGAAGAGGTACAGTGTATGTACAGTTGTACACATGGCATACATAATGTTATTGGGAAATAAAAAAAATACATTTGAGTAAACCAGAAAAAAGGTAAAGCACCTGCAGAATCATTAGAGAAATTGTTCAAATTGGCCACCTCCGTTCTCACAACGCAGACGACATCGGCGACTAAAGGGTTCTCGTATCCCGTTCAGGATATTAGGTGTCTCGCGGATCACATCACATGCTGTGATTATTCGTGCGACTAACGGTTCATCTGTATCAACAGGGGAAGCATACACCAGTGTTTTCAGATGTCCCCACAAAAATAATCAAGTAGACAGAGATTTGGAGAGCAGCTGTCCACACTACTGTTGAACTACCTCTTCCTGTATACAGCGGCTAGGATACATTTCCTCCAAATGATTTCGCACATTCCGGCAGAAACAGGGAGGAGCCTGATGTGAAGAGGAACTTCTTTTAGCAATCTAGGTAGGACGTGCTATAGAAAGTCTCATAAATGACAGCATATAATCCTTGGGGAAGAAGGGAGGGGTCAATGACGTGGTCAGAAATTACACTTATCCATACGTTCACTGTAAATCTCCGCTGGTGAGCCCTCTCAAAAATGGCATGAGGATTTTCATAATACACATATGACTGTTCTTTCAGTTCAGAAACAGCCCATCCGAATTCAATATTGCCTCATCAATGAATAACACCGTGGAAAAGAAGAACGGTGGTGCAGCAAAGTCCAGTTATAAAATTGTACCAGTTGAGCAAAGTCCAGTGACTGTAAGGCTTGTACTCATTGAGATGCAAGGGATAGAGTTGGTCTTCGTGCAGGATTTACCATATGGTTTGACGGTTCGTGCCCATTACACGTGCGATATCACGAGAACTAGTAGAAGGATCATCTTCCACCCTACGAAGAACATTTTCTTCGAACTCTGCAGTTCGGCGCGTACGTCTTTCATCGGCGTCTATTCTGTTTACCTTAAACGTCCCATGCTCCCGCAAACCCCTATCAACAGACTCGAAGGTTGTTCGGTGAGGATGGTATTTATTCGAATATCGCTACGCATACATGGCAGCAGCTCTTGCACCATTACCTTGTGCTGCACATAAATCAGATCTATTTCCGCAAGTTCAGCATAACTGTAAAGATGCTCCATGTGCTTTCATGTAATGCGATTGATACTGAAGTAACTTTTATTCAGATGTTAATATGATAACCAATACGGGAATAAGTATTTTGCGCATGCCTATACTGAACAAATTTCAGTGTCAATTTATCACAGTACAAACGCAGGAAAAGAAAATGAAAAAGGGAAAAAATGTGGCCTACCGTGATTTAAAGGACCAATTTTCGAATCTCAAATCCATCGCATTAACCAGTAAGCCACACGTTAACTACACAAATTCTAAGTGTTTTACTCTGAGCTAAGGCTCACATTGTACCGATTCTGCTTTAACCAGTGCAGTGGCGTGCAATCGTCTGATAAGTTCGACATTATAAGGAATTATGATAATGTAATATTTCATAAACGTTATTGATGAATTATTATAAATCAGGATCTCGGAACTAATACAAAGATCTGAAGTTATTCTAGTAAAACTTTCTCTCCTACTTTGCTCTCCTGTTGATTTATCTGTATTAATTGTCGATTACTATGATTCCCTATAATTGACCCATTTTCCTTCGTAGACCATTGCTTCTCTACCTCAAATTACTTATATAATACCCCTCTGTAAGCAGTTAAAATTTTGTGATATAATTCATTTACACCCTGTACATATACTAACTAAAACCGGTGCCGTTGCTACGTCTAAATAAATGAAAATTTAAAGGTTAATTAAACTGTATGGTATATGCTGAGAAGATCCAAATATTGCGGGTTCGTAGTCCGTTTTTAATTTCGGATTTCAGGTAAAAATCCACTACCGATATTTGGATTTCGCTCATTTTGTGATAATACCTAACTCGTATTATTTTAAAGGATACACAGAGTTTTGTTGTGAAATATTGAAAATGTTGACCTCAAGATCGATTTTTAATTTTTCACTTCAGGTGAAGTCCTACGCCTAATAGTTTTAGAAAGTCCAATTGCGAAACTAAAATATCCAAGGATCCACTCAAATATACAAAACAATTGATCAAAATCGGTTCAGTCGTTCAGGCAGTTTTTAATTTCTTATTTCTGGTAAACCTCCAGTAATAATTGTCGGATTTTGCTCATTTTTTGATTAATACCCAGCTCTGTTTATTTTAATGGGATATACAGAGTATCATTGTCAAACATCGAGTGACCGCTAAAGCGATTTTTAAATTTTCACTTCAGATGAACTCCTACACCTAATAGCTTTAGAGGGTCCAATTGTGAATCGTAAACATTTAGGGACCCACTGAAACACACACAAACAATTTCATCAAAATTGGTCCGATCGTTTAGGAGGAGTTCAGTGACAAACACACGTACAAAAGAATTATATATATATATATATATATATATATATATATATATATATATACACATACATACATACATACATACATACATACATACATACATACATACACACACACACAGTTAGTGCAGAAAGTATTGATACACTTAAAAATAAGAAATGCAGAATTTCATTATTTCTTCACTATAAACAAAAACAAAAATATCCACCTTTAAATTGAACTCTATGAAGTTAAATACACGCAGTTTCCTCTGTTTTAACATGACAATTAACGAGTAAAGAAATAATTTGTACATGAACAACAAAAATTAACCAACAAAAAGTATTGATACAGTACTAACTTTTGGTCAACAGAATATTCAAATGCAGTCGAGTGAGGGTGGGTCTGGTAGTGTTGTTACACACTCTAGCCTTGAGTTCGTTGCCATGTAGTTGTGTGTGTTCTGGCTGCTATATTAAGCTGGTATGGGGCGCAAAGGTAGAAAAACTACAGTAGAAGAAAGGGAATTATATATTGGTTTGCATTATTTGTGTAAATTGGTAAATGGAATTAGTGAAATAATTGGAAGGCGAAGACCAAACATTCAGCATATATATATAATTGATAGAGTTGGCGAACGGAAATCTTTCCAAGATAGTCACAGATCAGGACGTTCTAGAAAACTGTATGTTAATGTTGGAAAAGCATTAATGAGAAAAGTAAGGCAAAAATCTAAAATTTGTGCCCCTAAATTAGCAGTTAGTATTAAGAATGACTTTAATATTAGCATTTCTACTAGCAATGTTTTGTAACTGTCTATGGGCTAAAGAACTGCATGAGAAAACAGTCCGTCGAAAACTCTTAGAAGTGAAGAAAACTGAGAGATAAATTTTAACTTCACTAAAACACACATAAACAGCCCCAACGATTTTTGTAAAGAAGTAATTTACACTGACGAACCTAAAATCAACATTTCCCGTTGAAAAGGAAGAAGAAAAGTCTGGAGGCATTAAAATACAGAGTTACAAAAACAAATATCCAACCCACTGTGTAACATAGTGGTGGTTCGTTAATAGTATGGAGATAAATGAGTACCTCTGGAGTCGGGGTCTTGCATTTTATCGATGGTGTGATGGATCACAAACAGTATATGAACAAACTGAAGACCAATATTCATACCTCTGCAGAGGAAATGGGGATTAAACACGGTTTTGTAGTTATGCAAGATAATGATCCCAAACACATCGGTTTCAATATGCGTTTATGAATTTTGTATAACACACCAAAGTACATAGAAACGCCTCCCTAGTCTCCGGACATAAACCCAATTGAGAATTTATGAGAACGTGTGAAAAGGAGCATTCTTTGAAGGCAGGTTCCCAACAAGCAAGATCTGAGAAACGCTTTGGAAGAAGAATGGAGAAATATACCTTCTTCAGTAACTTCAAATTTAGTCCGGTACACGCTAAATCGTCTTCAAGCCAACTTGGAATCAAAGGAGCTCCCAACCAAGCATTGAACTCAAAAAGTAAAGACTCAAAACAGTTATAATATGATACTGTATCAATACTTTTTGTTTGTTACTTTTTGTTGTTCATGTATACATTATTTTTTTACTCGTTAGTTATTATGTTAAAACAGAGGAAACTGCGTTTATTTAACTTTATAGAGTGCAATGTAAAGGTGTATAATTTTGTTTTTGTATGTAGTGAAGAAGCAGTTAAATTATTTATTTCTCTCTGTTATATATTAAGGTGTATCAATACCTTCTGCACTACTTGTATATATATATATATATATATATATATCCAGCTCGACAGGCCTAGAAGGCCATTGACCTACCATCGGGCTGCTGGTCTCACATCCACATGTTAACCACAGAGGCAGATGATCATCGAGCCACTGTAGTGGGTGATATGTGGTTAGCATGGCGGTTCCCCCAGCCGTTATAGCTGGTCTTCTCATCTTGGATATGCACATATTATATTAGGCCTAAATTCACAAATTTACACAAAACCAGCTAAATATTCTTTTTGTGGAAGATTAGCAATCCATGTTATCAAGCACCATTTCCGCAATTTTAAATATCTTTCATTATACATATTCTTGTTTGTGTTTATATAAATACTTATTATTTATTATTATTGTTATTATATTATTGTTATTTGTTATTCTTATTGTTATTGTTATTATTATTGTTATTGTTATTATTATTATTGTTATTGTTCTTATTATTAGTATTCTTATTACTATCATTATTCTTCTTCTTGCTTCCTTCTTATTCTTCTTATTCTTATTCTTCTTCTTCTTATTCTTTATGATTATTATTATTATTATTATTATTATGTCCACCGCTGTGATCTCGAGGTAGCGTGCTGCCTTGTCACACAGCGGGCCCGGGTTCGATCCCCGGTCGGGGCAGTTTTTCTGGGTGAGGTTTTTTATCGGGGTTTTTCCTCACATGTCAGACAAATGTCAGGAAAACTTTAAGGCCCAAACGGTCCCCGAAACCATACGGCCATGATCATCACCATCATCATCCTTATCGTTATCATCATCATATCATCATCCTTCACCGGTGTGGAAAGCAACGGGAAGCTACCACACCTACAATCCCCTAGTAAAGCTGCAAGCATAGCATGAAAATGCTATGATTGCAGTGAAGGACCTACCTTCGGGCAGAATTACTATGGATGGTGTAATTATTATTATTATTTTTATTTTTATTATTATTGTTATTATTATTATTATTATTATTATTATTATTATTATTATTATTATTATTAAGACAAGTGAATGTAGAAAACGATATAATAGTGAGCTACATGATCTTTATTGGAATTCACATGTAATACCATATGAACAACTAAGTCTTGTAGACTGGAATGAGCAAACATTATGTGTGACACGAATGGCAAATGATAGATCGGCATATAAACTTATTGTAGGAAAGCCAGGAGGAAAGCTTCAGTATGTAGACCAAGAATGAGGTGGGAGAAAAACATTATAGTTGATTTGAAGGAGATGAATTATGTAGAGGATGATTGGAAAACTTCAGACTCAGGATATTAGTATTCAATCACTATTATAAAATACTACAGAGGATTAAAAGTAGAAGGAAATTATCTGTTATTAAAGCACTCCCTAAAATGCTTTTTTACGTATAAGTAGGGATTGAGTTATATTTCTGCATGAATTACAGATTCATTGGTAAGTGAATGCGTTTATATTTTTTATAACAATTCGCAGAATCTAAAACACCTCCTAAAAGTGAAATTTGTTTCTTGTTGCCATCGAAATAGGTTATATTATGTTGAATCTTTGCTATTTTCATATTCCCAAACCACTTATTTCTCTCTGTTAGATAGTAATATTGTATAATTGCTGCTGTTATTGTTAGGCAATGACTTGGAACCGATGTCAGAAACATTTCCCCCAGAGAATTTCGTTCAGTTGTCACTTAAACTGACAGACAAGACAAGCAGAGTATTTAAATCTGCACCACAGAGCCCAGTGTTCTTCTTGCGGGTGAACAGTTTTAATGAAGTGGCTCAGAAACTGTAAAATCAACTCAAGATACAATTCTTACTTCTTAGTTTATTTAATATTCAGGGATTTAATTTGTCATTAGTTAAAGAAAATAGCTTATATTCCTTTCCAAATTTACTGTAACGATTGTCGTAGATCTACATGCAATACATATTACAAAACTATCAATAATAATATATATAACACCCCAAAGATAGTTAACAATTTATCTTACCTTCAAAGAAGAAACCAGATTTGAAGTGAAATAGTTATAGATAATATAACAGATAAATATAGTAGGGCATTTGATAAGTAATGGCTTATATATCATCACAAAGAATGTATTTAGGTTACTTTTGACATTATAAAATTCATGTATAGTCTCCTACCAAGTCTACTATACGTTGCCAAATCCTTGGAAGACGTTTCACTCCATCTGCATCACCATTTCCGAATACCTCTTTCGCTGATCGATCTAGAGATTTCTGGATACCAACTCTTGATTGAAACCGAAATCCTCATAAAGTTATTTCATCCTTGAGAATAAGTTATAGCCAAGGGCTCCTCTCTGGTGAATTTGGTGGATTCTCCAGTACTTCCCAATTCCAACATATAATTCTACTGAACAAATTTTTAGAGTGGAATTACTTACTACATGTGAGAAACAGTAAATATATTCACGAAGTATTGCTGTTTCCAGATTTTCAATACTACAGATTTGTAGAACAAAGACTGCTCAACAATATACTACTAGATTACAAGGGTCACCACTAGGATCTTCCGATTTACAACAGTATTGTCATTACTTATCGAATGCTCTAGTATTTAACTATATAGAATGTTCAATGTGATACAAAAAAAATGATATCACTAACAATACCATCATCATCATCATCTACCATCACGGTTTAAACCATTTCTGTTTTCCGGCCCCATGTTATAGTTGCTCACTCCATCTTTTAGTTGGTCGTCCACGACTTCTATGTCCTTGTGGATTATAGTTTAACATCTTATAAGGTATCATCTCTTCACTCATTCTACTAATATTTTCAAATAATTTATTTCTATGTTCTTCTAATTTTGTTACCACACTAGTTATTTATAATTCATCACGAATATATTCATTCCTCAGTCTGTCCAAAAGAGTACATCCTGTCACATATCGGAGGAATTTCATATCTGCTGCTTCTAGTATTTTTATTAAACTTTTGGTGAGACTTCAACATTCCGAGCCATACAACAGAACAGGAATAGCTAAAGCTTTGTAAAACAAACTTTAGGTGTGTTTCTTTACGAACTTTCTTCGCTAATGTTTTTCTAATTGTACCGCAAATTTGTTGAAACACATTAAGCTTTCTCAAAACCATTATTTATTTTTTAGAAATGACATAATTATAAATATAATCTTACAAACCTACCAAGTAAAAACACACAAGAAAAAACATTTATGCAGTATCTACATTGTTATATGATTGTGAAACATGGATTATAAAAAAAAGACGATTCCCACATTACGACAGCAAATATCAAATTCATGAGGAGAACTGCAGAACACGCATGGTACCTCTGATCAAAATTTAACCGATTTCCCCCTCCAACTAAACTACTTCAGTTGTCTACTAGATGCCTCAATGAGGAGATATGCTAACCACGTGTCACACTATGGAATTTGTAAGAAAAGAAAGCTTAAATAAATTAGTTTGGTCAAGGGACTCCCGCTAGGAGAGCACCCATATCTCCATGAAGGAAACACAGTGTACAAACTTGCATATATTTGTAGAAAAGGGGTTTAGCATCTGAATGGAGTGATGAGATTCCCTATCAGAAAACTGGACTATTTTGCTGCTGTTAAAACCGCTAAAATAGTTCTATATATATGGATTATAAAAAAAAGGACGATTCCCACATTACGACAGGCAATATCAAATTCATGAGGAGAACTGCAGAATACGAATGGTACCTCTGATTCAAAATGTAACCGATCTCCCCCTCCAACTTAAACTTCAGTTGTCTACTAGATGCCTCAATGAGGAGATATGCTAACCACGTGTCACACTATGGAATTTGTAAGAAAAGAAGCTTAAATAAATTAGTTTGGTCAAGGGACTCCCGCTAGGAGAGCACCCATATCTCCATGAAGGAAACACAGGGTACAAACTTGCATATATTTGTAGAATAGGGGTTTAGAATCTGAATGGAGTGATGAGATTCCCATTATCAGACTTGACTAATTTGCTGCTGTTAAACCGATAAAAATAGTTTTATATATATGGATTATAAAAAAAAGACGATTCCCACATTACGACAGCAAATATCAAATTCATGAGGAGAACTGCAGAATACGCATGGTACCTCTGATCAAAATTTAACCGATTTCCCCCTCCAACTAATACTTCAGTTGTCTACTAGATGCCTCAATGAGGAGATATGCTAACCACGTGTCACACTATGGAATTTGTAAGAAAAGAAGCTTAAATAAATTAGTTTGGTCAAGGGACTCCCGCTAGGAGAGCACCCATATCTCCATGAAGGAAACACAGGGTACAAACTTGCATATATTTGTAGAATAGGGGTTTAGAATCTGAATGGAGTGATGAGATTCCCATTATCAGACTTGACTATTTTGCTGCTGTTAAACCGATAAAATAGTTTTATATATATGGATTATAAAAAAGACGATTCCCACATTACGACAGCAAATATCAAATTCATGAGGAGAACTGCAGAATACGCATGGTACCTCTGATCAAAATTTAACCGATTTCCCCCTCCAACTAATACTTCAGTTGTCTACTAGATGCCTCAATGAGGAGATATGCTAACCACGTGTCACACTATGGAATTTGTAAGAAAAGAAGCTTAAATAAATTAGTTTGGTCAAGGGACTCCCGCTAGGAGAGCACCCATATCTCCATGAAGGAAACACAGGGTACAAACTTGCATATATTTGTAGAATAGGGGTTTAGAATCTGAATGGAGTGATGAGATTCCCATTATCAGACTTGACTATTTTGCTGCTGTTAAACCGATAAAAATAGTTTTATATATATGGATTATAAAAAAAAGACGATTCCCACATTACGACAGCAAATATCAAATTCATGAGGAGAACTGCAGAATACGCATGGTACCTCTGATCAAAATTTAACCGATTTCCCCCTCCAACTAATACTTCAGTTGTCTACTAGATGCCTCAATGAGGAGATATGCTAACCACGTGTCACACTATGGAATTTGTAAGAAAAGAAGCTTAAATAAATTACTTTGGTCAAGGGACTCCCGCTAGGAGAGCACCCATATCTCCATGAAGGAAACACAGGGTACATACTTGCATATATTTGTAGAATAGGGGTTTAGAATCTGAATGGAGTGATGAGATTCCCATTATCAGACTTGACTATTTTGCTGCTGTTAAACCGATAAAAATAGTTTTATATATATGGATTATAAAAAAAAGACGATTCCCACATTACGACAGCAAATATCAAATTCATGAGGAGAACTGCAGAATACGCATGGTACCTCTGATCAAAATTTAACCGATTTCCCCCTCCAACTAATACTTCAGTTGTCTACTAGATGCCTCAATGAGGAGATATGCTAACCACGTGTCACACTATGGAATTTGTAAGAAAAGAAGCTTAAATAAATTAGTTTGGTCAAGGGACTCCCGCTAGGAGAGCACCCATATCTCCATGAAGGAAACACAGGGTACAAACTTGCATATATTTGTAGAATAGGGGTTTAGAATCTGAATGGAGTGATGAGATTCCCATTATCAGACTTGACTATTTTGCTGCTGTTAAACCAATAAAAATAGTTTAATCCATACACACTCAACTTAACTCATTCGCCTCAAAGGACGAGGTAGACTCGCCGGCAGTTAAATTTACTTCAATTCAGAACTCTGCTGTTATATATTTTGCAATATTGTGTAGGCCTACATCCTTTGGCAGGGTAATTTTTTGTTAACTTTTATGAATAGTAGAGGAATGTTTTTTTGCCTTCAACCTTATTGTGATTTAAAATACCGTTATCATTTGTTTGTTGTTTTGAATGTCTGAAAATAGACAATATTATTTACAATAACTTAAATCCGGTTTTTGGGAAAATTCATTGAGCATTTAAACCTGAAGCGAATGGGTTAAGGGAAAATATTCGTTTCCGAACTCTTTAGAGATATCAGATTTTCTAGTTTCATAATAAGTATACTAAGTTTTTACATAAATTTAAAATTAATGTAAATAGTTAACAAACTTATTTTCACACAGCCTGCATATGTTTGTGATTTATCGACTTCTAAACCGCTCGAAGGTCTTCATTAAAACGTGTACGTACAGGTTTTCAGTTACAGCCGGTGTTTAACGGCTGTTAGGGCCTGAAACCATAAGGCGTAGTACTTCCAAATCGCTCTAGCTGTCGTAATTTTCTATGACTCATAATGAAACTCTGTATATACTATAAAAAATATACCGAGGTATGTAATATCCAAAGCTCAGTGACATTCGACCATTAGAAGTGGAGATTTACCTGAAATCCGAAATTAAAAATTGACTCTTAGCAACCGTCATATTAGGTTCGTCGCAGTGTATACCTCTAATTTTCTTTTTATGTACTCAACTAAAAAAATATTCAATTATTTAAGCGTAGGAACGCCGAATATTGCTAGTGTATAATAAAAAAAATAATCCTGACACTTAGGACTGGAAGTAAATATCAGTAAAACTAAATATATGGTCACACGTAGAAATTCAGTATATAATGGAAATGGACAACTAATGACAAATGAGGGAAATTTTGAGGAAGTGGCTGAATTCAAATACCTAGGAACAATAATCACAAATTGGAATGAGATGCACAAAGAAATTAAACATAGGCTCAATTCTGGAAATGCGTGCTATTATGCATTGCAGAGACTCTTGATGTCCCAACTACTTTCAAAAAACGTTAAGCTGAAAATATATAAAAACTATTATTCTACCAGTTATATTATATGGGTGCGAAACATGGACTCTTACTTTAAGAGAGGAAAGGAGATTACGAGTATTTGAGAATAAAGTTCTTAGGAAAATTTTTGGACCAAAGAGAGATGAACAGACAGGTGAATGGAGAATACTACATAACAATGAACTACATGGTCTTTATAGGAAGCCAGATATAATAAGAACAATTAAGTCTCATAGACTGCGATGGGCAGGACATGTTGCACGTATGGGGAATGAAAGACGTGCATGGAAACTTCTTGTAGGAAAGCCAGAAGGAAAACGCCCAGTTGGTAGACCAAGAATGAGGTGGGAGAACAACATTAACCATGATTTGAGGGAAGTAGAATATACAGGGAATGATTCGAAAGTATTGGCTCAGGATAGGGATGTATGGAGAGCTTATGTCCGCGCGGTTATGAACCTACGGGTTCGATAGTGCCAGTGAGTAAGTAAGTAAGTAAGTAATCCTGACACATTTTTTCTTTAAAATATTACTTACAATTATAATAAGAAGCATGATAGTGTATGAAATAATTCAGAGAATGACCAATTGATGTGAAGATTATAGCGAAAAAAAGAAGCCTGTTAAGTCACATTTTCCTAAAAATCTAGAAAACGTAAATTTAGCTGTGATTGCTTGAACCCGGTTCGTCCCGTTCGAAACATAGGTGCTCCCCCAGTGGGAAGATTCTTAAACAAACAAATTTAATTAGGCTTAATCCCCTATGTATGTCAGTGAGTGACATGTAGTTAGTACATCGCCTTCGGGAGACATCTGGTAGGAAACTATGGTACTATTTGGATGGAGGAATATCGGTTAAATTTGCTCAAGATAACTTTTCATTCATGCTTGAAGTTCTTTTACGAGCCTGAAAAACTTCAGACTCGGGATCCAATGTATAAAGTCCCTCCCAAACGATCTGTCCCTTAGATAGTTCTATCCTAAAAGTCAATCGACCCCAGACGTCTTTGAACCCGCGATGAGGGGAATAGAGGGAAGGAACATAGCCACTAGAACCACTGCAACTGGCTCTTCTAGTTGTACAATATCCATATTTCTTTAGATGTAAGCCCAACATCGGAGGTAAATAAATCATGTGTGTTACTGTTTCACACTGGTATTGATAGTGCTTTCTATAGAGACTCTAATGACACCTTAATCTCCACTTCGACAAAAAAAAGCGAATTACTTGGTTATTTTCTTGTATCGTTCTAATATAATAATTTAATCTGAAAATCCAACAAAGACAAATATATTTCAGGAACCTGAAAATTTAAAGGAAATAATCAACAATTTAATTTTAAATTAGAACACACCTAACTCATACAACCCTCTATATGATATTACAAAATAACAGTCAGTAGCTAACGTCGACGCTGAATCACCAATGATATCAAAAGTCTCGCCAAACAATAAAAACAACAACATATAGTACCGCATATCCTTCTGCCGAAGATGGAAGGAGGTTCTTGAAAGGCTACAGTTCTTAAAAGTATTTTTTAACTTAGTTGAAGACGACGATACCTGCCAGATACCTACTTTAATATTTTACTTTGTAAATTAGTCCACCGCTGTGGTCTCCAGGGTAGCGTGCTGCTTTGTCGCGCAGAAGGTCCGGGGTCTATCCCCTGTCGGGAAAAGTTTCCTAGGTGACATTTGTACAGGGTTGTTCCTCACATATAAGATAAATGTCAGGATACTTCAGGATATAAACTGTACCGAAACTCATCTGGTCATTATCATCATAATAATAAAATTTTATAGAGACGCACAATCTTTATAGATTATAAGAAGACCTTTGATAAAGTGTCTAGATCGAAATTATGGGACATATTAAGTGAAAAAGGAATTCCATTACACTTGATAGCAGTAATTAAGAAAATATATGAGAAAAAAATAAAAATAAATCAAAGGGAAACAATACATATAACAGGAGGAGTTAAACAAAGGTTGTCCACTATCAACCATTCTTTTTAATATTTATTTTGACGACATGATAAGATCATGGAAGCAAATGACGACTGGGGGAATTAACTTAGGAAATATAGTAATAAAAAGAAGTAGCCTTTGTAGATGACCAGATTTTAAAAGCAAAAACAGAAGACGTACTACAAAGAATGCCATATAAACTAAATTAAATATCTAAAAAATACAACATGGAAATATCATCAGAAAAATAAAATACAATGCCTTTCAATGGCGCTCATGCAGTTCGGACAAACATAATGTTACAAAATAAACCAATAGAACAAGTTGTAAGGTATAACTTCCTGAGTTGCGAATTATCATACACAGCGGAAACAGATATAAATAACGAACTAAATAAGTTTAATTATATAACAGAAACACTAAAAATAACTTTCAAAAATAAAGCCAGGAAAGACTCTATAATGAAATTATACAAGACAATGACAGTGCATATTCTTACATATGGATCCGAAACATGGACAGTGACAATACAACAATCTACCAGAATACAAGTTGCTGAAATGAAATTCCTCAGACCAATAGCAGGATATCAAAGAACAGACAAAAAATATAACACAGAAGTAAGACTACAATTAAAAGTAGATGAATTAAACACAACAATAGTGAAGTACAGAACAAACTTGAAAGAACACTTAGAAAGGATGACTGAGAATAGAATACCAATAGTAGCATACAACTATTCACCACGAGGAAGAACAAGTTTGTGAAGACCAAAGAAATGATGGAAACAGCAGTAATTTGGAGCCGGAACAGGCTAGTAAATAAGCCTAAACCGTGACGAAGAAAAAGAAGAATACAATTTTTAAATAAATGTATATAATAATCACCTTGCAGGTCCGTCTCCTCAACTTAATAAGTTTTAATGCTCTGTACGCCTTTCGTAACTAGTCCCATCATCAGCAGAAAGAAGTAGATCTGTATTTGTTGACCCTCGTTGAAGCACTTACTATCATATTCACTTCATTATGTCTAGTTTGTCCACCGCTATGGTCTCGAGGTAGCGTGCTGCCTTGTCACGCAGAGGGCCCGGGTTCGATCCCCGGTCGGGGTAGTTTTTCTGGGGGAGGTTTTTATCGGGATTTTTCTTCACCTGTAAGACAAATGTCAGGAAAACTTTAAGACCCAAACGGTCCCCGATAGCATATGGTCATCATCATCATCATCCTTATCACCATCATCATCCTTCACCGGTGTGGAAAGCAACGGGAAGCTACCACACCTACATTTCCCTAGTAAAGCTGCAAGCATAGCATTAAAATGTTATGATTGCAGTGAAGGACCTGCTTTCGGGCAGAATTACTATAGATGGATATCTAGTTTAGGATTAAGACCTCTCCTGGATTATCATTACCATCATCTTCCTCCTTCATATCATTGGGGCAACATAACCCCGCCTTCCAAGCGCCCTAACTTCAGAAGCGGATTACAGTTCGCCAAAGCAAAGCCTAGAGAGTACCAGAATTGTCAAAATGATAAAAATTGTTGGCATTGAATGAAAAAAAAGAAAATAGAATAAACCTTTTAAATTTAAAAATACTTGGTACTTAGGCAAATATGTGCTACATGTAATTGGCCGTAGAAAGGAAGACTAAGAGCTGTTGAATTAATTTAAACTTTAATTATATTTTCAAGTAACGTGATAAACTGTAATGTTGCTTAGCTAAATGTTGTACAAGTGATTAATTGAAATGTTCTATTTTCCGTTACAACTTAACAGCAATTCATCACGAATATAAGGTGTACAACTTGTATAAGAAAACTTAAGTGCTATTGTTCTGAATCGAAACACTGCAACTTTTCCACGATTTGAGGGTTGGGCAAGAAATTAATTGCTTTGGGATTTGAGATCCAACCAAGCAATACAAGAGAACAGATCCAATTCTCAACATAGACAAACAGAAACAACCAATTCACTTCTCAAAATTAGTTTGCGGACATTTCTCATTTAAAGTGAACACATTGTGATTTCATATTTAAAATATTACGAAACAAACATTTATTTATACCTACCTAATACCTAATACAGGCTTTCTACTTAACAGCAGTTCGCTCTTGATACCTGCTTTCCAGAGATTCCTATCTTCCCATTATCCTTTTTCCACACTTCTCTTCATCATGTGAACATATATTCCCTCATACCATGTTCTTCTACTTCTCCCCCTCTTCCTTCTGCCTGGTACCATCCAATATAACACCTGTTTAGGCCACTGGTCTTCCGACATCCGTTGTACATGTCCATATCACTGTAAAGCTCTCTTTGTTATCCTCTCGATAACAGTTTCTTGTACATCCATTTATTGTCTGATATATGTATTTATAATATGTTGTAGCCTGCATATTCTCATACTTCTCCGTAATCCATCCATTTCTGTCGCCAATGTTCTTTTCTGCATCCTTTCATTTATTGTCCAGCTTTCTGATCCATATGTAAGTATACTTTCTATTATTGTCTGTATAATCTCTTTTCTCTGTTTTTCTGGTCAAATTTTTATCCCATAATAGACCATTCAGGGATCTAATCGCCTTCCTTACACAATTAGCTCTGTTAATAATATCTTTTTCACAAGTATCAGATTTATCTATTATAGATCCAAGATATTTAAATTCTTCAACATTTTTAATTTATCGTATTATTTATATGTAGGTCTTCTGAATTTCCTCCGATTACCATATACATATCCTGTTTTAATATAATTTATCTTCGGTCCACCTACCTCAAATGCATCTACCAACTTTCTAATCATATTTATTTATAATCAAAATTTATTTATAATTATTTATTTGTATTATAGCTGTTTGCAGGGAAAGTTTCTGAGGAATTAGCTTAGTTTACGCAATTCATTCGTGACGAATTTTATTGATTACTAATATGTGGTTATTATTATTTTATGTAAAATATAAGGTTCATTTGCTTATGAAATATGTCACAAGTTCTCATACTAATTACCATTATAATTGGCACTTTCTTCTTCTTCTTTTCTTCCTCTTCTTCAACATCTAACTTTATAGGTACACAAGGGAACTGTCATTCATTGAATGCCGAAACTAGTTGAACTGTTTTTCCAGAAAAGCGTGGAAATGTATAAAGGCCGGGTCCAAAAATGTCGTCTGCAGTTTTAACTGCAAGGCACTAAAATCTAGCGCCAAATCTCTCATTTAAACTAGAGTGATATAATACAACACCAGGATTGATATATTGAATAACCCTCACTATATGCCGTCCGCGACGTGTCCCGCATCACTTCACTCCACTCTTAATCATGCACGGAGTCAATGTGCTCCGTACAGTGGGTTCGCATTGGTAGATTCTGGTTTCGATTTTTGTGCCTTGCAGTTAAAAGCGGTAGGTAAATTTTTGGACACGGCCTTGGCACATCATAACGCTTATCTAGGTGAAATTTGAAGGTAGGTTTCTGCAGCAATTGTTGGCAGTTTCCTTGTAAGAAGGATTTATTTTAAGAATTGAAGTTTTTTTATGTAATTCAAATAATTAGATTATAACCTACGAAACGCAATGCAAACTTTACTCCCCTTCCGTAGGAAGTCGTACTCAGGATATTTCATCCTAAAAAAAAATCCATCTACCACTGAGGATGGCTCTTGTTGGTGTTGGGACCGAATTGTAGCTCGATCGGCAAAGTAGTTACTCTCCTCAGAGATGAACACAAGGAAATCGTAAATTGACGATATTGGAGAATCAAATCCCATTAAAAATGAACTTTATCACTACTAATAAATCTTTACACCCAATTGAATATTTTTGTTCGCACCCACTACGGTCGATGTGTGTTACCAATCGAGATTTATATCAACCACAAGGTTGATACATTTTACCAATCTTTCAATTGTGTACTGACTTTAAAACAGTTTATTCAATTTCATTGATGTAGTTTAACCTCTCGCCTTATACGAGTAGGTAATGTTACGTTCCGCACGCCACTGAGTCTTACGAATTGTCGGGACGGGGATTTAACTAAGGGATCATACACATTCTTTTTGACCACACAAGGACATGGAGGGCCTCCCCTAATGAGGAATCAGCTAAATGTCACAGTCTCCTCCGAGACAACACAATATTGAGACGAAATGATTAATTCACACACACACACACACATACACACAAACACATACATACACACAAACACACACACACACACACATTCATTCTAAAAATGGCGAAGGCGAATGTGATGATGATGATGATTATAATGGCTAAATTATGTTCAGGGACAATTTAGACCTTAATGTTTCCTGATAGTTGTCTTATAGGTGAGGAAAAATAAATAATTTATAAGAACAGTAATATTACTAAAGTTACGTGTCTTCTATCCTTGTTGTAACTGGGTATTACTTGAAAATTTTTCACGTTAAAAGTTGGTTACAACCTTTATTTCGTATTTGTTTTTTTTTTGCAAATGCCCCAGGTTGTCTTTCGACATTACTGGTGTTCTCTCCTGGCATGGCGTACTTATAACCCAATTCTGAGGTTGGGGCGCCTGGAAGGCGAGGTTACGTTGCCCCGATGATATGACTGGTGATGATGATGATACTGGTGGGCCAGGAGAGTCCTTAATCCTAAGTTTAATCTAAGATGAATATGAATGATGATTATTGCGATGGTCATATGATTTCGGGGACCGTTAGGGCCTTAAAGTTATCCTGACATTTGTTTTATAGGTGAGGAAAAGCCCCGATAAAAAACATCACCCACAACAACTGTCCCGACCGGGGATCGAACTCGGGACCGGTGCGTGACAAGGCAGCACTCTACCTCGAGACCACAGCGGTGGACTTATTTCGTAATATAAGTTATACAATACGTTTCGGCCAATAAAGTATTGATATTATAATTAAAAGATTCGTTGAAAATTCAAAACCTCGGCATTTTTTAAAAATATTTTCATATATGAATTAATACGCAATGATAATATTAAATAAATATTATTTTAACAATTTAATAATCTAAAATCTCGCGAGCGGGAATGAAAGAGAGGTATGGAAACTCCTTGTAGGAAAACCAGAGGCAAAGACCCCAGAAGTTAGGCCAATTATGAGGAAAACAACAAGTCTCAGAGCGGAGTGAAAAGAGAAGAGAGGTGTTTCGGGAAATTAGATAATAAGTGTAGAAGGGGGATTGAAGAGTATAGGGATGGGTTGGGTATTGGAGAGGAACACGGGAAATAATAAAAATATGGGGGAAAGTTAAGAAGAGACTAATTGATATAAATCGACAGTATATAGAAACCGCGTGTAGCCAGAAAATGTCGCTCACTCTGCAATCGGAACTGAAACTTTCGGGGGGAAGGTAGAAATATATTGATTCTTTGGATAGGGATGATAGAAGTGCTATTGAATTGTTTCATTTCGGAGGATGGATGGCACATAATTTAAACAAGCGAAGAAAGCATTTAACTATGCCAACTGTGCAATGACCAGGAAAACTGCCAACATATTATAGCATTATGTAGAGAGGCAGAGCAACTTAGATTACAGTTGCTGCTGGAGAGATTTCTCAGGTCAGATATTGGGAGAGTGACGAGAGTGAAATTGAAACATGCAACATTTTTGGACACGGTAAGGAAATTGAGGGATAGCAAAATTGGATATCAACTAGGAAATACGTATTATCAATAATACGAATTTCGATATGGTATTGTTTTCGAACTTCAATTATATTATATAATAAGTAGTCTTAATAAGTTGAATAGCCTCATAGTGCATTTGATGTCTTGAGGGGCGGGGGTGGTGTGTGTATGTGTGTTTGTTTGTGTGTAGGTGTGAATATAATGTGGATGTGGTTTTCTTTATTTTTTTCTGTAGAAACTATTAAAAATATTAATAAACTAAATGAGAGGTTTTTTTATATTTATATAGGCCTACATGGTATTTTTATGTATAGTCCTTAGTGTAGATGTGTATTATTGCGTTTGTACTGAAGACGTAGACTCACATATATATATATATATATATATATATATATATATATATATATATTGATTTATGCATTCTTTATGAATGAGCGTTGGTGTTGCCATGTAGGTTTATATATTCTTGTGTTTATTTTTTATTTTATTCATGAATAAATGCACGTACGGCCAAGAAGGCCCGTTCACAATGTAAATGAAAATGCATTCCTTTTCTTTCGAAATGTCAGTAAATTCCATTACATACTTACACTAACCGTGATTTGAAGGAACTAGATTATGCAGGCGATGATTGGAAAACTTCAGCTCTGGTTAGGGATGCAGAGAGAAATTGTGTCCGCGCATCAATGAACCTTGGGTTTCGATAATGCCAGTTAGTTAGTTAGTTAAATTGTCAGTTGTTTTTCCATTAAATCATTTACACTCAATTTTCTTAAATAACTAATTTTAAGATGATATATAATTTTAATAAATTATCAAGTATCTTATCTTGTGATAATTGCAACCACTAATAAGCTGTTAGTTTATGCTGATGATGTAGTATTGTTGGCCGATAGCGAGGAGATACTAAAGGACAACACGCACACACTATTGAGTAACACTAAGGAATTAGGACTGGAAGTAAATATCAATAAAACTAAATACATTGTCACACGTAGAAATTCAATAAATAATGTAAATGGACAGCTAATGACAAATGAGGAAAATTTTGAGGAAGTGGCTGAATTCAAATACCTAGGAAAAATAATCACAAATAGGAATGAGACGCACAAAGAAATTAAACATAGGCTCAGTTCTGGAAATGCATGCTATTATGCATTGCAGAGACTCTTGATGTCCCAACTCCTTTCAAAAAACGTTAAACTGAAAATATATAAAACCATTATTCTACCAGTTATATTATATGGGTGCGAAACATGGACTCTTACTTTAAGAGAGGAAAGGAGATTACGAGTATTTGAGAATAAAGTACTTAGGAAAATTTTTGGACCTAAGAGAGATGAACAGACAGGTGAATGGAGAAGACTACATAAGGATGAACTACATGGTCTTTATAGGAAGCCAGATATAATAAGAACAGTTAAGTCTCGTAGACTGCGATGGGCAGGACATGTTGCACGTATGGGGGATGGGAGACTTGCATGGAAGCTTCTTGTAGGAAAGCCAGAGGGAAAACGCCCAGTTGGTGGACCACGAATGAGGTGGGAGAATAACATTAACTATGATTTGAGGGAAGTAAATTATACAGGGAATGATTGGAAAGCATTAGCTCAGGATAGGGATGTATGGAGAGCTTATGTCCGTGCGGCCATGAACCTACGGGTTCGATAGTGCCAGTGAGTGAGTGGGTGAGTGAGTACAGCGGGACCGATATATGATTTGATTCTGAACCTCCCTACTGTCCTTATAGGAATATTAAAGTTCCTAGAAATATTTTTACCTCAGAGTTTGACGTAGCATAAATTGGAAAAGTCTGTCTCAAGAGCTGGCCCCAGTCTGCTGTTATAAAATATACACACCCTTCCGCTTGGATTATTCAACCGAAATCTGATTGATTCGTATCGAGCTGGATTCGTAGCTAGAGGTAAAATATCCTTCCATATGCATGGGAATAGCGAGACGAGAGTTTGACCTGAAATATCCCGATGTGAAATACCAGAGGAATTGTAGATGCAGACTGCATGAAATCTGACAGATTGTGAATACTTCTGTCTAGATAAGGTTATAGGGTACAGAGTAATACAAGAAACTGTGTAGTAGCAATAAAATATTCATATATGCATGCCAATTTTTGAAAATACTTATGGCTAATTTTTATGAATATTGTTAGTTTTATTAAATTTACTTTATAAATATATTATTATATGTGTGACATAAAAATACATTTTTATGGGAACTGAAAAGAAGACGCTTTTAAAATGTTATAAAACAATGACGATTTCAACACAAGTATATGGATCAGAACACTGTGTCTTAACCAAAAAGCAGGAACGAAGAGTAAAAACTTAAGAATAGAGGTTTCTGAGGAGGGTGGGTAGCTATACAACATACGAACATAACTAAATTTATAAAGCTATTAGATAGGATTGCACAACAAAGAGAAGAATGGATGGACCACTTTCCATTCATCCATCCATAGTAATTCTGCCCGAGGGCAGGTCCTTCACTGCAATCATAGCATTTTCATGCTATGCTTGCAGCTTTACTAGGGAATTGTAGGTGTGGTAGCTTCCCGTTGCTTTCCACACCGGTGATGGGTGATGATGATGATGATGATGATGATAATGAGGATGATGGCCATATGATTTCGGGGATCGTTTGGGCCTTAAAGTTTTCCTGACATTTGTCTTACAGGTGAGGAAAAACCCCGATAAAAACCTCACCCAGAAAAACTGCCGCGACCGGGGATCGAACCCGGGCCCGCTGCGTGACAAGGCAACACGCTACCTCGAGACCCCAACGGTGGACGGTTGGACCACTTTAATAGAATGGAAACAACAGAATCACGAAACAGATTCTTTACTACAGGCCACTAGGACAAATAAATGTAGGAAGACTCATTAAAAGATGGACAAACCAAATGTAACACGAGATGGGAATATACTTTAAAGTCTAATCCTTGATGATGATGATTATTATTGTTATTATTATTATTATTATTATTATTATTATTATTATTATTATTATTATTGTTCTATCCATTTATGTTGTCTCTTTTTCATTTTAAATTATACATTTATTCCCTCTTTTCGTTTACACTGTTTTCCTTATTGTCTTACCTTTTTGTTAACTTTCTGTTATTCACCGATACAGACAATAGGACAGGACATACACCCAGACCCAAGGTGGAGATTAAAAATCCCCTACCCCACAGGGAATCGAATCCGGGTATGGACTCTACCGACTACGCCACAGCAACGGACTCTTGGGGTAGTATCAAGCTCGTGTCGATACTCGATCGGGACACGTTTCCTGAGTGATTTTTTTTTCCTCACCTGTAAGACAAATGTCAGGAAACTTTAAGGCCAAACATCATTAGACCTTAGTAATCCTCATTATCATATTCACCATGTGTAGAATGAATAGTGTGCGTTTCGTCTTAGTGTTGACATTGAGCTGATCACTCATTCGGGAGGCCCTCCATATCTTTGTGTGGTCAAAAAATTACGTATGTGATCCACAGTTAAAATCCCTCTCCCGACAGGTCGTCCCACATTAAGGCTCGGATGGTGTGTGTGGCACATCTGAAAGATCAGAGGTTAAACTGCGTCAATGGAATGAAATAATAATAATAATAATAATAATAATAATAATAATAATAATAATAATAATAATAATTAATAATAATAATAATATTATTATTATTATTACTGTTATTATTATTATTACTGTTATTATTATTATTATCATTATTATTATTATTACTATTATTACTATTAGCCTATTACATTATGCTCCTTGCCTCTGGTCCCGAGGGTCGAGGATTCAAACCCAGCCGGGGTCGATGGATTTTTTTAAGATGGAAAAATCCAAGGAGCAAGTCCTCCGGGAGGGACTTTAAGCCTTGGGTCCCGAGTCTGAAGATTTTCAGACTCGTAAACAATCCTTACGCCTGAATGAAAAGTCCTCTAAGCAAAATGTACCGAATTTTCCCGTCCTAGTACTACCTTGGTTTCCTAGATGTCAGTATGAGGCGGAACGCTGACCACGGACCACTCAAAATGACTTCTATACGAAAACAAGTGTAACAAAATTAGTATGCTTCAAATTCTTCCCTGTAGGGGGAGAGCGCCTAAATCTCTGTTAAGGGAATTATGGGCTTACAAGATACAAGAAGATTATTATTACATCCATCCATAGTAATTCTGCCCGAGGGCAGGTGTTTCACTGCAATCACAGCATTTTCATGCTATGCACCTTTACTAGGGAATTATAGGTGTGGTAGCTTCCCGTTACTTTTCACACCGGTGAATGATGATGGTAATGATAAGGATAATGGCGATAGCCAGATGATTTTCGGGGACCGTTGGGCCCTACGTTTCCTGACATTTGTCTTACAGGAGAGGAAAAATCCCGAAAAAACCTCACCCAGGAGCCTGTCTCGACCGGGAATCGAACCCGGGTCAGCTGTGTGACAAGGCAGCACGCTACCTCGAGACCACAGCGGTATTATTATTTTTTTATTCAATGCCCCAGGTTGTTATTTCGACATTTCTGGTGTTCTCTCCTGGCATTGGCTTAATTGTAATTCACTTCTGAAGTTGGGGCGCCTGGAAGGCTGAGTTACGTTACCCCGACGATATGATAGGTTGTAAATGAATATGAAGCGCCAGGAGAGTTCTTAACCTATATTCCAGACCATGGGCTACCACATGAATAACTCCCTTATGGAAACGTTCCTATGGTTTGACCGGGAATCAAACCCGGGATCTCATGAACAGTAGTCAGAAACGCTGACCACTGGCCCAAGAGCCTGGTCGTTATTATTATTATTATTATTATTATTATTATTATTATTATTATTATTATTATTATTGTGCTGTGTCCCGAGTTAAATTCTCGGTCACTCTATGTTTAATTCAAATCTAGCTCACTCATTGTCCTATTGACCACGGAAGTAGTGCGAAGATAAACACTATATAAATATTATTCCGATTGAAAACTTACTGGATTTTAGAGGGGACTGATTACTTACTTACTCACTCGGTGGTACAATAATGCATGTAGAAAGAAGAAGAAGTTTGTTGAAAGTAGTCTTGAAAAGTTTAGAAAAGAAATCACAGATGAAAGCAGAAAAAAATATGCGCAAGAGAGAAAGGAATATAAAGAATTATTGGGAGAAACAAAACTAGCATGATAAAATAAGAAATCCGAAGAAATGAGAGTCGCGACTGAAAGTGGGAACATTGCGGACATATGGAAAGCGATAAGGGAACTCAAAGTAAAGTCCATAAATCGGACAAGAATAACGCCCGGGGAATGGAGAAGTTACTTTGATAGGGTGCTGGGAAATGAGAGGATAAGATATAATCAAGGAAATATAGTTGAGATCCCTGACCCAATTCATATTCAATTACTGGATCAGGATATTTCGAAAAATGAAGTGGTTTCTTCCATTAAATGTTTAAAGAATGGTAAAGCACCTGGAATTGATGGAATACCAGGGGAATTCTTGAAAAATATGATATCATCCAATAAATTATTAGACGTTTTGAAAACTGCGTTCAACAAACTTTTTTAATGGAGGAGATTATCCGGAAGCGTGGGCGAAAGGTGTCATCCAACCGCTATACAAAGGGAAAGGTAGGGCACAGATACCAGAAAGTTACATGGGAATTTGTCTCTTGTCAGTGTTCGGAAAAATATATTGTAAAATACTTTACGAACGAATAAGACAATGGGCTAAAGAGAACAATAGGCTCTCAAAATATCAGGCAGGTTTTAGAGAAGGGTACTCCACGGTGGACAACGTATTTGTTCTGAGAACATTAATTGATGACAATCTGAAAATGAAGGGGGTACATTATTTTTTGTGTATTCATTGATTTTAAGATGGCATTTGATACTGTGGACCGAAGCGCACTTTGGGAAAAATTAAATCGGAAAGGATTGTCTCATAAAATGATACATGCTTTAATGTCAATTTATAAACATGTTAAATTTTAATATTTAATTTTAGGAAGTTATATTTGGAGGTTATTTTAATTATATTATTTTTGGTCTGGACATCTTACCTCAATATTAATGTTGATTTGTTCTTGGACATGTTTCAAAACAATTCTGTTTTATCGTCAGCTTTCCCAGACTGTGGAAGCTGGGAAAGCTGACGATAAAACAGAATTGTTTTGAAACATGTCCAAGAACAAATCAAAACATTAATATTGAGGTAAGATGTCCAGACCAAAAATAATATGTTAAATTTTGCATAAAAGTAGACCAAGGACACATTACAAAGAGCAGTGAAGCCAATCGGGGTGTGAGACAAGGTTGCATTTTATCACCAATGCTATTTAATCTATTCGTTGATGATATTGTAGACGTAATGCTAGAAGAAGAAATTGAGGCTCCGGAGATAAGAAATGTTAAAGTCCCAGTCCTGTTGTATGCAGATGATTTAATTATCTGTTCCAAGACAATCAAGGGATTGCAAAGAGGTCTTGACCTACTGGAAATATACTGTAGGAATTGGGGATTGACTGTAAATGTTAATAAGACAAAAACAATGACCTTTAAAAAATGGGACGGTTTATGGTAGAGCAGAGGAATGGAAATACAGAGATCAAGTACTTCAAAACGTGAAACATTTTGAATATCTTGGTACGACGTTGAAAATGAACGGGAAGTGGAAAAAACATATTGATATAGCATTATTTAAAGGGAGGGGACAACTTAACAGTGTACTCGGTATTCTGGGTCGAGTGCCTGATATTCCAGTCAGCACATTAGAAAAAATGTATGGAACGATGGTCAGGCCAGTAATGTACTATGGTAGTGAGATTTGGGGTTTCCAAAGAACGGATATATTAAATAAGGTATATACGCATTTTCTAAAATATATTACAGGACTTAGTAAGGCCGTTTCTAACTGTGGAATTTGATACGAATTCCGGTCATTCCAGGACGACATAAACTGTAAAATTCGTGTACTCAAATACTGGTTGCGAGTAATCCAAGGTGAACAAACAATGTTTAGAGCAATTTGTTACGACCACCAAATTAAAAACATAGATGTTAAATTTTGGGCAGACGAGGTTAGGAGAGAACTCGAAAAGATCGGGATGGGCTGGATATGGGAAAAAGGGACTGAAAATCGCAAGAACGTGTGGAGAAAAATAAGGAGGAGGTACTTAGATATAAACCAACAAGATACTTTCGCCGAATGTACAAGAAAACGCTCACTGTGGAAAAGAATCATATATACTCAACCTAGGATTTAAGGAGAGATCAGGGCTTGCTTGGTTTAGGCTAGGGGCATGTAAATTTCTAAAAATTAGCGACGATCACGATATGCGAATATGTCCAATGTGCGGGAACTTTGAAGATGAGATACATATATTAGGAAAATGTAATGATTTAGAATATTAGAGACGTCAATTATTACCGGAAAGATTTCTAAATTCAAATCGGGAAAGATTGGCATGCTACGAGTTATTGGTAAATCCAGAAAATTGGATAAACCTCGGTAAATTTCTGGACAAAACGCGGAAAATAAGGACTACACTCATTCATGAATAAATATATGTTATGAAAATGCAATACCATTAATTCTTAACAATTATATATAAATTAATTAGTGTATAATGCTATTGTGTTATTATTTAATTGTAATGTTATTGTGTTTTCTTTATGTAATTGTAATGTTAATGTTTTTAGTGTATAATACTATTGTGTTATAATTTAATTGTAATATTATTGTGTTTTCTTTATGTAATTGTAATGTTATTGATTTTTTTGTTGTTTATTTTTCTTTACACTAGTACCAATTATTACTTTATTGTAACGGACTGTCAACAGCACGTACGGCATACTGCCCGTGCGACCCATATTTGTAAATAATATTGTAAATATCTTACTTTTTGTCTAATAAAGTCCTCCTCCTACTACTACTACTACTACTACTACTACTACTACTACTACTACTACTTACACACTCACTGGCACAATCGAATCCATAGGTTCGTGGCCGCGCGGACATAAGCTCTCCATACATCCCTATCCTGAGCTAATGATTTCCAATCATTTCCTATACAATCTACTTCCCTCAAATCATAGTTAATGTTATTCTCCCACCTCATTCTTGGTCTACCAACTGGGCGTTTTCCCTCTGGCTTTCCTACAAGAAGTTTCCATGCAAGTCTTTCATTCCCTATACGTGCAACATGTCCTGCCCATCGCAGTCTACGAGACTTAACTGTTCTTATTATATCTGGCTTCCCATAAAGACCATGTAGTTCACTGTTATGAAGTCTTCTCCATTCACCTGTTTGTTCATCTCTCTTTGGTCCAAACATTTTCCTACGTACTTTATTCTCAAATACTTGTAATCGCCTTTCCTCCCTTAAATTAAGAGTCCATGTTTCGCACCCATATAATGTAACTGGTAGAATAATAGTTTTATATATTTTCAGTTTAATGTTTTTTTGAAAGGAGTTGGGACATCAAGAGTCTCTGCAATGTATAATAGCACGCATTTCCAGAATTGAGCCTATGTTTAATTTCTTTGTACATCTCATTCCTATTTGTGATTATTTTTCCTAGGTATTTGAATTCAGCCACTTCCTCAAAATTTCCCTTATTTGTCATCAGCTGTCCATTTCCGTAATACAATGTATTTCTACGTGTGACTATATATTTAGTTTTATTTATATTTACTTCCAGTCCTAATTTCTTAGTGTTACTCAGTAGTGTGTGCGTGTTGTCATTTAGTATCTCCTATCGGCCAATAGTACTACATCATCAGCATAAAGTAACAGCTTATTAACAGATGGGACTGATTAGATAGGTTAATGTTTTGAATAAGAATCTTTGTCCGGAAACATTTTTTTTCCGTGCTACAGGTACAATAAGTTCGCAATATGCGTTTAAATCTCCAGCAATTGGCGGGGATGAATCGATGGTAACTTAATTATTTATAACCCAGGTAATTGCATTTACACAACCCAACGTTAATCAATTTCGTGACTATATCCAATGTCGAGGGAAAAATCCTGCTCTAATATTTAAAAATCATTGCATCTAATTCACACCCTTCAAAACATATCTACGAGTAACTAACTAAATATCTGGCACTATCAGTTCATGGCTATCAGTTCAAAAGCTCTCTATATATCCCTATCTTATGCCAGTGTTATCCAATATCCCTTGCATAATCGTCTTCACTATTGTCGTGGCAAATTTTATTCTTCCATCTCATTCTTAGCCCAGATAGTGGTTTAATTAATTAATTTATTTTGCGTGATGGAGTTAAGGCAGTAAAGTTTTCTCTTCCACCTCACCAAGGTTAAATTATACATACAATAAGAATTATGAATTACACTGCGCAACACAAAACATTTGTTTTGTCTCAGAAAGAAAAATATGTGATTCTGATAGTATTTGTTCTCCTGAATTCAAATATGATATCGGTGTTTCTCCATCACCCAATGCTTCCGAGAGACAGGAATTTATAATGTCAAACAGTTTAATATTTTCTACATTCGTAAGTACACAATAATCGAACATTCGGACTCACCTAGAAATTAAGAAATGACGATTTTCTGCTATATTTCGCCTGTGGAGCATCCCTCTTGATGGTCCAACAATAATCGGCCAACATATTAGGATTCCACTTGCCTTGATATCTGTTTTCCATAGCTGAAATTTCCTGATGAAAGTGTTCCCCTTTTTATTTTATAATGGACAAATGGACGAAAAAAAATGTATTAAAAAATAATTATTTAAATCCATTAATTTAAATTGAAATAAAAAACTGTGGGTGATGGAGAAATTCCGAATACATATTTGAAAACACGATAAAAAAACTGCATTAAGTACAACTATTGGTATTCATGAGACAAAAGTCATGTTGGCCAGTGTTATCTACATGTTGATTAATGGTATATAATAGATAAAGAATATACAATATAAAGTTGACAAAAAAATAAATAAGAATAGTAATAATGATAACAATAACAAAAATAAAAACCCATAATTATATTAAGTAAATAGCTTGGTAAAGATAGTTTAAAATATGAAGGAATAATACAAGTATACATGGAACACGGTTATATATTATAGTGGTTGACATATAGGAAGTTTTCATGTCCCTCTTTGAATACCAATTTGTGTCCAACCCCTTGCAAACGAAGTCTGTGAGGTTAAAGTGCTCTTATTATATCCGATTTCTTATAAGGATTATGTAACTTGCCATGTTGTTTTCTCCATGCTTCAGTCTATTTTATCTTTGTGCTAAAACATTTTCGTACTCAATTTTTTCTCAAACAAATTGTAATGTTTTCTCCTATCTTAAATTAAGAGACTATATTTTTAAAATTCACGTTACAATTACAACAGAAATAGGCCTAATGCTAATATAGGCTTATATATTTTTTAATTCTGCCCGAAGGCAGGTCCTTCACTGCAATCATAGCATTTTCATGCTATGCTTGCAGCTTTACTAGGGAATTCTAGGTGTGGTAGCTTCCCGTTGCTTTCCACGCTGGTGAAAGATGATGATAATGATGATAATGATAAGAATGCTGATGATGGCCATATGATTTCGGGGACCGTTTGGGCCTTAAAGTTTTCCTGACATTTGTCTTACAGGTGAGGAAAAACCCCGATAAAAACCTCACCCAGAAAAACCGCCCCGACCGGGTGTCGAACCCGGGCCTGCTGCGTGACAAGGCAGCACGCTACCTCGAGACCACAGCGGTGGACATAGGCTTATATAATGATTATTAAATTTATTTTTCATCAGATTAAACAAGCGAACTCTATGCAACAACAGGCCTATAAGGCCCTTGGTCTACAATCTGGCTGATAAGTTCGTATTAGTTTTCGGTCTGCAGATATAAGAATTTCGCTTATGCGTTTAAATCTCCTACGTATATGTTAATCCGACAGGTGGACAATTATACAGCCGGTATAGGGCTGGCATAAGGTCAGCATGTCGGATCGAGCAGCTGGTTTTCTCTTCGTGGAGCAGCTACTCACTTAATTAACATGACTGGGTAGGCCTACTCCCTAGACCACCGCTGTTGTTCTCGAGGTAGCGTGCTACCTTGTCACGCAGCGGACCCTGGTTCGATTCCCGGTCGAGACAGGCTCCTGGGTGAGGTGTTTTCGGGTGTTTCCTCACCTGTAAGACAAATGTCAGGAAGCGTAGGTCCTAAAGGTCCCCGAAAATCATCCGGTCATCATTACCACCCTTATCATTATCATCATCATCCTTCACCGGTGTGGAAAGCAACGTGAATCTACCACACCTATAAAATCCCTAGTAAAGGTGCAAAGCATAGCATGAAAATGCTATGATTGCAGTGAAAGACCTGCCCTCGGGCAGAATTACTATGGATGGATTGGTACTCCCTATCTTACCAATGTTAAATTTGTAATTTTCTGGTGTGCTCATCTCCTAAACTACTCGAGATAGGTTAATAAAATATTTAGTGCTTTCAGAAACAGCCTTAATTAGCTATTAAAACAATTTTAAATAACTTGTGACTCAGAGTTTAGTCACACAAAAATCAAACTTTAAGAAATTCTGCAAAAATTTGAATTTGAAGAAAACATTCGATACCAAAAATGTGTGGGTCAAATTATTTAAAATTGTTTTAATAGCTAAATAAAGGCTGTTTCTGAAAGTAGTTAATTTTTTAAACCCAGATGAAGTTTAGAAGATGAGCGCACCAGAAAATTACAAATTTAACATTATTAAGATAGGGAGTACCCAGTCCCTATCCATATTAATCATGATGTTTAATTGGCACTGTTTCCATTCTGGCCGAAATTGTATTATTTATTTCTTCCCCATGAGGACTCAAACTAGCGCATAATCCTACAAAAGAGTATGGATTAATCCGCTCAGGTTTGGCACGGGATAAATGTGAATAAATTAAATATTTTGTATTGATTTCAAATATTTAATAGGCATATAAGTAACTGCCCGGGGAACTCCGGGAAAGCAGCTAGTACTTAATGTGTTTATATACCTTATAAGTTCCGCGTGGGGACACGGGTGCTCCGTGGAGGGAGTTTCTTAACCAGCTACTTTATTTAAGCCTATTTACCTATAGATGTCAACGAGTGACATTTGGTTAGCATATAGCCTCAATGAGATATATTTATATATTTGGCAACTAAGATAATATTTGGATGGATGAAAGTAGGTTACATTTTGCACACAGACATTTTCATTCAAGCTTGCGGTTATTTTACTAGCCTGAGAATATCCATACTCGGGAGAGAGTCCCTCCCGGAAGATTTGTCTTTTGGATTTTTCCATCCGACTCCGGTCGGATTTCAATGCGCGACCATCTGGACTAGAGGCAAGAAATGTAAGGGACCGAAGCCGAACAGTGCATAAGAAACTGTTTAAATCATAATTGTGGTTATACAGACAAAACCCAAGTAATGGCTTTAAAGGTAAAGATCCGATTACATCTAAATTGTAATAGATGATATATTGAGGCAAATTTCACATTTTAACTATCTTGGAATCACCTTTCTTATAGCTATAATAAAGATGTGCATAATCAACTTTTATAAGATTCATGATGTGTTCCGTTGAGGTATTATTCAAAATTAAAAAAATATAAAATTATGGAATATTCACCTGAAAGGTCCGTCTGCCGACAAGTTCCGAAAGCGCTACAGTTAAATAACTAATTAAGTTGAGGAGACGGACCTTTCAGGTGAATATTCCATAATTTTATATTTTTTAAAGACGTGCATATAAAAATCTCGCGTTTCCAAAGTATATGTTGAACATTTAGAAGAACATTAAGAAACAAAACTAGAAATAATACCCAATTTACAGAATTAAAATTTTATTAAAACAATGGCTGTCCATTGCACTGTATGACAATGAATGTTGGGTGCTTAATAAAAAGATGAAATCAGATTAAATGCATCGGAAATATATTTTTAAGATCAGTAAAAGGATGTTCACTGAGAGACCAAATTATAAGTGAAGATATGCTTAAAGAATTGTAAATTACACCCCTCCTAGATAAAGTTAAAACTTACAGAACAAAATGGATTCAACATCTTGATTAGAAGAGAGGCGAATATCTAAAAGAGCCTGGAAACATGCACCTGTAGGCAAGATATCCAAATGAAGACCAAGTTTCAAATCCCTTATTGTAAGACCGTAAATATCTAGGAGTATTTAATGACAACGATCTAAACTGGAATATACAAATAAATCACGTATCCAAAACAGTCTTGTCAATAACACATTCACTAAATCGTATAAGAAACTGTTTTCCATTCGCCGTAAGGAAAATTATACGTAATAGGAACACTTTCAGTGACCGATTTTGTTTTTTGTGGTACTCGTTTTACACGTTTAAATGCTATTTTCACTCATGGATTCCAACCATGTTCATAATTATTGTTTTGCACGTTTTATTTGTGGTACATCGTCCCTGAAACATCGTGGCTTCGTCTAAGATATCGTAGGACTGTCAATCTCTTATCCCTTCTCTATAAAATTTACACACTTTATCGCCTAATTATTTATCACGCCGCTTCTTTAGACTCTCCGACACACATAATTTAGACATTCGGTCCCATCAGCACATTGTCCTTTATATCCCTCCTCATCACATTGTGTATTCACTATATTTTACAGTTTTATTTTCAAGCACTTGTAATTCTCTTCCGCCCTATGTCAGAGTTTCTGAAAGAATGACGTTGTTCAAAAGCAAACGGAAGAACTATTTTAATAACAACCTAACGTATATATCACTGATAGTGTTCTTTTAACAATTAATGATACTTCAATTTATTTTACGAAAATAGGGTTAAGATTTTAATCTTAGAGACTAAGTTCTGTCAAGGACCCAATTTCTCGGGGTATAACGAGGACCCCTGCCCATGGATGCGGGTGAAGACCTCAACGGTTGGATCGGCAAAAAGAACAAGCTTCAATAAAGACGAGAAAAGCGGAAGAGGCAGCCGTCCACCTGGGGTTTGTACAGATGAAAGCATGTTCAAATGCTTTGAGGTGGCAGCCCCAAAATTGGACTTACTCGGCAGCAGGCCGGTTACCTGCTACGAGGAAATATAAAAAAAAACTCTCCCGAAAGCAATATACAAAGAATGCCAAATAATCGTTTATCAAAAAGCTGCTTCATTATAATCCTCTAGGCCGGAGAAATGTAGGAAGACCAATACGTCGTTGGAAAGACGACCAACAGCTGCAGCATATAGTGCACCGGGGAGCGGAACGGGCCAACAGACCCTTGATGATGATGAGTGTTAAGATTAACAAATGCTTACATTAGTTTGTTTTAAATATTGTAGGTATAATCGTCATCATCATCATCATCATCTTCATTCATGGATTAGGTCTGTTGACCCGTTCCGACTTCAGCCCATCTCTTTCTAGGTCTGCCCACCTAATCGTCAAAATTAGTTTATTTTTATATTTCATTACTTTTCTTCGTCTGTTATGTATGTTAGGTAGGGACAGTCTACCATCAATTCAATTTGTCTTGCTTCTGTACATGTTATAATTAGTTTGTCTTAATGTTAATTATCATTAAAATTAATATGTTATCGATCCTATAGATATTACTTTATTGATCAAATTTTCGTTTAGTATTTAATATTATTCTTCTATGTCATGGAATTACTCCATAGACCTGTTTCCACATCAAGAGACCGTAACCCTCATCTTGTTATGGGGAGCTCAATATTTATTTTTCCTTTGGGTTGGTAGTGAAACAAATTTGTGGGAGTCTATTGGGTGTCATTCTTTCTATATGTTGGAGCCTGTTAGGTCTTCAATTTTTTTTATTGCACTGTAGACGTTCAATTAGGTTAGTATTTACTATTAGACTTAATTGTGATTGCTGTACTCTAATGTAACATATATTTGTCCTGGTGAGTGGAAAAGAAGGCCATATGGCCTTATCTTCACCAGACTATATAAAGGAATAAAAAATAAGAATATGGTGGAATGAAGAACCGAAACAGGCCAGAAGGCCTATAACGTGAACCTGATTATGATACTTGTGGTTGTGTGATTATGATGCGGATGAATAAATCAATTCTTCCCTAATGCTTGTGGAAAGCTCGACTTTAGCGTCACATGAAGTGAAACCTCATTAAGGACATGACATATAATGTAACGCTAAGATAATTAGAGCTCTGTGTGGGACCGCTGAACTGAATGGAAGGCTTGAGGAGGTTGTTTGAGATTAGATGTCACCATGTGAAGATTACATGAGTTTGTAGAGTTTCAATTGATTCCTTCAGGGACCAGTCTACTTGATTTAAAGATGATTATCCAGTGAAGGGTATAATGAAGTGGCGATTGTAACCAATGTCTCATGTAATTGAATGAAATGTTCCTCCTCACATCTGCTTCAAATTTCAACCATCTACATTGTTACATTCTTGTTCTATTGATTTAGGGATCTTCAATCTAGCCTCTTCATACCCAGAACCAGTAAATCATTGTTTTATTTTGTATCTGTCCGTAGTTAATACTTCCAATCTAAGTTACCATGGCTATTCAGTACATAATGATATTATATAACCATTATTTATCATGCAAAAATTTAGATTAAAGATATTTTATTGTTTCCGTCTTTAATCCGAGGCTTGATCCTTAGGACTGCGAGCAATGGATAAGATACACCTTGAAGTGGGTTGCTAGCCCGTTTTCATGGCGGTTTATTATTCGGGGTTTCCTCCCTAGGCAAATTGCCTTCACCCAGCTCCAGAGCTCTGCCTGCCCCGTTTTATTTCGGAGTTGTCTCTTCTAGATGGGTTGTCTTGCAGGACTAACGAACCCCATCCGCCCGTTGAAATAAGCACATGCGAAATGAAAATCTTAAGAACTATTCAGGGGAAAGCATTATTTGATAAAATACACAACACAGAAATTAGAGACAAATGCCATATTCAAGACATAACCAAATTTATATAGATAGATGAAAATATTGGAAGGGTCATATAGAAAGAATGGAAGAAAACCGGCTTGCAAAAAGAGCTAAAGAAGATACACCAATGGACGGGAGAAGATCAAGAGGAAGACCAGTCAAGATGTGGATAGACAGTGAATTCACATTCAATAGGTCTTCACCCGAGGAGTGATTTTGGAAATAAACAGGATGAAAATCCTACAAATTAAGTTTAAGAAGAGAAGAAGAAGAAGAAGAAGAAGAAGATATTTTATTGCTTTTGGAGTCAGGATTTTTAAATTTGCCTAAAAAACGTCTGGCGGCATCATGGATCTGGGGTCGACTCAGCTCCTAACGGAGATAATAATAATAATAATAATAATAATAATAATAATAATAAATAATAATAATAATAATAATAATAATAATAATAATAATAATAATAATAATAATAATCTTCTTTCTTCTTCTTCCTTCCCAGTATTAGGCCAAGGCCTGTTACGATCCTATAGAAAATTTTCCCTCCCCGGGAAATTCTCGTATAAGACTTGAAAGCATAATAATAGTCCCTTCGATTGGTTGCTGGCCAAAGGAAGGCAAGACCAGTGATGGGGCTGCCATCTTATAGCCTCTGGTCAGGCTTTTCTGGAGAAGAAAAGAAAATAAAGGAAAGAAGAAATGGAAGAAAGGAAAGACTCCCTAGCCCTCGGATGCCCTAATAGCGTCGGGGTCGAAAAAAACAAGAGTTAACCAAGAGAGGTTAGACAGTAAAGTTAAAAGAGTGCAAAACACAAGTAAGTGGAAGAAATGTTTTGCTCAGCTTGGGCACCTTGTGGTCGCCATCCACATATCCCCTAGATGAGGACCCCTGAGGGTTAATAATAATAATAATAATAATAATAATAATAATAATAATAATAATAATTATTATTATTATTATTATTATTATTATTATCATTATTATTATTATCATTATTATTATTATTATTAACATTATTATTATTATTACTATTATTATTATTATTATTATTATTATTATTATTATTATTATTATTGCTATTATTATTATTATTATTATTATTGTATTATTATTATTATTATTATTATTATTATTATTATTATTATTATTATTAAAATGCTTTATTTAACCTGGAAGAGTTAAGATCATAAGCTCTTCCCTTCCACTCAACTAGCGAATAATAAAAACATACAAAATTAAATACTTATTACAATTTTAAAATACAGGATGCAGCATAAGTAAGTTAATCGAAAATGCTAATAGCCTATATTATTTTCTGTACAAAAAGAACTATCGCAATTGTTTCCTAGTTAGCAAATTACCTCAAGCATTAGTGTTTGAGATTATATTCTGAAGGTCCCACATTCGAACCCCAGTTTCAACCAATCCATATCGCTGTGGTCTCGAGGTAGCGTGCTGCCTTGTCACGCAGCGGACCCGGGATCGATCCCCGGTCGGAGCAGTTTTTCTGGGTAAGGTTTTTATCGGAATTTTTCCACACCTGTAAGACAAATGTCAGGAAAACTTTAAGGCCCAATCGGTCCCCGAAATCATGTTGCCATCATCATTACCCTTATCATTATCATCATCATCATCCTTGACCGGTGTGGAAAGCAACGGGAAGCTACAACACTTACAATTCCCTAGTAAAGCTGCAAAGTATAGCATGAAAATGCTATGATTTCAGTGAAAGACCTACCTTCGGGCAGCATTACTATGGATGGATGGATATAACCATGTATAGTGGTGAACTGACTTATTGACGTATTTTTACGGTGAAAGATCATCACTCTTTCGACCAAGGCACTTTTTTCGTCTGGCACATCGCTTTCGATCTGTCCGGCGTTGGTAACCTAATACTTTTGGCAGCAATGCTACCGCCGGCATAGAACTTGGGGTCATCTAAGTAAGCAAGCTTCTTCAGCACGAAAAAAGTAAATATACGGAGGCAGATAAAATGTAAGTATTATTTATCTAATATTTAGTATATGTCCACCGCTGTGATCTCGAGGTAGCGTGCTGCCTTGTCACGCAGCGTGCCCGGGTTCGATCCCTGGTCGGGACGGTTTTCTGGGTAAGGTTTTTATCGGGGTTTTTCCTCACCTGTAAGACAAGTGTCAGGAAAACTTTAAGGCCCAAACGGTCCCCGAAATCATATGGCCATCGCAATCATCGTCATTCATATTCATCTTAGGTTAAGCTTAGGATTAGGGACTCTCCTTACGCACCACTATCATCATCATCATCACCCGTTATATAATCGGGGCAACGTAACCCCGCCTTCCAAGCGCCCCAACCTCAGAAGTGGATTACAAGTACGCCATGCCAGGAGAGAACACCAGGAATGTCGAAAGACAATCTGGGGCATTTGCAATATATGTATATGGTATATTTGACTTCCAATCGAAAAGTCAAGGTAAACAGACAAGTGTTGGCGGTGAGCGATCCATTTTGGTCCTCCTTAATAGGTGGAACCCCGTGTTCCTGTAAAATACATTAGCCCCGGTTTAAATTTTGAATTCAAATTTGAAGTTAATTAGCAGAGTGAAGTCGGAAGCGGACATTTTGGGGTTCTATTCCAGCATTTACTCTTTGGATTGAGGGAAACCTCTTAAAACCTCAATCGGAAGAGTCGACCGCGGGATCTTGCCAAGTTTGGCTTTCGGATGACTCTTTGTAATTTACAATATAAGGAGTGATAAAATAAGTTACGGAATTGTTTTAGATATATATACAGGGTTCCCACAAATGTTCTTTCGGGTTTCGAACACATGTAACTTGCGTTTAAATAAACTTACAACATGATACTAGTACTAATGGAAAGATAAACTCAAAAAGTTTTGGTTACAGTACCTTACAGATGTTCAATGTGAGCTCCGTTGATAACACGACACACGTCAAGCCTACAGTCCATTTCTGCCCAGGAACGTTGTAGCATATCATGGTTAACCGTTTCGATGGCTACTGTGATACGCCCTCTTAGATCAAGAGGTGGCTTGTGGAAGAGGTGGCTTATACACAAAATCTTTGACATAACCCCACAAAAAAGTCAAGGGTGTGAGGTCTGGCGAACGCGGAGGCCAAGGAAGAAATTCTCCATCGTCATTACCAACACTGCCAATCCATCGGTTCGGTAGTCTGGTGTTGAACTCCAATCTGACTTCATTGTGCAAATGAGGGGGTGCGCCGTCCTGTTGAAAGATCACGTTGGGCATTTCCTGTTCCAGCTGAGGCAGGGGTCATTGTTGTAGCAATGGTACTCACGTCCTTGAATTGTTTTCTCACTTTCAACAATACGCAATGTTGTAGGCCTATGTAATTATACGTTATTGTTGCCAACTGTGATACTATAACCAAACCTTTTTGAGATTCTCTTTCCATTAGTACTAGTTTCATGTTTGTAAGTTTATTTAAACGCAAGTTACATGTGTTTGAAACCCGAAAGAGCATTTGTGGGAATCCTGTGTGTGTGTGTATATATATATATATATATAATTTTTTAAATTTAGTTGTTAAACAGGTAGCATTTTCATTACATAAAACTTTAGATATTTAAAAAGTCTCTCCTGGCGCATCATTACCACCATCATCATCATGATTTTATTATCGTGGTTGCCTTAACCCCGCCTTCCAGGCGCTTCCAACCTCAGAAGTGGGTTATATGCCAGATGCTAGGAGATTATACCAGAAAAATCGCGATGGTGGCATTAATTTAAAAAAGGTAAATATATTTAGATACAATAATAGTGATAGGGAGCGGATTTTTATGATCTAAAAGTTAAGATTGCAACATAGTATAGCGATAAAATTAATTTAATAAGTCTTCATGTCCAATCAACTTGCAAAACCGTTTCTCAATTTTTTTTGTGGGATCTAGCATATTACATTAATATTTTACGCCTTACTTTTAAATTAAAAAAATAAATTATGTAAATAGAACACTATTTCTTTTTTAATATAAAAGTAAAATGTGTAGCTAATATAAATGTAATACTGCTAGATTCCACACAAAAATTATTAAGAAACGTCTTTGCAAGTTATATTATAAAAAATCAGTTGATTGGATATAAAGAGCTTATTACATTAATTGTATCACTATACTATGTTGCAATCTTAACTTTTACAACATGAAAATACGCTGCCTAGTGATCAACAATCCCGGAACAGATTGGGAAGTGAGTTCCATGCTCTTATCGTAGAAATTGGAAAAATTCAGAATGTATAGAATGTTTATTTAATTCGAATTTATATTACTGAATTCCCTTCGAATGAAATCTGGTGTTTAATAAATTTATCTAGTAACATATACACTGGTGTGAGACGAAAATAAAAAGCGGAGAATTACAAAAATGCTGAAATGTTTTTATTTCTATCTTGACGTCGTAATAATTTGTAAATGTAAAATTGCTCAAGGCAACTCATTAGGGATTCGTTTCATTATCATTGCTAAATGGTTAATATTGTTCTTCGGGCTTGCTTCTGTTACGTTTTCCTCATCCAGGAGGGTGAAAATATTCTGTTGAATAAACATGACGTTCCCCTCTTTTGTGGTGAAATGCTAATCCATTCTCTTGTAAAAGTAATCTTCGAATGCATTGTGTAGATATTCCATCCTGAATATGTTTGCTAAATGCCGTAGCACACCTCTCCTCCATTTTTAATATTAGGAGCATCCCTTACAATTACAAAGATATATTGGAACATTTAGAATGAAAAACAGATAATTTCATATTTTTTGGGTTCTCATTGAGAGAGAAGAGATAATACAACAACAACAAATAATAATAATAATAATAATAATAATAGTAATAATAATAATAGTAATAATAATAATATAATAAGGTAATAATAATTTTATTAGAAATTTCTCTATAATACAGTAGTTTTCCAACAAACCATTGTAAATTTTATTCATTCATACATCCGTATTCTGTACATAACCCTCTATTAATCCTCTGTACAGCATACTCCTATGCACTCCTTGAACCCATTGTTCTTTTGGTCTCTCATTTCTCCTGTAACGCTTAATTTAAAAATTCAATATCATCTTGGCTATCCTGTTATCTGACATCCTATTTACATGACCAAATAATTTCAGTGTTCACTAATCAATAACTTTTAGAATATCTTTTTGAATATCCATTACGAGTATTTGAGAATAAAGTTTTTAGGATTTTTTTGCACGATGATAAGATAGGTGTATGGAGAAAACAGTGAGCGACATGACATTTATGGGAAACTAGATATAATAATAGATGTCGCATACACAAATGTTTTCAAGTATCCCCACAAAATTAAAGTAAATAGAGATCTGAAGAGCGAGATGGCCACACTACAGTTCAACTACCTCTTAAAAATATATATCCAACGGCAAGGATGCACTTCATCGAAATGATTTCGCACATTCTGACAGAAATGGGGAGGAGCCTGATGTGAAGTGGAACTTCTCCTATCAATCTAGGTAGGACGTGCTATAGAAAGTCTTATATAAATGACACCATTTAATCTCTGGGGAAGAAGGTAGAGGCCAATGATGTGGTTAGAAATTATGCCCATCCATACCTTCACCGAAAATCTCTACAGGTGGCCCCCATCGAAGATAGCATGAGGATTAGCATAATCCCACGCATGATTGTTCTTTCATTTCAGTACAACCCCATCCGTATTAAATATTGCCTCATCAATGAATAACACGAGGAAAAGAAGTGCGGTGGCTGCAGCAAAGTCCAATTACAAAATCGTACCCGTTGAGCGAAGTCCACTGGCTGTAAGGCTTGTACTTCTTGCAGATGAAAGGGATAGAGCTGGTCTCAGTGCAGTACTTCCCATAAACTTTGATGGTTCGTGCCCATTACACGTGGAACAGTAAGAGTACTATTAGAAGAATCATCTTCCACCCTATGAAGAACATTTTCTTCGGACTCTGCAGTGCGGCGCGTACGTATTTCACCGGCGTCTACTCCATTTACCTTGAACGTCCCATGATCCCGCATATGCCTATCAACAGATTCTATGGTTGTTCGGTGAGGATAGCATCTATTCGAATATCGCTCCGCGTACATGGCAGCAGCTCTTGCACCATTACCTTGTGCTGCACATAAATCAGATGCTTTACAGCAAGTTCAGCATAACTGTAAAGATGTTCCATGATGCTTTCATGTAATGCGACTGATATTGAAGTAATGTCTAATCATATGTTAATGTTATAACCAATACGGGAATATGTATTTTGCGCATGCCTATACTGAACAAATTTCAGTGTCAATTTATCACATTACACACTCAGGGAGAGAGAAAAAAGAAGGAAAGAAAAAACATGTGGCCTGCCGTGATTTGAACCATCATTGTTCGAGTCTCAAATCCATCGCTTTAACCATTAATCCACATGTTAACTACACAGATTCTAACTGTTTCACTCTGAGATAAGGCTCTCATTGTACCTATGTTACATTAACCAGTGCAGTGGCGTGCAATCATCTGCTGAGATCGACATTTTAAGGAATTTGATAACCCAATTTTTCATAAACATTATTGATGACTTATTAACAATGAGGATCTCGGAATTATTACTAAGATCTGAAGTTATTCTATTAAAACTTTCTTTCCTACTTTACTCTCATATTGATTTATCTGTATTAATTGTCGATTAATTTGATTCCCCATAGCTTCTCCATTTCCCATCGTGAACCATTGGTTCCCCTATTTCAAGTTACTTGTATAATACCTCTCTGTAAGCAGCTAAATTTGTGCTGTATAATTCATTTACACCCTGTATATATATATATATATATATATATATATATACACAGGATGTATAAAAATAGCGCAAACTGAAATGGTTGAAAGTACCTATACGGTAATAGACGCAAAACAGTTCCAGTAAACATGGGTCCGCAAACAAACCGTGTGTGAGATTTATCAGTTGTGAGCCGTCCTGCGTTGTAAACATGACATCGAAACTCACTGCAGAGACGAGCCCAGTTTTGCAACCAGATGCAAGAACAACACTTTGAACACCTCCTTTAACAGGTACGAGTGTTACTCCATAACGTGTCAAGTAATCATTATATTCCTTGTTAGGTTAAGCTATCAGTGAATCTTCAGGCAACATAAAATGAGAATTAAACGAAAAGTCTATTTTTCAAATTAATTTCTAGTCATTAGGACTATGTTTCTTACTGAAATCAGTGGCGGCTTGTAACCACACACTTGCAATTATCTCCTACATGGTTCGTTTGCTTCTCTTATCGTATAATCGTATACTTTCACTCAGGTCAGATTGTGCCATTAATTTTGATATACACTATATATATATATATATATATATCCATAGTAATTCTGCGATTTTCATGCTATGCTTTGCAGCTTTGCTAGGGGATTATAGCTGTGGTAGCTTCCCGTTGCTTTCCACACCTGTTAGAGATGATAATGATAAGGATGATGATGATGATGGCTGGGATGATTTTCGGGGACTGTTGCGCCCTAAGCTTCCTGACATTTGTCTTACAGATGAGGAAAAACCCCGAAAAACCTCACCCAGGAGCCTGACCCGACCGGGAATCGAACCCGGGCCCGCTGCGTGACAAGGCAGCATGCTCCCTCGAGACCACAGCGGTGGATATATATATATATATATCTGTTAAAGCTCTAGCAGTCGCATTTTTTTGTGGAATCAAACTCAGATTATAGGAATCATTAAAAAGTACTGTCTATTTCTTTTAGGAGCTAACTTGAACAATCAGGAGTAGGAGTTTACCTTAATCTAAAATAAAAATTCGCTCCAGCTCTCTGAATTTTATGGTTTTCGAAAAAGAAATTACATATACCATTAACAAAAAACAAAGAGTGTATTCTAAAAAAAAATCGACATTGTAATCAGAGATTTATCTGGAAGAAATCGCTCCTTGTTTTCAAGTCACCAATTTACACTTAGATTAGTAGCATGATAAACAAATATTTTGCAAATATGAAGGTTAAGAAAAGAGAAATATGTAAAGATCGGACATAGATCCTACTTGCTCAGAAATTCGCTTAGTTTACTCCGTCATGAGTGACAGACTAAGGGCCGGTTTCACCAACACAGGTAACTGTATTACGCCAGTTTAAGCTATGCATTATAGATGGGGAAAACTAGCGTAATACAGTTACCTTCGTTGGTGAAACCGGCCCTAAAATGTGCACGACTTACGCAAAATAAAACCGCATTTATTCGTGAGTAGAAAAGAAGTGGCTCAGGAACCAATATTGTACTTGTCGACTCTAATCAGAGATCAAAGATATTACTGTGTGTGAACCCAAGTACCTAAGCTAATGGTGTGATAGTAGCGAATGCTTTAAAACAGAACATCAAAGTGAAGAGGATGTAAAGGAGATAGAAAGTGGGAGTATGGGATAAAACCAGAGTCTCAGAAAGAATTAGGCTAGAGAAAGTAAAAAAAAAAAGTTAGGAAGGGTAGTATGGGGACATAAGATTGAAATGGATTCGTGTCTGAAGAAGTTTGTCAAATAGAGGAGAATTGGAGGCAACTCCTACACACAGAAAGAAGCAGGGGGGGGGCTTAACTCCAATCGAAATTGCTCCGTCCCTCTAGATTTTGGAACGGCTTGAAAATGTTACTTAGGATGCCGATGGAACATGGCCTGCAGGGAAATGAAAGCTTTAGTAGATACAAGTAGGCCTTATTCAAAACTCACAAGTACATTTTCCTTCCCTACTCCTATCCTTTAATATTAGGAAAAACTTGTTTTTAAGACACAAATTCGCGTCATTTTATATATCCACCCGTGTTAAGGAGAGGAACAGTTTTATTGTGTTATGTGCATTTCTGAGCCACTAGAAAATATTAACAAAATTATTGATACTTAAAGGAAAGATTTCAATGACGATTGTCATGATAGCACACTCTTCCGTTAAAGTATTTCATACCGTCATTTTTAAAAAAAAATTATTATTATTATTATTATTATTATTATTACTATTATTATTATAGTCCACCGCTGTGGTCTCGAGGTAGCGTGCTTCCTTATCACGCAGCGGGCCCGGGTTCGATCCCCGGTCGGAGCAGTTTTTCTGGGTGAGGTTTTTATCGGGGTTTTTCCTCACCTGTAAGACAAATGTCAGGAAAACTTTAAAGGCCCAAACGGTCCCCGAAATCATATGGCCATCATCATCACCGTCACCATCATCCTTATCATTATCCTTATCATCCTTCACCGGTGTGGAAAGCAATGGGATGCTACTACACCTACAATTCTCTAGTAAAGCTGCTAGCATAGCATGAAAATGCTATGATTGCAGTGAAGGACTTGCCTTCGGGCAGAATTACTATGGATGGATGGTTATTATTATTATTATTATTATTATTATTATTATTATTATTAGTATTAGTATTATTATTATTATTATTATTATTAGTAGTAGTAGTAGTAGTAGTAGTATAACTGTCACGGGATTGATGATCGTGGCAAGAGGTACCATACGAGGATTCTTAGCTAAATTGTGGAATTCCTTAGATTTGGAAGGGTGTATCTTTCTAAAATTGCCATCGCTGCCATTAGAGCATCAATTTCAATTTTAAGAAACCATCATTACAAAATTTCTACTTTATAATATGTATACTTCAATTATAATTAGAAATATTTTTATGTATTTACAAAATGTATTTCATGAATTTCGAAAATTAAATGTGTGTTTCACTTTGTCCTTGAGGCAATCCTCTAATGAGGAAAGTTGTTATAATAGAAAATACTTATAATATAATAATAATAATAATAATAATAATAATAATAATAATAATAATAATAATCTTCTTCTTCTTCTTCTTCTTCCTTCCAAGTATTAGGCCAAGGCCTGTTACGATCCTATAGAAAATTTTCCCTCCAGCGTTTTGATCCTAATAATAATATTAATAATAATAATAATAATAATAATTATTATTATTATTATTATTATTATTATTATTATTATTATTATTATTATTAATGAGAACACTTAAGTCTCGCACACTGCAATGGGCAGGACATGTGGCATAAATGGGGAATGAAAGACGTGCATGGAAGCTTCTTGTAAGAAAACCAGAGGGAAAAGGCTCAGTTGGTAGACCAAGAATAAGGTGGGAGAATAACATTAAATATGATTTGAGGGAAGTAGATTATTGCAGGGAATGATTGGAAAACATTAGCTCAGGATAGGAATATATGGAGAGCTTCTGTCTGCGCGGCCATGAACCCCCAGATTCAATAGTGCCAGTGAATTAAATTTATTATTATTATTATTATTATTATTATTATTATTATTATTATTATTATTATTATTATTATACTGCTAGCTTCCACAACCTATAGTCATGGTATTAGAAGAATCTATGCTTTAAGACCGTGGTGTATAACTGATGTTTCTCCCTCGACTACAGAGGTTATCTTCAGTAGTGAGTTCTTCTAAGTGGTGTTCCCTGATCAAAATCCAAGAATAACACGCCACTGAAGATGCTCTCCGTAGTGGAAGGAGAAGTGTCAGAGAAACACCAGTCATGGACCACGGTCTTAGCCTAGAAGATCCTAATACCGATAATAATGATAACTAACTCTCTGGTCCTATCGAGACATAAGTGCATGTCCTCTCTATATATACCTAACCTGAGCTAAGTTTTCCAGCTTTACCTGTATAATTCACTCCCCTCAAATCATATTTAATATTATTCTCCAACCTCATTTTTACCCAACATACTGTATGTTTCCCTTCTAGATTTGCTACAAGAAATTTTCACGCTCCACTTTCTCTTCCTATTCGTTCCATATGTCCTGCCCATCGCAATGTACGAGACTTAACTTTTTTTATTATGTCTAGTTTCCCATAAAGATCATATAGCTCATTGTTATTTAGTCTTTTCCATTCACTTGCCTTTTATCTATCTTTGGCCGATAAAAATATTCTAATAACTTTATTCTGAAATATTCGTAATTTTTCTCTTGTGTTAAAACAAATGATCTTGTTTCGCGTTCATATTATTTAACCGGAAGTTAAGAGTTATATATATAAATTAATTAATTTAACATTTAATAGTAATTATATTACTACTACTATTTCTACTACTTACATTAATAGTAATAATAGTAATAACAATTATTATAATATTTTTTTAGGAATTTCTCTACAATGCAATTGTTTTTCTACAACTGTTTATAAATTTTACTCCTCTATACATCCCTATTCCCTGCATCAATATCTATTAATCCTCTCAACATCATACTCCTATGCACCCCTTGATTAACTCACTGTTCTTTTGGTCTCCCCTTTCTTCTGTTGCCCTCCGCTTCAAAATTTAATATCATGTTAGATATCCTGTGATATATCTTCTTTACGTGGCCAATCCATTTCAGTCTTCTTTCTTCAATAACTTGTAGAACATTTTTTTGAACATCCATAATTTCTCTAATTTAGTATTTCTAATTTTCTCTTTTCTTGATTTTCTAGAAGGCTTCCTTCAGAAAGTCCATATATCACCAATGGTTTATGTGCTTCCTCTCTGCTTAATGTCTACATTCCCGCACCATAAAATAGCATGCTCTCCAGCAACGAACTATAAATAAGTTTTTAGTTTCGTTCAGAATGTATAACAATTATGATAACAAAAATAACAATAACAGTAATAATAATAATCATAATAATAATAACAGCAACAATAATAACAACAACAATACTAATAACAGTAATAATAACAATAATAATACCAATAATAATAATAATAATAATAATAATAGTAATAATAAATCTTCATATGTACTGGCAAAGTTGTGTCCATGAGACTTTCTCTTCTAGTTACCCAGTTAAAATTATTGAAATCATTCCTTACATGACTGCGATGGGCGGGCATGTGACGCGAATGAGGAATGACAGAGGATCCTGGAAACTGGTCGGGTTTGATTCCGCGACTCTCAAAATTTAATTAAATCATTCCAGTTCTTAAGAATAAAGGTCCTCTCCGACTGTAGCAAGATTCGAATTTTCTACTATTGACTCGCACCTTGAAAATTCCACCAGACTCACAACTCTAAAATAAAAATTAACATTAACTTAAGAGACAATCTTATATTATTTACTTACTCACTGGCACCATCGAAGCCGTAGGTTCATGGCCGCGCGGACATAAGCTCTCCACACATCCCTATCCCGAGCCAATGCTTTCCAATCATTCCCTGTACAATCCACTTCCCTCAAATCATAGTTAATGTTATTCTCCCATCTCATTCTTGGTCTACCAACTGGGCCTTTTCCTTCTGGCTTTCCTACAAGAAGCCTCCATGGAAGTCTTTCACTCCCCATACGTGCAACATGTCCTGCCCATCGCAGTCTACGAGACTTAACAGTTCTTATTATATCTGGCTTCCTATAAAAACCATGTAGTTCATTGTTATGCAGTCTTCTCCATTCACCTGTATGTTCATCTCTCTTTGGTCCAAAAATTGTCCTAAGTACTTTATTCTCAAATACTTGTAATCTCCTTTCCTCCCTTAAAGTAAGAGTCCATGTTTCGCACCCATATAATATAACTGGTAGAATAATAGTTTTATATATTTTCAGTTTAACTTTTTTTGAAAGGAGTTGGGACATCAAGAGTCTCTGCAATGCATAATAGCACGCATTTCCAGAATTGAGCCTATGTTTAATTTCTTTGTGCATCTCATTCCTATTTGTGATTATTGTTCCTAGGTATTTGAATTCAGCCACTTCCTCAAAATTTCCCTCATTTGTCATTAGCAGTCCATTTCCATTATATAATGAATTTCTGTGTGTGACCATATATTTAGTTTTATTGATATTTACTTCCAGTCCTAATTTCTTAGTGCTACTCAATAGTGTGTGCGTGTTGTCCTTTAGTATCTCCTCGCTATCGGCCAATAATACTACATCATCAGCATAAACTTACAGCTTATTAATACCATTGAGTTGTAAGCCTTCCTCATTCTCTAAAGATTTAATGGCATGCTCTAGTACAAAATTAAATAGTAGAGGAGATAGTGCATCTCCTTGCTTCAACCCATTCTGGATTTCAAAAGTGTCTGAAAACTGTTTGCCTACATGCACCCTACTCTTTGAGCTATTTAGACACATTCGTATAAGTCTAACTAACTTTTTAGGAATTCCGAACTCCAGCAGGATACTTTATAACCTCTCCCTCTTAATTGAATCATATGCTTTTTTGAAGTCTACATATAGTTGATGTACAGTACCATTATATTCCCATTTCTTTTCTAAAATCTGTCTTATACTAAAAATCTGATCTGTTGTAGGCTTGTTTCTTCTAAATGCACATTGATGATCTCCTAGAATGTCATCAATATAGGGAGTAAGTCTGCTTACTAATATATTTGTTAGAATTTTGTACGAAGTTGAAAGTAATGAGATGCCCCTGTAGTTGTTGCAATCAGTTTTATCTCCTATCTTATAAATTGGTAGAATAATTGATTCCTTCCATTTATCTGGAAGAGCTTCTTGTTCCAAAATCATACTAAGCAACCAGCGTATCTTGTCCATCAATTTTTCTCCCCCTGATTTTATCAGTTCTGCTGGGATCTCATCTGAACCTGATGCTTTATACATCTTCAATTTTTCAATCGTCATTTCATATGACAATCTTATATATTGAACATATTTAATTCTTCCCTATTGATGGTATTTTTCACCTGGTCTGCAAGTGTATGATCAGCTGTTCCTCTTAATACAGCTTATTACAAATAATACTTCTAAAACAATTGCTCAGTATAGGGATGTTTCGAAGTTTTATAACTCTGTGGACTCAGGGTTTCAGGTGCAAGTGAGTAAGTTATTCTCTCCTGAAAGTTATCGGCACCTCTAAATTTCCATTATGAGCACTGGATAAGAGTGACATAACTAAATATGTCACGAAACCTTAGATTCATGGCTGCACAAACATAACTTTCCATAAATCCCTATCCTCAGTTAATGTTTTCTAATCACCACCTGTATAATCTATTTCCCTCAAATAATGATACTATTATTCTCACATCTTATTATTGGCCTAGCTACTGGGACATTTGCCTCTTGTTTTCCTACAAAAATGTTCCAAGCCCCTCTTTGAATTCCGATTCATGCCACATGTCCATAGCAGCCTACGATTCAACGTTTCTTATTATATCTGATTTCTCATATAGATAATGTAGCTCAATGATATATAGTCTTCTCCATTCGCCTGTATATATCTCTATGGTCAAAATATTTTCTTAAGAACCTTATTTCCTGAAATCCAATCTGGCCTTTGCTTTGGAGGGAAAATATGCAATAAGAACAAAAATAGCGATAAACAATGTAATTATAGACCAAGTTCAGAATTTTAATTATTTGGGATGTAATTCAGGTAATGGCAGAAATTTTGATAAACTCACTACAATGCAACGATTCAATTATCTATGTGGAACAATTAAACGTACTTTATTGAATAAAACTAGAAAAGAAACTATTTTAAAATTTTACAAATTATTAGCAGTTCCATCTCTATCTATGGATGTGAAACCTGGACATTAATAAAGACAGGTAGTAAACAAACAGAGGCTGCAGAAATGAAGATGTTGAGAGCAATAGCAGGATACCAAAAGAAAAACGAAAATATAAAAACAGAACTTAACATATTTAATCTCTGTGAAAGAATAAAAGACTATCAAAATGCTTACCTTCAGCACGTATTACGAATGAATGAACAGCGCATACCAAGAAGAATGTATAATTATAAACCAAAAGGGAGATGATTGTTGGGAAGACCATTGAAGAGATGGAAGTACCAATTCGACCTATAATAGAGATCGGAACAGGCCATTGGGCTTAATCCATGTTGTTGATAATGTTGATGATCTTTATTTTCAAATAGGCCTACTCGAAATCTTTTCTCCTCCTCTAAAGTATGAATATATGTTTCCCATCTATATAATATATCTGGGAGAATCAGTTTGATATAGGCTATTATCGTTTAATAATTTTGAGAGTAGTTGCGACGACGAAGAATCCCTGTAAAACATAGTAGCATGCATTTCCAGAATTGTGCCTATGTCTAATTTCTTTGTCCACCTCATTCCTGTTTGTAATGATTGTTCGCAGGTATTGAATACATTTACAACTTCAAAATTTCCCTCACTTGTCATTTACTGTACATTTACATTATACAATGCATTTCTGTGGGTGCAAAATATCTCATCATCATCATCATCATCATCATGAACAAATTCGTTTTAGGTCATGTGGCCTGTACGGTAAACCTAGCGAAGATGGTCTTGATCTTTCCACCGATATTTTGGTCTTCCTTGGTCCCTATGTCCAGTTGGGATATATTGGAATGCCAATTTTGGAAGTCTATTTCTTGCCATTCTCCTCAGATGATTTTTCCATTCTTGTTGGTATCTTTGTATACCTTCATTTAAACTTGTTACTCCAAGTTTTCCTCTGATAATAGTGTTCCTTTGGTGATCCAGTCTATTAACTCCTAACAATGATCGTAAGAAGCGCATTTGGCTTACTTGAAGTTTATGAGAGTTTATTTTATTTAAAGCAAAATATCTAGTTTTATTAATTCTTACTTCCAGTCCCAGTTTATAATTTTTAGGCCTACTTAATAAAGGGTGTGTGTTGGCCCTTAGTATCTCCGCGCTATTGCCTAATAATACTATATAATCAGCATATAGGCCTACCTGCAGTTTATTAATATCATTGAGTTAGAGGACTTCTTCATTCACTTAAGAATTAAACGCATGCTCCAACACAGAATACTAGCGGAGATAGTGCATTTCATTGATTTAACCCATAGTGAATTACCAAAATATATGCAAGCTGTATGCCTACACGCACCATATTCTTTGTGTCATTTAGACACAGTCGAATAAGTCTAACGATTTAGGAATTTCGAACTCCAGAAGAATACTAATATTAGGTATACGCTGTGTAAATAAAATTATGGATTTTCAGGGCAAAGTACCAGTCAGAGCAAAAATAGTAATCAATAATGAAATAAGAGAACAGATAGCACACTTTAACTATCTTGGTTCAGATATAACATATAGCTACGATCGGAATATACATAATAAATTAAACCGATATCAAATGATGTGTGGCACCATAAGAAGAGCCCTCTGAAAGACTCGAAGAGAAACTCATCTCAGGTTTATAAAATTTGGCTGTTTCTGTTCTTTCATATGGATCTGAATCTTGGGTACTTACAAAAAAGATATCTCACACATTCAAGCCACTGAAATGAAATTTTAAGATCCGTAAAAGGATGTACACGCATGGATAGATTACACAATGAATCAGTAAGAAATTAACTGGAGATATTTCCAATAGTCGATAAACTAGAAGAGCACAAATACTAAAGGAAAGAACATTTAGACAGAATGGACGGTACAATATTACCAAAAAAGATCAACACCTACAAACCACATGGTAAAAGATCTTTGGGACGGCCAAGGAAAAACGATGGACTGGAACAGGTCGCATTATCCTGGAAAGGAAGAAGAAGAAGAAGAAGGAATAGGTTGTGTGAATAAAAGTATTATCTTCTGACCTACCTGGGGTTTTCCCTGTAACCTTCAATTGTAAAACAATATCTGAGGATAGGGATGTTTGGAGAGCTTATGACCGTGCATACTCAGGGTTCGATGGCGCCAGTGTCTAGTTATTGTCTACTGAAATATATCGGCACATCTAAATTTCTATTTCGAATATTGGATATTGTAGGTTCATGACCGCGCGGACATAATCTCTCCATAGATCTCTATAAATAAGATAATGTTTTCCAATAATCCCCTGTATAATCTACCTTCCTCAAATCAGAGTTAATGTTATTCTCCCAACTCATTCTTATTCTACTAACTGGGTGTTTTCCCTCTGGCTTTCCTACAAGAAGCTTCCATGCACTTCTTCAATCTCCATTCGTGTCACATGTCCTGCTATTTCAGTCTACGAGACTTAACTCTCCTCATTATATGTGGTTTCCCATAAAGGCCACGTAGCTCACTGTTATGTAGGCATCTGCATTCGCATCTCTGTTCATCTCTCTTTGGTCTAAAATTTTTCCTCAGAATTTTATTCTCAAATACTTGTAATATTTCCCTCTTCCGTTGACCTGAGAGTTCATGTTTCGCATCCATATAATATAACTGGTATAATATCATTTTTATAATCGTATATTTTCACTTAAACGTTTTTTTAGAGGAGTTGGGACGACAAGAGTCCCTGTAATGCTTAATGTCATCATTTCCTGAATTCAGCCTGTGTTTAATGTTTTGTACACCTCATTCGTATATGTAATAATTATTGTTCCAAGATGTTTGAATTCAGTCAGATATTCAAAATTTCCCTAATTTTTAATTAACTGACCATTTCCATTATAAAATTTATTTCTATGTGTTAATATATTATACAGTAAAATTTGTTCAAAGCGGAATCGTATGAGACCAATTTTTTTCCACATTAGACAAAATTCCTCAATATAAAAAACAAAACAAATTGTTAAACAATCTTATAGAGTACCGCGTATTTCTTTTTTACGTACCTTGGATTAATTGTAGTTCCGCTGTCGTTGAAAAGTGAACTATAGTAGGTACTAGCGATTTCAACGGCAACGCGCAAAAAAAAAAACAGTCCCTTTCGTCAGCCATTATAATGTCTCTTAGGCGCGTATCCTGAAATTAAAATATGCAGTTTTAGTTTTCACTCACTAACTATACTTTCGTCCACATCCTTTGATTTCCCGCAAATTTCATTCCACACTACATTGTATCGTCTTTTAAAACTGTACAGCCAATCTGATTATGCCGTGAAACAGTTATTCTCTAGGGATGCAGCAACAGTTAGAGCTTGACTTTGGAGCATAGGTCCGGAAATTTGGAGATTTTTTTATCGTGCACTTGTAAAACACTTCTACAGAATTTCGTTGGTTTCGTCATCTATTTATTTATTTATTTTGTTTTCCTCTTCGTTTGACCATTTCCTTGCATCCATTCATTAATATTATTTTTTCTTTGTGTTTTAAAATCTCATAAACTTGGGTTTTTCCATATTTAAATTTAGTCATTATTTCGCGTACCGAGTTTTTTTTCTTTATCTTCAATCACTTTCACTTTTTCATACATACGATTTTAGTCATCTTTATTCCGGAAATTCAGAACGCTACCTCTGAAAGAAAAGTACACAATCGGTCTCAGATCTTAAACTAATATAAGATTTTACAGTGTACTGGTTATTTGTAAGACAGATGTCACACGCCAAATATTTGTTGAATGAACCTGTATTTCGCATAACGGGTAGCAGTGAGGCCGAAAGAAAACTTCAGATAAAGGTAGAAATCTACTTCACCCGGCGGCAGAAATCGTCTCTTATTGTTATTTCCCCAACGGTAATTCAATGAAGAGGAAACTAATTTATTTCTCTCAGTCTTTCCACCTTACAAACATTTTTATCATGAATTGTGTAGAAATATCCTTCCGTTTCCGCGTTGGACAGATTCCGTTTTATACAAATAAATACACGTAAAATTACTATTATTTTGCGCGGAACCAATACATTTGTTCACATTGAACAGATTTCCGCATTGTTCACGTTCCAGATTAAACAAATGTTACTGTATGTAGTTCTATTGGTGTTCACTTCCAGTCCCAAATTCTTAGTGTTACTCAAAACAGAATGCGTGCACTGGATGTGATATAAATGATTAAGTGTATAGAACAATCTATATCTGAATGTGATTATAAGATTTTGATGACGAGGAAAGAAAAGACTTGAAAGAGTAGAAGGATGCTGTATAATGATGCGGATGATGACTGGGTGTAAGTCAACTTGATGAAGACGAATGTGAAGATGGTTACAACAGCTGCAGCATCAGCAGTCTGTCTCTGTCTTAAGTACACACCTTTCAAATTTGTAAAATGACAAGGGATGGATTCGTGCTGTTAGGCGAAATCTTTGCAAGTTATATAAATGCGCGCATAGATCATTTCTTCTTTATGTCTGAGACAGAGTTCCCGAGGGATGGAAATGGGAGAAGCGCATAACTCAATTTTTTCAATAATGTTACTTTGTATGTATCATAAATATGCAAATAGATCGAGAGCCGGGAGGAATGCATAAGCTAGTAGGATGATGGAAACACGACCCCTCTCTTTTATGACTAAATTTATGAATCAGTAGAGAATTGGAAACTTTTTCAGAAAGAACTCGATGCTCAATTAGATAAGGTTGGCGTTCCTCACTAGATTCAATGACCTAGTTATGTATTCGCAAAGAGAAAACACGTTACTTGAAACTTCGTGAGATGTTTTGGATTCAGGTTGCACCTTATTCGAATGTTTGAACCAAATTAAGGTTTAATTATTGGTTTAAGAAATAACTGAAATACTAATCAGTGTTTATATATTTTTAAATAGCATTATTCTTCGTAGTTTAGACAGTTCGTAAGTGTTTGGACATCAACAATTATTGTTGGATCCATTATTTTGTATAATATAATAATAATAATAATAGTAATAATTGTAATAATTATCATAATAATAATAATAATATTATTATTATAAGTATTATTATTATAAGTATTATTATTATTATTATTATTATGATACTAACAATAATAACAGTTTTCCTAGGAAAATACCCAGTTCGTAGTAAAATTGTCACATTTAACTATCTCGGATACCAAGTTACATACGAAGAGGAAAATGATTGTAGTCCAAAAAATTATAAAATTTAACAGAGTAACAGGAATTATAAATAATATTTTCAAACCAAACACAGTACAGCAACACACACGAACTAGTATTTACAAAACACCTGCCAGACCCATATTATGTTATGGCAGTGAAACCTGGACAATTCGCAGTGTAGATGAACAAAGACTAACTGCGGCAGAAATGAAATTTATGAGACGTACTGCGGGTTACTCAAGAACAGACCATGAAGGGAATTCTGAGATTCTCAAAAAATTACAAACAGAATCAGTCATGGAATATGTACAAAAATACAGAAACAACTGGAAATCTCACGTAAGAAGAATGAGCAGAACAAGAATACCACGTCAAATCTTAAATTACCAGCCACCGGGCAAGAGATCTTTGGGCAGACCCTTCAAACATTGGATTGAGACCATAACAGACCACTAGGTCTATCTCATGAAAGGAAGAAGAAGAAAAACAATAACAACAACAATAATAATAATAATAATAATAATAATAATAATAATAATAATAATAATAATAATAATATAGTTTTATTTAGCAGGTTTCACGATGTTTTACATCTTCCTGTCCCCAGTTAATCTAATGTCATTCTCTTCCAGATATCTCTATCATTAAAAATATTATAAAGATAAATTAAAATTTAAATTTCACCTAAAAATTTCTATCAGAACCTCTATTCCAGTCTCCATCTTCCACACCTTTTACCTCACGCTGCTCAAAATAACATGAAACCGTCCTCTTATTATTGCATCAAGTTGCACCTATTTGTATTCTTCGTAGGAATATATCTTCTGTCATTACTTTTATATGAATCTACCCTTTTAATATTTAGTTATTTTATGAAACTGAAATTTTAACACTTATATTTTGTTTAATTGCTTTGTTTGTTATTTTATCTCATCCGGAAATTCCAGCTGAACGCCACACGCTACCAAAATTCCATTTTTGTAAAATTTAATTTACTTGTTGTTCTAGATTTTAATTCCCATGTTTCTGCACCGTATGTCAGTGTACTTCTTATTATTGTACTTAAAATGTGTTTTTGTTTTAGAACTTATATTCTGATCCCATAAAACACCATTTAATTTTGATATTACAGATTTGCCCCTATTTATCATCTCATGAATTTCAGAATAATGAATTCCATCTGCACTCTTTTTTCCCCAAATACACACATTCATCATATACTTATAATAATAGTAATAATAATAATAATAATAATAATAATAATGTTTTATTTATTCTGGCAGAGTTAAGACCATACGGCCTTCTCAACCAGCTGAAATATACAAATACTGACTTAAAAATAAAATTATATATATATATATATATATATATATATATATATATATATGATTATAGAAAAGAAACCAAGGAAGATAAACATGAAGATTAAAGATGAGGCCATTGAGCAAGGGGAGAGCTTCAAATATTTGGGTTGTACTATCAGTAGTAACATCAACTGCGGTCAAGAAGTAAATCAGAGGATAGCAATGGCAAAAGAAGCTTTCAACAAGACGAGAAGCATTTTCTGCGGACCTTTGGCAAAATAATTAAGGAAGAGGCTAAAGTAGTGCTTTGTGTGGAGTGTAGCATTGTATGGTGCAGAGACTTGGACATTACGACGGAATGAGGAAAAGCGACTGGAAGCTTTTGAGATATGGATATGGAGAAAAATGGAACGTATAAAATGGACATACAAAGTAAGAAATAAAGGCGTGCTAGACAGAGTGGGTGAAAGAAGAACAATGCTGGAACTCATAAAGAAGAGGAAAAGAAATTGGATTGGCCACTGGCTAAGAACAAACTTCCTGCTGAAGGATGCCCTGGAAGGAATGGTCAACGCAATGAAAGTTAGGGGCAGAAAAATACATCAGATGACAGACAATATTAAAATAAATGGTTTGTATGCAGATACAAAAAGGAAAGCTGAGTTAAGGAAAGAGTGGAGAATACTGAGTTTGCAGTGAAAGACCTGCTCTTGAGCAGAACACTATGAATATATAAATATAAATATATATATAAATATAAATATATATATATATATATATATATGGTATGATAAGAAAAATAAATGCCTGGACGGGATTCGAACCCGGATCTCTGAGTCTGTACCTCAGCGTGATATCCATTACACTACCAGGCGAATCCAATTCAAACACTTATTTCTCTTATATATGTATTATACTCTCCATTATTACTAGATGTCGCGAGAACACTGTCTTCACTGCCATCTAGTAGCTGACTATATCAAGTAAGCAAATTAAAGAGAATATTTATTTTACTTTATAGCAGTGACGCTTTATTGATGTTATAATTAAATTTTTAACATTGAGCAATGCAAGCTTAATATGGTATGATAAGAAAAATAAATGCCTGGACGGGATTCGAACCCGGATCTCTGAGTCTGTACCTCAGCGTGATATCCATTACACAACCAGGCAAATCCAATTCAAACACTTATTTCTCTTATATATGTATTATACTCTCCATTATATATATGCATATATATATATATATATTATATATATATATATATATATATCTTACATGTTTATACTTTTAACACGATAATTATGTAATCGTAATAATGATTTAATTCAATTGCATTAACTTAGTTTAACCCCGCACCTTGCAGGTACTTTAATATTAGTAATAATAGTAATGACAATAATAATAATAATAATAATAATAGTAATAATAATAATAGTAATGACAATAATAGTAATGACAATAATAATAATAGTAATAATGATAATACAACAAATTAAATGCAAAACACCAATTAATAAATTTGAATTATGCATGAATGTGTCGTTCAAACCGAAGTTAAACCAAATATAAATTTAAATTTATTTTAAATTATTCTAACGTCCAGCGGTCCCTTATTTTCCGAAAGATCATAGTAAACATCGATATAAAATCCTTATAAGTATATCCCCATTCAAAAATCTAATATCAAATAAACATTTTTAAAGTTTTTTTTTTTCGAAGCTTTCTTTGTTTATCGTCTGCTTATTTCTCTAAAGCCGTGCAAGTAAAGTAAATGTGATAATATGAAGGACGCAAAAAGAGTAACTTTTTAGATCAAACCTAGAAAACGATTCTTCAATTATATAATTTTACAGATTTCTTTTCTGTAAGCAAGACTTCGAAAGTAAATAAACCTATTACTAAACTGTTTATTGCTTTACACCTCTAAATGTAGCCGTTTATTTTTTATTCATTGTAAATTATGTATTCTATATGTAATTTTATTGTAAATCTGTACTCGTATATTTGTGCTGGTTGAATGGAGGAGAAGGCCTTGTGGCCTTAACGCTTTCTAATATTATAATGATATTGCGAAAAAAAAAACTAATGTCTGAGCCAGGAATCAAACCGTGGACCTTTAGTTCTATGTAGTAGTGTGCAGCCCACTACACCATTCTAGTTTTGGCACAAACATCAACAATTCTGTCCACATATACCAATTCTAGAATGGTATAGTGGGCTGCACACTAGTACGTAGAACTAGAGATCCACGGTTCGATTCCTGGTTCAGACATTAATTTTTCTTTTCACAGTATAATTATAATATTATAATAGGCCTATGATCCATTGTTGTAACTGTGTTAAAATAACAGCATTGGAAAATGTTATATACTTAACTCTTCCGTAATAAATAAAACATTGCATTGTAATAATAATAATAATAATAATAATAATAATAATAATAATTCCTTTTTTAACTCGATGAGACATCTAATAGGCAACTAAAGTATTACTTGGATGGACGAAATCCGATAATATGTTGCACAGTGGCCTTTTTTCAGGCTTCAAGTTTTTTCGTGCCTGAAAATGTTCAGACTCGGCATCCACGTCTAAAAGATTCTCTTAGAGGACTTTTCCCATGGATTTTTCCATCCTACAATTTCATCACCTCGGCCGGGTTTTAATTCGCGAACATTGGGACTAGAGGTAAGGAATGTGACCACAGACCACAGCGGCCGAATATATATTTGATATTTCATGAATTATTTTCAACTTTAGTCTGGAAAGGACGCAAATACTTTCATTCCATAAGATATAAAGGAAATGATAAATTAAAACATTCTGAAATCAATGTTTTCATTCAGAAATAAAATGTTGAAAGTTTTTGTTGGAAAATTCGTTGAAAGAAGGATAAGAAAGTGTAGATTGCGAGGCGAAAGATCAAAGTGAAAAGAAGGGAATTTGTGTGTGAAGAATTTCGAGAGTTTCTCCCGTTCGGCAAAAGAAAAAAAGAAAGTTTTTGTAAGACGTGGAGATGAAAGATCTCGAAAATAGGAAGTTTTGGGATTGCGGGACTTGCTATCTGCCAATTAAGTCTCGATCCCCAACAAGCGCGACCAGAAAACTGATGAGGATACTGAGATACAAGGAGAGTGCAACCGACAGCTGCCTCAAGTGTGGATTTTCTGTCAAGTATACAAGCCCTGCAATACAATATTTCCACTTACACACTATAAATTGCAAATAACACTTCAAGCTTTTTCATTCACATGCGATATGTAATTTCAGGCTTCTATAGCATACAAAAGAATTATATAATAATGTTCTCAAAATTGTACAGAAGCCTTGGTTTTGAAGAAAAAGACATTTGGATAAAAATTCCGTCACGCAAGAACTATATAAAATAAACGAATTCCTAAGAAAATCGCACATATGCTCTACTTTTGCTGATTTACGGAATATCTCTATAATTTCAATATATCGTTCGCATGCAGTTATGTTGCGAAGAAAACAAACGTGGCCGCCGCTAGAAACGATTCCAAATTTCAAATAGTCGGATTTCGTTTATTTTCTGAGAATAACGCTCTCATTTTTATTCTAATGGCATGTGCCGAGTTTAGTTAAGAAATGTCGAAAATTATAGCCGCTGGCACCATTTTCAAATTTTAGCTGTAGGTGAATGACCTTATTTTGCTACATAAAAAACTCGACATTACTTTTTTAATTCAAAAAATAAAAAAATGACAACTAGATCGTTAGCACACACACACACACACACTCACACACACTCACACTCACACACACTCACACACACACACACACACACACTCACACTCGCACTCGCACTCACACACACACACACACACACACACACACATATACATATATAAAATTCGTGTCACGTTGTTTTTCCGCGATGGAATCCTAAACTACTGAACCGATTTTAATAAAATTTTCCACACTGTGTGCAGTTTGATCCAACTTGAGACTTAGGGTAGTTTATAACTAAATTTATAGTCGCACTATTTTTTTTATTGCAAATTATTTGTTCATTATTTAACAAAGAGTTATAATTATCGGTGAGTTCCATACGATTCTAACAGATGACGGTGTAATTATCTGTGAGTTCCATACGATTTTAACAGATGGCGGTGTAAGGTAATTTGGTAAGGTAACTGGTTTAATATTTAACAAAGAGAGATCGAGATGGATGTGCTTTTTGTTGTAATCGCGAATTTCAATTGAATTACTAATATTGATTATTTCATAATTTAAGTGTGTTCAGTGTTTATTTTATTTTCAATATTATTAATTTAGTGTGTATTAGTTTTAAGTAATCTGGCTGAAAGACAGGAACTTAATTTATATTTTTAACGTATACCTTTGCCACAGCAGCGCGTGGCCGGGACTTCTAGTATATATATATATATATATATATATATATATATATATGGGATGTTTGGAAATCACAATACATGTTGACCACATGTCACTTCTATACTGGCCGGATTAGATTTGATTAGATTTAGAGGAGATGGGTTCGGATTTTAAGACACTATCAAGGCAAACTTACTTTAGGTTCATTATATTACTCATCTTTAATTTTAATGATAGAATGAGATGAAATAAGTCTACTGTGATATGTAGTTAGTTATGGTGTTCCTGCGTCGACATCCATCAATCATTTATACGCATAACTCATATAGTCATTTATTTGGGCTAGGTCCAAGGCCCCGAAGAGGGACAAAAACTTTTTCTGCGGCCATATTTTGCCATACATAGACACACGGACTCGGAGTCATGAGGAAGTACAAAAGTGTGCTGCCATTACATCACCACAACCACATATTTTAATCACCTGTGATGTGAGGAACGAGTTGATTTTCACCAAACATGAAATGAAGTAAAAGGTGATATGAAATAAATAAATGGTGATGAAATGACATGATGGGGGAGGGAGAAGGAGCGGAGAGTATTAGTGGGATTAAATTCGGAAAACGAGAGAACACAGAGAAAACCCGAAAAATCCCGGTGCGGCTCGCCACAACCAACACCCCTCCAGAACACCAGGATTCGAATCTCAGATCCCAGTCGAGGCAGTCACTACTCTATGGATGAGCATCCATCTCTGCGATTAACACATGCAGATGTTAGACGAAACACTAAGAAATTGGGACTGGAAGTAAATATCTATAAAACTAAATATATGGTCACATGAAGAAATACATTATATAATGGAAATGGACAGCTAATGACAAATGAGGGAAATTTTGATGAAGTAGCTGAATTCAAATACGTACGAACAATAATCACAAATGGAATGAGACGCACAAAGAAATTAAACATAGGCTCATTTCTGGAAATGAACGTTATTATGCATTACAGAGACTCTTGATGTCCCAACTCCTTTCAAAAAAGTTAAACTGAAAATATATAAAACTATTATTCTTCCAGTTATATTATATGGTGCGAAACATGGACTGTTACTTTAAGGGTGAAAGGAGGTTACGAGTAATTGAGAATGATGTTCTTAGGAAAATGTTTTGACCAAAGAGAGGTGAACAAACAGGTGAATGGACAAGACTACATAACAGTGAACAACACGGTCTTTATAGGAAGCCAGGTAAAATAAGAACAGTTAAGTCTCGTAGAGTGCGATGGGCAGGGCATGTGGCACGAATGGGGAATAAAAGACGTGCATGGAAGCTTCTTGTAGGAAATCCCGGTGGTAGAACAAGAATGAGGTGAGAGAATAACATTAACTATGACTTGTGGGAAGTAGATTATACAGGTAGTGATTGGAAACATTAGCTCAGGATAGGGGCATATGGAGAGCTTATGTACACGTGGCCATGAACCTACGGGTTCAATAGTGCCAGTGAGTTAATTAGATGTAATTGTAACAGCGGTCTGGTAGGCCAAAGATTATCAAGGGATTTCGCGCATGGACTGTAATTCATTAAAACTTTTAGTACTAGAAATAAATATGTGTAAAAAGAGTACAATATAAACAGTTTCAATTTCATTTACAATGAAAAACTGAAAATAATATAAAACAACTTTTCCCCACATACACACTAAAATGTAGTTTCATACAGGGAAACTAACTAATTCACTGGCACTATCCAACACGTAAGTTCATGACCGCGCGGACATAACCTCTCTACACATCCCAACCTTGAGCTGATGTTTTCCTATCAGCCCTTGTATAATCAACATCCCTCAAATCAGGTGTCTGTTATTCTCCCATCTCATTCTTGGTCTACCAACTGTGCATTTTCTCCCTGATTTTCGTACAAGAAGCTTCCATGCCCCTCTTTGATTCTCCATTCGTGCCACATGTCCTGCCTTTAGCAGTTTATGAGAGGTAACTGTTTTTATTATGTCTGATTTATTATACATAACTTCACTGTTAAGTGAGTTAAATTAATCTAGTGGATTCATATCCCACTTATAGAGGAAGAAACTCTCTTCTCCAATTTCTAATTTAATTCAAGTAGAATTATTTTTAAAACTTTTTTTAGTGGACTTATTTTTACAGTATCCTCAAATTATTTATTAGTGACTAGCGGTTTAATTCCGTCTATATTCCTTAAATATTTATGTAGTTTATAATAAAACATTACATTTTTATTGTAAATATATTTAATTTAATCATACATTTATTATTTTAATACATATATAATCACCGTAGTATCTTCAAACTCTAAGCGTCTTGAATTAATAATAATAATTATTATTATTTAACAAGTTTTAAATGTATGCAATATTAAGTTTTCTCAATATTAAGTTTTGATTCTGTTCCTCCACTCATTTCTATCCTTCCAGTCACCATTCTGCAGTTCTCTGTCATTTATCAAATTCATAATTCCCTCCATGCATGTCTTCTTAGGACTCCCTTTTATTTTCCTCCGGTTTAGAATCCACTCCAACTTGGCAATCTGTCTTCAATCATCATCTTCACGTGTCCAAACCATTATAGGCCTAATTGTTTATTTTCCGCAAATTGTATAATTGTTTCGTTGAATTTTATGTTAATTGATTAACACAACAAATATAATCCAAAATTATTGCTAAGTTATAAACCGCGCGGAAGGAGAAATGTTGGACGCCCACACAGAAGATGGTCTAAACAATTTTAACAATTATAGTTTTCATGTAACCGGAACGAGCCAACAGGTTTAATACTTGGATGATGATGATGAACAAATATAATCAAAATAAATTACATTAAAAATATAAAAAAGTGTATTTTAAGTTCTTATATTGTCTTCATTGATTAATCTTTCCAATAAACATTAATATATTTTGTAGACCAATTCAAAATATTTTACGAATATTTACCAAACACTTGCTACCACTTGTTTACAACCAGTTTCGGACAATTTGAAGTAAGCGTTTCCGAATACAAACACACCTTCATTAAGGAACGAAGATTGACATCTGTTAGCCTTGTTCTGTGAGCTGTTTTGTTAGATTCCTACTAGAATTTTCACGTTAAATTACAACATTAAATTAAATTGTAATTATATTTTTCGATTATCACGAGGGGGAAAAGTACGAAGGGTCATTTGCGATTCGCAGGACACCAGTTTGCACTCGTCCAAGTTAATTCTGCACGCGAAAAATATGCTTTGACTGTGCTGCGCATTCTCTTAATTTTCTTACTTTGTTGCCATATCCTGTCCCTTATGTTATGTAATTTATCTAGGAGGGGAGATCTGCCAATGCCGTACTTTTTAATTGATTCGACACCTTTAATACATTGGTGACGGGCCACGGAGATCTCCGTGTTTAAATGGCCAGCGCTAGACGACTGGTCACGGAGATTTCCGTTTTTACGTTTTCTATGGCTTCCCTGCCTCTTCGCTTTTGAATGAGGCATTCAATTTTGTTTCTTCTCATTGTGAAATAATGTTTAGTTGCTTTTGTACCTCTCTCTTCTCTTTTATGGAATTGCCAAATTTACAGAAAGAGTTGTTTAAAATTTTATGACAGACGGCTGGTGAAATATGGAATTTTAGTGCCGATAGTTAGGCGTTTACGGAATACGCATGTAACCTGTAAATATATGTTGCAGAGCGGAAAAATTAAAAGAAACTCAATTTTGCGTTCTGGAGCCGATTTATATCTGTGGCAACGTGTCCACCAGGATAATTATTATAATAGTGTGGCTATAGCTGAACATTTGCTCGAAAGAAAGACGAGAGTTTCTGAAGCAGTAAAGATTAACACAGGGCTTCCGAAATCATTTGTGGAAGCAGGAAATAAACTCAAACCAGGAGAAAGTGTTTTTGTAGTAAGGGGGACCTTTTGCTACAAACATCGAAAGATAAAAGAGACGTAAGAATGGTTAGCACATGCATCAGGCAACACGAGAGTGGGAGGAGTAAAGTTGTAAAAATGCCCTATTGAATACTTCAATATAACAAGTATGTGAAGGATGTAGACAGGGCTGACCAGTACCTATCATATTACTCCATCCTTAGAAAAACAGTGAAATGGAGCCGAAAGTTGTATTGTGGCTTCTGAATTGTGCACTCTTTAATGCTTTCAGGGTCTATAAATTTCAAAAGATGTAGACAGGGCTGACCATTACCTATCATATTACTCCATCCTTAGAAAAACAGTGAAATGGAGCCGAAAGTTGTATTGTGGCTTCTGAATTGTGCACTCTTAAATGCTTTCAGGGTCTATAAATTTCAAAATCCTTACATCAAAATGTCAAACAGAAGTTTTTTGCTTGAAACAGCCTCTTGTTTGGCAGTCGTGAAATTAGGAACAGATGACAGGGAAGACGAGGAAAGACAGAGAGAAAAGAAACCACTTCTAGGAGACCACCTCACGACCCATCAGGCAGGCTAAGACATTAAAAAAAATTAATTAACACCAACTGTGATTGGAAAGAAACAAAAAATACCCTCCAAACTTTGTCGCATTTTTGGTGAACACAAGAAAAGAAACTCGCTACATATGCTCTTTTGCACTGTGCCTTTACATAAAGGAAAATGTTTCCAACGCTATCAAACCCTCAATTTCTACTAGAAGGTCTGGTGAGAATACTAATAAAGATTTACTTATGCATTATTGTTATTGACTGTAAATATATTGATGTAAAAGCCACACTGTGCTAGCGCGGTTTAAAATTTAAAAGTCCACCCTACTGACAGAATTGTCCGGTCCAGCAGCGGTGGGTGGAACGCAGAGCTGTCGGTCACCAATGTGTTAACAGTCCTTGTCCAAATTAATAATCCGGCTACCATACTACTATTGAGTTGTGAGGCTGGTTATGGAGAGATGATAAACAAATAGTCATTTTAAATGGTCCTACTCTTTCAGCGGTCGTCGATTAAATTACTAATTTGACAACCATGTAATGATATATTTACGGATTTTCCTTTCCATATAGTAGTACTTTTACGACACTAGCGCTAACACACTTCCCCTCTATCCAGTGCACACTTAACTTGGGCGAGTAATGAGCGGTTTTACTACGTCTCCCACAAGTATCCACTATTGATAATTAAAACTTCGGAAGGACATATAATATACATACTCGTATATGTTCAACAACCCAATATAAATTAATGAACTCACTGACACTATCGAAAGCCTAGGTTCTTAGCCGCACGGACATAAGCTCTCCACACATGCCTATCCTAAGCTATTTTTTTAAACATCTACTGTCCAATCTACTTCCCTCAAATCATGCTTAATATTATTCTCCTATCTCATTCTTGGTCTACCATTGAGCATTTGGAATGGTTTCTCTTAAATAGTCCTCTGCCGAAAAACCGAATGGTGAACTATTTTACCTCCGGACAATTATACCCCAGGGGAAGACACGTCCGCGTATCTTGACGGTTGTATTTTTATTATGAAAAATAAATCATCACTCTTTGGACCAAAGTAATTTTTCGTCCGCTTATCGCCTTTGACCAGTCCGGCATGGGTAAACTTATGGCAGCAATGCTACCGCCGGCATAGCTCTAGGGGTCATTTAAGCACACAGGCCACATGGAGGGCAATAACCCAATATTGTGTGTAAAATTCAAACTATGTCTCATTTTATAGAAATATGTCTAGGCGCATTTATAAACTAGTTTAATATGAATTAAAGTACTGTTTAAGAAAGTGTTGTGATATTAATAGAGTGGGCAAGAGCACTCTATACATATATTGTGTTGTTGGATTAATAAAGTTTCACTTTAGGAACGACAAACTTAGTGTCTTACAAAGAGGATTGTGTTCAGTTTGTTACAACTACTGTGTGTTTCTGTAACTACTTAACACCATCCCAGGGGTTACAATAACTTTAACAAACTGATATTCAAGCTTAACCTTTAAAGGTCCCAGGTAATATTAATATTTATACAGGGTGGAAATAATATAGACTATGTGCTCAGGTTTTAAATATAACTCTTGAGGTTTTGCAATGAAACCCCGCTCCATAGCCAAGCGGTTTAAGGCATCATGCCTTGGTGCAGAGCTAAGGTACTTGCGCAGGTTCGAATCCCAGTGGGGAAGACATTTTTTCGTGAAATTTCAACTAGTTTGGGGCCGGTGGGAACGCACATAATAAGAATAGTTAAGTCTCGTAGAATACATTATGCAGGACACGTAGCACGAATGGGGAACGAGAGGGACCTACAAACTCCTTGCAGGAAAAGCGCCCAGTAGATAGGCCAAGAATGAGGTAGTAGAATAACATAACCATGATTTGAGGGAAGTAGATTATACAGGGGATGAATGTAAAACATTAGCTGAAGATAGGAATATATATAATATATACCGGGCTTCCAATATAAACCCGGACCGGCCTCACGGGGTTTCACCCGTCAGGCAGCGCTCTCTCATCCTCCGCATTTCACTCTGCCAGCCGCTTGTCCTTGAACTAGTCAGTTTACTATCGTTCGACAAGATGAGACGTCAGCTGACATTACAGCAGCGCATTTATGTGTGTAAATGTTATTATAAATACGAATCAGCTCGTCGCGTTCGCGAGGAATTTATTCGGAACTTCCCTGGACAATTACCTCCTTCCAGATCGACAATCCACGATCTTGTGACTAAATTTGAGACCACTGGTTCAGTACAAAATAATAAACACACGCGAAGGCGTACGGTTCTCACCGAAGAAAAATTAGACGAAATTGGCGAACATTTGGAACGTTCACCACAAAAATCATTACCGAAATTAGCACAACAAGTTGGGATTTCAGTATCTTCTGCACATACAGCAACAAAATTGTTAAAACTCAAACCTTACAAGTGTACACGTGTTCATTGTCTAAACCAAGGTGATCCTATAGCACGTGTGCGTTATTGTGAGTGGTTTTTTTATCAGTGACTGAAGGGTTAATCGACCCTCAGCTTTTGTTCTTTACAGACGAATCATGGTTCCACATAAATGGTCGTGTGAACACTCACAATACTCGCTATTGGTGTTCTGAAAATCCAAATCGAATACAGTAAACGCCTCTTCATGATCAGAAAATTGGAGTTTGGTGTGCGATTAGCGCAAAGCCCATAATCGGTTCGATTTTCTACGAGAAGACTCTAACTGCAGAGAGGTATCGAAATGACATTTTGACCCCATTTTTTCTTGAACTGACTGAAGAAGAGAAATCAACAAGTTTCTGCTACTGCTCATACAGAAGAGGAGTCCATGAATAAAATTAGGGAAGTGTTTGAAGATAGAGTGATTAGTGCTGGTGTATGGCCCCCTCGCTCCCCAGATCTAACAGTGTGTGATTTTTATTTGTGGGATAGCCTGAAAGACAAAGTGTACAAAACAAATCCGCACACATTGGAAGAACTGAAGAACAACATAAGAAATGAAATCAGAAACTTGACAGTGCCCGAACTACAGCGTGTCAATCTAAATGTGTTTACTAGGTATAATGTCTGTTTAACTGCGGGAGGACAATATTTCCAGCATTTTCTATAAGGTAAGAAACAGTTCAAGGACGGGTGGCAGGCAAGGGTGAATTGCGGGAAGAAGAGACAGCACTGCGTGCCGGGTGAAACTCCGTGAGGCCGGTCCGGTTTTATATTGGAAGCCCGTTATATATATATATATATATATATATATATATAGAGAGAGAGAGAGAGAGAGAGAGAGAGAGAGAGAGAGCAGAACTTATGTCTGCACGGTCGTGAACCTATGGGTTCGATAGTTCCAATGAATTAGTCAGATATGGAACCGGTGCGTCGTGACAGATTGGTAGCTATTATAAATAGCATCTGCAAATTGAGTAAACTAGCTATAACGGTTGATGGAACCGACATGCTGACCACATGTCATCCCTATATAGGCTGGATGATCGTTCACTCTGTGATTAATACATGTGGATGAGATGCTAGCAGCAGACTGGAAGGCTACGGAGCATCTAGGTCTGTCACCACATGGAGTTTTAACTCAATAAAATATCCTCTACATTTTAAGTAAACAATCTTTGGTTTTCTCAAAAAAATATTGGTTAAATGCCTTAAAATGATTGTAGGTAACACACATTACATTGAAGATTAGAATGAGAACAACTTTATAAAATGGCATGCTTTCCATCGCCTATAGGCTATATTTACAAAATAAAGTAAAATAGGTGGGATTTTGTTTCTCCGGGCAGGGATTACATCAAGGAATCCCTGCCAAAGGATCAACAATTATTACAAATAGGAATCAGATGCACAAAGAAATTAAACATGGGCTCAATTCTGGAAATTCATGCTATTATGCATTACAGGGACTTTTGTCATCCCAACTTCTCTCGAAGAACGTTAAGCTGAAAAATATATAAAATTGTTATTCTCCCAGTTATATTATGCGAAACATGGACTCCTACTTTGCGGGAGGAGAAATTATTAGCAGGATTTGAGAATAAAGTTCCTTGGAAAATGTTTGGACCAAAGAAAGATGAACAGACAGGCGAATGGAGAAGACTACATGACAGTGAGCTACATGATCTTTGTGGGAAACCAGATGTAATTCTCGTAGACTGCAATGGGTAGGACATGTGACACGAATGTAAAATGAAAGAAGGGCTTGGAAGCTCCTTGCAGGGAAATCAGAGCGAAAGTGCTCAGTAAGTAGACCAAGAATGAGGTATGAGAATAGAATTAACCATGGTTTGAGGGAAGTAAATTATCCAGGGATAATCGGAAAACAGTTTAGGACAGAGATATACGAAGAGCTTACGTCCGCGCGGCCATGTATCTCCGGTTTTGATAGTGCTAGTGAGCTAGTTAATACGAGTAATATTTTTTCTTCTTCCTTTCATAGTTTTAGAGCGAATGGCCTGTCCGGCCTCATTCCAGCTCTGTCTTGAACGTCCAGGATCTCGTCCGTCCTCTTGGTTTTTATGTCAGAATTATTTTCGGTATTCTCCTATCGTCCATTCTTTCCAAATATTCCTTCCATTTATGTATGCATCCTTCTATTTTTTTCATTTATTGAAATTTATTGATGATTTTAATTTCAACCAGTTTTGTATATCCAAGTATTGATATAAAAATGTATTTTTCTGATTCCTTAGTACGACTTAAAACACTCTTCCCTATCCTCCAGGGACTGCTATAATACGAATAGTATATATATAAAAGTAAAGTAAAGTGATCCCACTACAGGCCTTGGGACGCCCTTGGGGTATTAGGAGGTTAAGGCTCCCACTTTTTCTACATAATCGACAGTTAGTGTCAGCCGAGTTGTCAGGCATTCGTGACGGCAGCCTTTACCTCACAACAAGCGTCTGGAACTGATTTCCGTTAAAGGTTGAGTCGACCCCTAGGGCCATATTTACTTACTCACTTACTCACTGGCACTATCGAACCCGTAGGTTCGGACATACGCTCTCCATACATCCCTATCCTGAGCTAATGTTTTCCAATCATTCCCTGTATAATCTACTTCCCTCAAATCATAGTTAATGTTATTCTCCCACCTCATTCGTGGTCTACCAACTGGGCGTTTTCCCTCTGGCTTTCCTACAAGACGTTTCCATGGAAGTCTTTCATTCCCCGTACGTGCAAGATGTCCAGCCCATCTCAGTCTACGAGACTTAACTATTCTTATTATATCTGGCTCCCTATAAAGACCATGTAGTTCATTGTTATGTAGTCTTCTCCATTCACCTGTTTGTTCATCTCTGTTTGGTCCAAATATTTTCCTAAGTACTTTATTCTCAAATACTTGTAATCTCCTTTCCTCCCTTAAAGTAAGTGTCCATGTTTCGTATTCATATAATATAACTGGTAGAATAATAGTTTTATATATTTTTAGTTTAACGTTTTTTGAAAGGAGTTGGGAAATCAAGAGTCTCTGCAATGCATAATAGCACGCATTTCCAGAATTGTTTAATTTCCTTGTGCATCTCTTTCCTATTTGTGATTATTGTTCCTAGGGTCATAGTGTCGCCAAAAGGATTGGGTCAGTTCCAGACCCCACCGGGACTTAAACTCTCGACCATCCGGCTTGTAGCAGAGCACCTTAACCACTTCACTACGGCGTGCCTCCGAATAGTATATATAGTTATTACAAAAAACATATAATCTTCGAGAGCAGAACGAGCGGGACAAGGAAATACCTAATGTAAGCTCTATACTCCGTTAAGTGGTATAAATTTTATATCGGAGACCCATGTTGAATATGGATTTGATAAAATAGAATGCATAACAATTCTGACCTAAAAACGAAGAAGTAATTTTTAAAGGGAGAATAACAATCAAATTGAGGGAATGTTCCACGTCGTATTTCTCTGATGAGCTAAAGCTTTCTCATAGTCCAGTCACGCTTCAGTTTCGTCCGTCTGTTAGTCTGTCGTCTTAGTTTTATCTCATCCTAGCGACGTCTGTCTCACTCACTAGTCTCTGGCACTGTGTCACTTTTTTTAATAGCAAATGGAAGAAAAAGGATTTTAGATCCAGTCACCAAGAAATAAAATGTAAAAAAAAAAACTCTTCGTGTATACAGAATAGAATGCAAGATAAGATTTCTGTGGAGGAGAGTATTTTTCCCCCAGAAATTACATCTTTCATGTGTGTTTTCATGTTTACTTCTGGAATATAGAAATAAGAAGCCACGAGAAGAATGGGCATCTCTGATCCTCTATTTTTTATATTTACAACAACAAAAAATAAAAAAAATAATGATATAACCCCAATTCATATTTCTCATAGATAAAGTGAGCAAAGAAAGTGATCGTGCTATGGGTAATTTGATCAATGAACTAACTTATTTTACTCTCCCTGTGGTCTCGAGGTAGCGTGCAGCCTTGTCACGCAGCGGGCACCAGTTCGAGTCTCGGTCAGGAAAACTTTCTTGGGTGAGGTTTATTGCTGGCTATTTCTTCATCTGTAAGACAAATGTCTGGAAAATTTAAAGCCTAAACGGTCTCCGAGCATCATATGGCCGTCATAATTATCATCATTCTTATTAGCCTTAGTTTAAGTTTATGATTAAATACTCTTCTAGCGCACCATCATCATCATCAGCAATTATATAATCGCCTTCCAGGCGCCCCAAACTCAGAAGTGGGTTACAATTAAGCCAATGCCAGAACAGAACACCAGAAATGCCTAAATGATAACTTGGGACATTAATTATTAAATAAAGTTACTTTAATTTACAATAAATTTACCTTCGGAACTCTCTTCCATAGTAACCATATTCTCATTGGAAATTATGAACTGTCGAATCAGTTTCGATATTTCTGATACTGATTTGTATTTATCGTGAAACCGAAATATAATGTTAGGTGCTTCGTCTATTGTTTATTTCCTTTTCGGAGCTATTTAACTGTTTTGTGTATTCAGCAAAAGTCAAACATAATGGCGTGACAGATATAGAAGACCCTTGGCCTACCAACCTACTACTAGCTTCACATCCACGTGGTTAATCACAGAGGTAGATTGATCATCCAGCCAGTGTACAGGGTGACATCTGGTCAGCATATCAATTCTCCCAACCATTATAACTGGTTTCGTTAGTGTTGAACCGCTACATATTGTAGCTACCCAAATTCCTCACGATCCTGGATCCAATGCACGCTAAAATACCACAAAAAATGTAAAAATGCCTTCCTCCGTGGTAATTTTAAAGTCACGTAGCGCAAGTGACGTAACTCTGCGTCAAGGCATCCTGCCTTAACCACTACATTCTGCACAACAATGCTGAGAATTTTATGTTCTTCTTTTGCTGTTTCTTTTCTTTTTGGAGCCAATTGTTTTGTGTATTCTGTACAACAGTACTTGTTATACTGCTGGAGTTCTGGTATTGCGTGTGTTGTGCAGTCTTTATTAGAGAAGGGAAAAGGCACTGTACAGTTATTTCTTTCTCACACAATAATAGCTAGAATTTTATATATTGTTTTCTTGGCTGATACAGCATAGTGAAATAAATGTTTTAATATCAATGTTAAACATACTATGAAAAACATGAAAAATAGTTTTTATACTATATAATTATGTTTATCGATTGACAATATATTTTACTTTTAGTATGATCTTCACAGGATATCAGATACAATAAGAACAGTTAGGTCTCATGGGCTCCGGTGGTAGGACATATGGCACGAACGTGGAATGAAAAAAGAAAATCAGAGGAAAACGCCCAATTGGTAGACCAAGAATGATGTGGAAGAATAATATTAACCATGATTTGAGGGAAGGTGATTATACAGGGGATGATTGGAAAATATTATTCCAGGAAAAGGATATTGAGGGTTTATGTCCACGCAGCCACGAACCTATGGGTATGATAATGCCTGTGAATTACTTAGTAAAATGTGTAAGATGACTGAGTTGTTACACTATATTCCTTCTTACCTGTATACGGGGTGAACCATAAATTTGACCAAATTACAACAATGGAATAAAACAAAACAGTGTAGAACTTACGTCATTAGTCAAAATGGCGTTGAATATGCAACAGCAAATTAAAATTGCTGCATGGGCAATAACGTATGTTAATGATGTGAGGCTGCAAGACGGGCAAGTCGTGCGTTTAACGTAGCATTACAGCCGTCGACTGTGGGGAATGGGAGAAAACATCTGCTGGAAACAGGAAGGATGCAGAAAATCAAACCTCCTGGAAGGCCTCGCATTAGCACGGATGCAGAAACAACGACGAGAATTGTGGAGGCGTTCGACACTAGCCCACAAAAATCAATCAGCCAAGCTGCACGTGAACAGTGATTTGTTTTGCTTTGTACTATTGTTGTAATTTGAAAGATTCCTTTTCCAATGATGACATCATATTTCCTTTAATAATAATATTTTCGTCACAAAATGGGATCAAACGTATAGCCATGTTTCTGAATCACTCTGCATTATCTTCCAGATTTGAGAATTTAAATTCTCATCGAGATATTACCCTACAGTAAGTGACAAGTTAAGTCTACTAATAGTCTGTATTCACAACACCTTTTTCTATTCCACTTCTTTCCCAGTATCCGCTGTCAACTCTTAGAATTCCGTCCATCAAAATATCAGGGATTGCCGAACTCTTGACACTTTAAATCAAGATTGTACAGTTTGCTTGATATTGGGTTCTCCTTCAAATAATGACATTTATTCCATGCAATTTATAATTTTATTTTCATTGAAATTATTTTATCTACTTTTATCTTTTATCATCAAATTCAGATTAAAACATATTTTATATAATAATGTATTGTATTGTAGGCATAATAATACGTAGTCATATGTTTATAGTACAACTTAATTATAAAAATAATGATTTAATTTTTATTTAACCTGGTTTGAGTGATAGCCAAGGTCTTAACTCTTCAGTAAAATAATAATAATAATAATAATAATAATAATAATAAGTAAAATAATAATAATATTACAATTATTATTATTATTAATTATTATTATCATTATTGTAGGCTAACTGAACTAACTTACTGGCATCACAGAAATCGTCCGCGCGAACACAAAACTCTCAATACATACCTATCTGAAGCTGTTGTTTTCCAAAGGTCTCCTATATAATTTACATAATTATTGGCCTACCTGCTGGGCGTTTTTCTTCTAGTTTTCCATACCCCTCTTTAATTCCCAATTCGTGCTACATGTCCTGCCCATCGCACTCTGTGACTTAATAATTGTTCTTATTAGGCATACACCTGGCTTCCCATAAAGAATATATATCTCATGTTTAGTATTTTCCTTTCTCCGTCTTCTCGTATCTCTTTGGGCCAAAAACTACCTAAGAACTTTATTCTCAAATGCTCGTATTATTTTCCCACCCTTAAAGTAAGAGTCCAAATTTCGCATCCATATTGTATATTTGGGAGAATAACAGTTTTATACATTTTCAGTTTGTTTTTTTAGACAAGTTGGGTTGAAAGTGTCCCAATACATAATAGCATACATTTCCAGATTTGAGTCTATATATATATATATATATATATATATATATTCTATTACTCTTCCTCATCCCTGTTTCTAATTATTTGTTGTAGGTATATGAATTTAGCCACTTACTCAACATTTTTCTCATTTGCTATATTAATTCTCCATTTACATTATATAATGTATTTATATTATATTATTATTATTATCATTATTATTATTATTATTAACATTATTATTATTTTTAATTATTATTATTATCATTATTATTATCATCATTATTATTATTCATATCACTAATAATATTATTATTATTGTCCACCACTGTGGTCTCGAGGTAGCGTGTCGGGACAGTTTTTCTGTGTGATGTTTTTATCGGGGGTTTTCCTCACCTGTAAGACAAATGTCAGGAAAACTTTAAGGCCCAAACGGTCCCCGAAATCATATGGCCATCATCATCTTCATCATCCTTACCATTGCCATCATCATCATATTTCATCGGTGTGGAAACCAACGGGAAGCTACCACACCTACAATTCCATAGTAAAGCTGCATGCATAGCATGAAAATATTATGATTGCAGTGAAGGACCTGCCCTCGGGCAGAATTACTATGGATGGATTATTATTATTATTATTATTATTATTATTATTATTATTATTATTATTATTATTATTATTATTATTATTATACTTAATTCTCAGGGAATAAAGCCGAAATATCTTGGTAGTATTGTATGTAGAACCAAGTACACATTCCGAACTCAAACCTACGTAGAAAAATATTTTACGTTTGGAAATGCTATGGTACGGTTTGAAACGCACGGAATATTACTGGTATTTTCAAATATCATATACGTAGATAAACGGACACACTCTAAATTCCCATTTCAGATTGTAACCCAATATTCAGTATTTGATTATAAAATAAAAACAGATTTAATGGTAAGAAGTGCTGAAAATATGGAAAATCACCTTTCTCATTACTAAGTACTTTTTGAATGTGATTTATAAATTTGTCAATCATATATGAACATAAAATTAAACTTACGATAACGAAACTGAAAGTAAGCTTAGAAGTGGAGATTGCAAGTTCAGCAGATTTGCAGAATGGCATTGTATGTGTTGTGGGAGTTTGAAGTGCCTACTACCTGAGAATAATTAGGCCATCTCGAGTCTTGGATGAATGGGAGCTGCATTGTCAAGAGCTGCAGTGTCAGCTTAACAAGAATCATGTTTTGTTACACATTTTGTTGACGTAGCCGTGAGATATAAAGCACAACTTGATACAAGGTAGTAGCTTCGTTATAACACAGTTCACAGGAAACGTGATAAACTGTGATTCCACGAGTTTCTATTCTCTACACACCTATCAAGCATTAAAATGCTGACAACTTAAAATAACGAACTAACTAACTCAAAGGCCATCTCTCAGCTGCCCATGTGAGATATCAGGTTCGAATCCTGGCGGTTCAAGAAAGTTTTTTGTTGGCGGGCCATTTGTGTTAGATAGGCCTCAATAATCACAAATAGGAATGAGATGCACAAAGAAATTGAACATAGGCTCAATTCTGGAAATGCATGTTGTTATGCATTGCAGAGACTCTTGATGTCCCAACTCCGTTCAAAAAACGTTTAAATGAAAATATATAAAATTATTATTCTACCAGTTATATTATATGGGTGCGAAACATGGACTCTTACTTTAAGGGAGAAAAGGAGATTACAAGTATTTGAGAATAAAGTACTTAGGAAAATTTTTGGACCAAAGAGAAATGAACAAACAGGTGAATGGAGAAGACTACATAACAATGAACTACATGGTCTCTATAGGAAGCCAGATATAATAAGAACAGTTAAGTCTCGTAGACTGCGATGGGCAGGACATGTTGCACGTATGAGGAATGAAAGACTTGCACGGAAACTTCTTGTAGGAAAGCCAGAGGGAAAATGCCCAGTCGGTAGACCAAGAATGAGGTGGGAGAATAACATTAACTCTAATTTGAGGGAAGTACATTATACAGGGTATAACTGGAAAGCATTAGCTCGGAATAGGGTTGTATGGAGAGCTTATGTCCGCGCGGCCATGAACCTACGGGTTCGATAGTGCCAGTGAGTAAGTAAGTAAGTAAGGCCTATACTAGGGAAAAAGACACAAAATTAAGAAACATTGCTTCTTTGATTACCTACAAAAATATAACATAAAAGAGAAATCAGCAGACCTGTGAAAGGAAGGAACTGACATCTACGAACAAATAACGTAACTAAAAATTAATCTGGTCTAGTAATTCCTTACAAAGGAGAGGCTATGACTCTATGGTTTTCAACTGGTGGAAAACGGAGTATCTAAAAATAATTACGATATAATTTTTCCTATGACTTATTTAACTAAACAAGAAGTACATTCATTTTCGTAATTCAGCTCATTTATGTCAAGAAGATCGAGATAAGTTGATTCCCGGGCAACGTCGGGTAATCAGCACGGGGTATCTAAAAAATATATTTATAATAATTTTTCCTTTTACGTATTCAACTAAACATAAAAGCACATTAATTTTCATTTATTTAGGCGTAGCAGCGCACGCCGGGTATTAGCTAGTAGTCTATACAAATAAAAAAAGTGATCCCACAACAGGCCCGGAGGCCCTTGGGGTAGTAGGAGGTTAAGGCTCCCACTTTTTCTAGACAATCGGCACTTTTTATCAGCCGGGTTGTCAACCCTGCGTGACGACAGCCTTTACCCCCAGAACAAGCGTCTGGTACTCATTTCCGTTAGAGGCTGAGTCGACCCCAGGGCCATAGTGCCGCCAGAGGGTTTGGGTCAGTTTAAAATCCTGACCCCAACGGGACTTGAACCCTCGACCCTCCGGCTTGTAGCTCAGTGCCTTAACCACTACGCTACGGCGTGCCCCAGTCTATATAAGTACATTTATTATAATATTTTCTCGAAGTTCAAATCCGCGCGTACTTAATTATTGCATTAATAATATGCCTATATATTTCATTCAACCAGCCTCATGGGCTAATGATCAGTGTTCCTGACAACAGTTCGTGATGTCCCGGGTTCGATTCCCGGTGACACCATAGGATTTTTTCTTAAAGGGAATTATTCCTGTTGTTGCTCTTGGTCTGGAACTTTATTATCATTTATCACCCACCATATCATGTAGGATACGTATCTTCCAAGTGTCCCAACTTCAAAAATGGAATACAATTCCGCCAATGCCAGGGCAGAAAGTCAGAAATGTCATGAAGACAACCTGGTGGCCCTGGACAAAAGAAAATAATAATAATAAATTGGTAAGAGGCACTCGAAAGAGCATTAAGTTATAAGTTTATGATTTGTCTTTTATGAGTTCGTTCAGTGATCCTGTCCATATTCTGCATTGTTGGTAATGGTATCGCTCACACTTTTGGTCGCATATCTTGCATTCACACGAATCACTCGGTTGGTGGAATTTTGCATTTTTGCACATTTTGTGATGATATCCGTGTGTTGCTAAACCTATGATTCTGTGCCTTTGTGGTTGGTTACTTCCAGTCCACTCTCTGTTTACCATGGCATCTGAGGCGTAGAAATCTTCGTCGATCTCTTTTTCTCTCTGTTTCTTTTTTTCGATGACTTTCTTATATGGCTCCGTTGCTGGCAGTAGTATCCTTTGCCTCAGGTCCTCTAGGAAGAAGGTTTCTCTGGCTAGCATATAGGCCATTCTATTTGGTGTGTATTTGCTTGCACCTAATGCCTTTTTGATGAATCTTGGTTTTACTTTTTCTAACCTCTCCATATCGCTGGTCGATAGTTTCTCCCATATCAGTTCTATCCCGTAGGTGACGATCGGGGTGATCACTGATGCGAATAATTTCATGGCTGTGACTAATTTTAACGATGTGATGTCTTTGATACTGCACATAGCTCTTATAGCTGCTGCTGCTCTCTCCTGCACATGTGCGCTGAAAGACTTTGTTGTTGGCTGCAGTGTTATGCCTAAATATCTGAATTTGTTGACCATTCTTATCGGTTCTTCTCCTAGTTTTAGATTATCACTTGCCGCTGTTCTTCCTCCTTTCTTGAAAACCATTTGTACGGTCTTGTTGCTGTTTATCTTGAACTCATTTTCCATAGCCCATCGTTGTATCCCATCTATGCCTTTTTGCAATTCTTCTTTGTTTTCTGCCCCAATGGCCATGTCGTCCGCATACATTACCAGCGTGGTCCCGTTCGTTGCTTTCCCAATGTCAGCCGTCATTATGTTAAATAGTAGCGGGCTGATGGGGTCTCCTTGTAGTATCCCATTAGTTTGCATAACCTCGTCTGATGCCGCAACCTCATCTGTTATTTGTAACCAGTTTCGCCTCATTATGTCGTGTACTATTCCAACAATAGGGTGCTCGTTTCCAATCATGTCCCTCATCTTCGTGAGTAGTTTTGTTCTGTTTATGTAATCGAACGCTTTTTCATAATCTATGAAGACCACGTAGTATTTCCCTTTCGGTCTGTTGAGGGCTGCTTCTATCTCATATAATAATGCGGATGCTGCTTGCAGAGTGGATTTTCCTTTCCTAAATCCGAATTGGTTATCTGGGATGTTTAATTTTGTGATGTCCATCAATCTGTTTGTAAGTATCTTCATAAAGATTTTGAACAGGGTGTTCTCCAGTACAACGCCTCTGCATGAGTTCATGTCTCCCGTGTTTCCTTTACCTTTATACAACATTTTCAGGGTAGCCCTTCTCCATTGTTCTGGTATGGTTCTCGTCTCAAGGCATTTGTTAAACAGTTCTTTCCATATTGATATTAGCACGTCAGCTGATGCCTTTAGGTGTTCATATGCTACTTGATCCGGTCCTGTGGCTTTTTTTTGTTTTTGCTTCTTTCACGCATTTGTTTATTTCATCCACTGTGATTTCCATTTCTAGATTCAGGGTTCTTTGGGTTCCTGGTAGTATTGGCTTCGTAAGCTTCTGTTCTGTTTCCTTCATTCAGTATTTTTGTGAAGTGGTTTTCCCAATCATCTATCGGTATTTCTTTCATCACTCCTCTGGGTTTCCTCCTTAAGACCAGGAAAGGGTCATTTTCTGCTTCTTCTGCTAGGTGTTGGGCTTTCATTTCTATGTAATGGGTTTTTCTTGTATTTTATTATGTTTTTGTACTGTTTTCTTTTCTGGGCGTATCGTTCCAGGTCTACTTGGTTTTTGGATTCCTTTGCTTTGTTTAGTGCTTTTAGTGTTTCCTTCCGTTCTGTGTAGCACATCCTGTCGAACCACGGTTGTGCTCTTCTTTTTGATGTTGGTTGACAGGCGTTCTTTATAAGGTTGTTAGTGATGTCTAGTGCTTTGTCCAATTGGCCTTCCTTTATTCTCGTTTTAGCTTTATCTATGTTCTCCGTGTTTTTTCGTATTTGTTCTATATCTAGTTTTCTTGATATCCTGTTCGTCAAATAATAAGGTGGTAGAATAACTTTCGCTATGCTTTGAGGGAAGTAGATTTTACAGGAGATGATAGACAACATTAGCTCAGGATTCAAATGTATGAAGAGCTTATGCCCGTATGTCATGAACCTATGGGTTCGATAGTGCCAGTGAATTAGTTTTTAGTTAAAGGCGTATACATTTTACGTTAGCAAATTAATTTTAACATTTTTGTTGCAGTGTGGTCAACAATCGCAAATGCCTCCTCATCAACAATATTGGATGGTGTTATAATGGGTCGGCTAAATGGTTCAAAAGCGAGAGTAATATTTTGGTGAGTCATTTATTATATATAGTTAACGTATAAAATGATCATACATTGGGTAATGTGATCAATTTACTTACTTCTATTTAATTTACAAAGGACTTCCTGTAGGAAAACTCTTACATGGTATCCATTTTCTTTAAGGAAATTACGAACTGTAGAATCACTTTTAATATTTCTGATGTCCATTTGCATTTACTCTGCAACCAAAACAAAATTTAATGTTTTTCTTCTTCTTTTCTTTGGAGTTATTTAACTGTTTTGTGTATTATGCACAACTTTACTGATAAATTTTGAGTTACGAATAATTTGAAATGGCGGCTGCTAGAGTGATTTATAAATCTTCGTTTCGGGTAAACGCCACTCATGATTGTCCGTTTTTAAAACCCGACTTTAATTTTCCATAATCAATTGCATAATGCCAAGTTAGTATCTGAAAAATACAAAAAATTGAGGTCGCTAGAACTTTGACAGAGAGACACAAACACACATACACATACACACACACACACACACACACTTTATATATTGGCCTATATATACACAAGAAGTCCCGGCCACGCGTTGCTGTGGCTAAGGTATACGTTAAAAATTTAAATTAAGTTGCTGTCTTTCAGTCAGATTACTTAAAACTAATACTTACACACGAAATTAATAATATTGAAAATAAAATAAACACTGAACACAATTAAATTATGAAATAATCAATATTTGTAATTCAATTGAAATTCGCGGTTGCAACAAAAAGCACAGCCATCTGGATCTCTCTTTGTTAAATAATATACCAATTACCTTACCAAATTACTTTACACCGCCATCTGTTAGAATCGTATGGAACGCACGGATAATTACAACACCGCCATCTGTTAGAATCGTATGGAACTCATAGACAATTATAACTCTTTGTTAAATAATAAACAAATAATTTGCAATAAAAAAATAATGCAACTATAAATTTAGTTATCCATCCATAGTAATTCTGCCCGAAGGCAGGTCTTTCACTGCAATCATAGCATTTTCATGCTATGCTTTGCAGCTTTACTAGGCAATTATAGGTGTGGTAGCTTCCCGTTGCTTTCCACACCGATGAAGGATGATAATGATAAGATGAATATGAATGATGATGATTGCGATGGCCATATGATTTCGGGGACCGTTTGGGCCTTAAAGTTTTCCTGACATTTGTCTTACAGGTGAGGAAAAACCCCGATAAAAACCTCACCCAGAAAAACTGTCCCGAGCGGGGATCGAACCCGGGCCCGCTGCGTGACAAGGCAGCAAGCTACCTCGAGACCACAGCGGTGGACTAAATTTAGTTATAAACTACCCTAAGTCTCAAGTTGGATGAAACTGCACAGAGTGTGCAACATTTTATTAAAATCGGTTCAGTAGTATAGGATTCCATCGCGGACAAACAACGTGACACGAAATTTTTTATATATTAAGATATATCGATGCATATATATAGGCCTACTTAGTGTTCTGCCGAAGAGCACTCACTTTCCTTAACACAGCATTCCTTTATGTATCCGCATACAAATAATTTATTTTATTTTATTTTTAGAGGAGACGTAAACCTTTGAGGTTCAGAAAAAGTCATTTTGCAATTTTTTTTCATATGGATTGAAACTTCATCTTTAAATTAGTGAAGACTTTCATTGATATCTCTATTACTTTTTGAACTATGTTTAAAAATGTGTAATGCAGTCACTCGAGTGAGCCTTATAATTTTAGAAGGTAACTACATCTTCGGTAAGTTTGTCGCTTGAACTTATTTTTTTTCAATACGGTTTCCCTGATAACTACATACAGTTAATCCTGTAGAAAAATAAAAAAGAAAAAACCAAAGATATTTAAATATCTTAGTGAAACTATTTCCAAAATTAAATCTTTAGAATAAAATTCTGCCAAAAAAGGCATGCCACATAATGCTAACAAAGTTTTCAAGATATTGAGATTAAATTTTGCATGTATATGTAGTTTTCAGCGATGAACAAAATACATTACAATTAGTAATGTCATATTATATTTTATTCAAAACATATTTATAATGCACATTTTAACAAAAAATGAGTATACATCAATTTTAAATGAAAAATAAAATATTTACACTTTATACAATTAAACAATTGTAGTAGACTGTTTGTAGCTACAGCATCAATGAGTAAAATAAAACAAGAATCATTCAAATATATTGAAATTTAGGAAACATATCTGGCAAACGGCAAAACAATGCAAAACTTTTTGGCTGACATTTTGAATATTTAATTAACCATAACGACTGAAGTTAGATTGTTAAGTACACAGACATGCTCACATTGTAATATAGATATCACATACCAAATTCCATTTCTATAAACAGCAGTGCTGTTAAGAAAAAAGAATTTAAATATGCCGTTTTGTAATAGCTAAAGATGTAGGCCCCCTTAAATATACGGAGTGTGTATATATATATATATATATATATATATATATCGTGGTCATTTTCGCTGTAGGATCGATGAAGGTTTATAAAAAAAATTAAAACGTTTTCATCAGAACAAGCTAATGACGTTCTTTCTTCGGAATTCGCTAACTCGGTTATGAAATATGCTAAAGAGCAAATGTTCTTCCTCGTGTACAGTTCTATTTATTATATCGATTCCCTTTCAATACGTTTATTTATTTATTTTGTTTTCCTGCTCTATTAATATTTATATGCAGGGTGATTCTGTAAGAGCGTGCAAACATTAAACAGGGCATGGGGATGTTCCATTGAGCAATTTGAGATAGGGAACCTAGAGTCCGAGAAGCCAGGAGATATGGGAATATAAACCTGTGTTTCACATTACTGTGTAATCTTTTATTTAGTGTACATTATTTATTAGTTAATGCAAGTATCATCATTGGCACAATAATTAATTTTCCTGTTTGTATTTTACAACGGTTTCTTCAACTGACTCCAACAACCTCAAAACAACCATGACATCAGTGTACAAGATTATAGCGCACTCTGGCAAATATCCCTGTGTGTTTCGAATCACATACAGGCAGCTAAAATCTTGGCAACGAATTTCATATCCGTTTCCACTGGAGTCTCAAACACAAGTTACTTTACATATCCCCATAGGAAATAATCAAGGGACGTCAGGTCACATACTGACTTCCTAATCATGAGGCTTTTATTTGCAGTAACTAAAGCATATAGTAAAGTGATCCCACAACAGGCCCGGAGGCCCTTGGGGTAGTAGGAGGTTAAGGCTCCCACTTTTTCTCGAAAATCGGTCATTTATGTCAGCCGGGTTGTCAGCCCTGCGTGACGACCGCCTTTACCCCCAGAACAAGCGTCCGGTACTCATTTCCGTTAGAGGCTGAGTCGACCCCAGGGCTATAGTGCCGCCAGAGGGTTTGGGTCAGTTTAAAAATCCTGACCCCAACGGGACTTGAACCCTCGACCCTCCGGCTTGTAGCTCAGTGCCTTAACCACTACGCTACGGCGTGCCCCCAACTAAAGCATATAGTACATGTAAATAAACAGCACAGTACATGTAAACTTTTAGGCATGTTAGTTGTAAATCGGGGAAACAGTAATGGTAAACAATGTCGAACAGGTTACTTCCATGTCTCCAAAGGATGATTTGTGGGATCTTAGATTCTCAACACCAAATAGTTCAGTGGAGCATCCCCGATGCCCTGTTCAATTTTTGCACGCTCTTACAGGATCGCCCATTTCTAAGAACCAGTAAGATGCAAATTAGAAGTGGAAAGAAAAATTATAGAACAAGTATCATAATTTAATTATTTAGGTGTATTAATAACAAACACTAAACATTTAATAAAAGAAGTAAAGAAACAAGCTGATAAAGCAGCACAAATAACAGCATATATGAAATATTTAATTTGGCGCAACAAACATGTCAATAGAAAGCAAAACCCGCATATACAAAACGATAGTTCGACCAGTTATCGTATATGGACCAGAAACTAGGGCTGATACAACAAAAACTAAACAAATACCCAATAAGCACATGTGAAATGAGGATCGTAAGAACTATTCAGTGGAAAACGTTATTTGATAAAATACACAACGCAGGAATTAGGGAAAATGTCATATTCAAGACATAACCAAATTTATTATAGATAGACGAAAATATTGGAAGGGCCATATAGAAAGAATGGAAGACAATTGACTTGCAAAAAAGAGCTAAAGAAGATAGACCAATGGACGGAAGAAGAACAAGAGGAAAACCAACCACGAGATGGATAGACAGTGATTGCACATCCAATACGTCTTCCTCCAAGGAGTGATTTTGGAAATAAACAGGATGAAAATCCTACAAATTATGTTTAAGAAGAAGAAGAAGAAGAAGACTTCAATATAACTCTTCCAGTAATATAAAGCTCTTTTTTCTGTTATTATTACCCTGGGGAACAGCAATTTCATTGACGTACATATGTGACTTATTTACAACTAACATTTGGCCTCTGGATCCGTAGATTTTGTCTATCACGTCAACTTTTTAAGCTACAGGTACCCTCAAATATCATACAAATTGTGCATATAAAGAAAAATACAGTAAAACCTTACCAAATATACTGTTTGTAAATAAGAATTTTATTTATACAAAGGCTATGATAGTGTAAATTGTGTAACATGTAGTGTAAAGGTTGTGTTCAAACAAATAGTTACTTTTTTTGTATCGAAGGCCAATTATAAATTTTAAGGTACAAATGTTCGCTTATAGCTTTATCGGGAGTGTTTAATCTGTTGACACTCTTGCTTCATACTTCAACAATAGTCAGCCATCATAAGTACATCACATCTACCTTGATACTTTGCCTCCATGACCTTAAAACCTTGGTGGAATCGCTCACTCTGCTCATCACCGACTTGATGAGCATGTGTTAACTAAGCATCTGAAGCTCTCCAAGAGTTGCTGAACACTTTTGGTGTAATTATGTGCATGTATATTTTCAAGAAAGTCTTTAACAATGATTTCCAATGCCAGCCAAGAATTTGTTCGAATTTCTAACATTGTTCCGATAAAGTGTTTATCTTTAACAAGCTGCCGAATCTGTGGACCATATATTGGTCTTTTTTATTTTCAAATGACAGGCTAGGAAATGCCAAAATGACATACTTGAAACAATCTCCTTCAATTGGCAAAGATTTACCGAATTGCTTCATGAGACCCAATTTGATATGCAGAGGTGCAAATACAATGCTCTTTCTGTCTACAAGTGGCTGATGTATAATGTTTGGTTCATGTGGTTTCCGGTGTGATTCTGCGGCCAATTTGACTGCACCCAATGCTTCCCACGAGCTCTATTGTCAGACATACACAAAAAGCAGGGATACTTTATATGTCCATGTTGCTGCCCAAGAAGGAAGCCGACCATTGTAAGGTCAATGCAAATGATCCATTGGTGCAAGTGATATTGCAACAACTCAATGACTCTGTATGCTTTAATATTCTTCTCTCAAATGAACTGAATGGCCTATTGGGACTAAACCATATACATTTCTATTGTAGAGGAGAACACACTTCAAGCTCCGCTTTGAGCCGATAAACAGTCGACATTCAGTTATGTGCTTAAATTCCCAAATCTTCCATCGAACCATGTATGTTATGGCGATAATAAAATCCATCATCACTTCGAAATTATTGCAGAAACGCACTTTCTCTTGTTCAAAATAGGATCCACTAGAGATGGTTTGTTTCGGCCAATAGGAGAGCAATAGTGCTTACATGATACATGCTCGAGAGTGATCATATTATCATAAGATGTTGAAAAAAAACGTGACGTGGTAGAAGAAAACTGTCGTGAGTTTTCAAATCAGCATACTTAATTAACTACAAAACAGCTCAAGAATCAAACTCAACAGAAATTGTGATACAAATTGTTCCCCAATGATATCTCCTCAGGCTGATTTGTGGGATCCTAGGTTCTCAACATCAAATAGTTCAGTGGAGTATCCCCGATGTCATGTTCAGTTTTTGCACGCTCTTACAGGATCGCCCTGTATTTTGTAGATACGGCTTCAAGATAACTCTTCCATTAATGTAAAGCTATTATCTCGATGTAGCGTGCTGCCTTGTCACGCAGCGGGCCAGGGTCGATCCCCGGTCGGGACAGTTTTTCTAGGCGAGGTTTTTATCGGGGTTTTTCCTCACCTGTAAGACAAATGTCGGGAAAACTTTAAGGCCCAAAAGGTCTCCGAAATCATATGGCCATCATCATAATCATCCTTATCATCATCATCATCATCATCCTTCACCGGTGTGGAAAGCAACGGGAAGCTACCACACCTACAATTCCCTAGTAAAGCTGCAAGCATAGCATGAAAGTGCTATGTTTGCAGTGAAGGACCTGTCTTCGGGCAGAATTACTATGGATGGATTATTATTATTGTTATTATTATTGTTATTATTATTATTATTATTATTATTATTATCATCATCATCATCATCATCTGTAACCGTATTAGTGATTTTATTAATAGTCGAGACAGTCCACCGCTGTGGTCTCGAGATAGTGTGCTACCTTGTCACACAGCGTGCCCATGTTCGATCCGGATATGCTTTCTGGATAAGGTTTTTCTCGAGGTTTTTTGTAAACTGTCAGACAAATGTCAGGAAGATTTATGGCCCAAGCTGTCACCGAAGATCATCTGGTCATCATTATCATATTCACCTCATTTGATTACGTTGAGGATTATGGCCTCTTCTGGCGTATCATTACCACCATCACTACGTATCATACATCTCCGGGCAGCGTAACTCCGTCTTCCAGGCGCACCAACTTCAGACAATAACGCCGATGCCGGGAGAGAATACCAGAAACATCTTATTGGCAACTTAATTGCATTGAATTAAAACAAATAATAGTCAATGTTGTTTTATTTAATAACACCAGGTTGTCTTTTACGTCATTTCTGGGTTTCTCCCCAGGCATTTGCGGAATTGTAATAAATTTCTTAGATTGAGTCATCTGGAAGGGGGAATTGCGTTACCCCGATTATATGGTGGGTATTATATGATAATGAAGCGCCAGGAGAGTCCTAAACATAACATGAATTCCAGACCATGGGCAACCACAGAAATAATTCCCTTAGAGGAAAAATGTAATGGTCTGACCGGGAATCGAACTCGGGCCCTCATTAACTGTAGTCAGAAACTATGACCCTAGCCCATAGTCAAGACTTCAAGGCAAAAACGATTCCAGGTTATAAATTTAGTTTTAATTTTTGGTAAATATTATTTCCAGTTTGTCATTTATCATTTTTATTTCTGTGGATTAATTAAGAATTTGAGAAAGTTAATTTAGGTTGGAACAATATTGCATTATTGTTGGCTATTTCAGATTTATTCACATACTAGATCTTACCTAATTTAAACATAGGGCACGTATACATAAAACGAGAAAACTTTAGAGGAAAAGTTACTCCACTTTTCTTTATTTTGTGTGAATGGATTGCGAATTAAGTGTGGTAGTTTCCTTGTGCATGATGTATTATGCCAACTTTTCATAATATCTTGAAAGCACGGTGGCGCCCTTTCATACCATTTATGCAGGAGTATTAGCTCTTTTTATCGCCTGCATTGTGGCGATGGAGATTATATCCTACTTATAAGCTTAAGAATCTAAATAATTTAATGGCGAAGCAGGCAATTCTCTTGCTCGCTTCACCCTCTCTCATCGAGCAAGAAAAAAAGTAAAGAAACGCCACCTGCACAAGATTACGTTCCCAGAGGTTTTACCCAGCTTCAAAGAAACCTTTAGAGCTTCAGTATAAATAATTACCTTGCTTTAGACTGTTTAGCTCAAGTAAAGATTTAACGTTATAAAATAATCATTCCTTTCATTTCAATCTCATACATGATGTTATATAACCGTACGATCAGAGCAATTTGTTACGACCACCAAATTAGGAACACAAATATGAAATTCTAGGCAGACGAGGTTTGGAGAGAACTCCAAAAGATTGGGATGGGAAAAAGAGACTGAAAATCGCAAGAATGTGTGGAGAAAAATAAGAAGGTACTTACATATAAACCGACAAAATATTTTGGCCGAATGTGCGGGAAAACAATCACTGTTTTTACAAAGAGACCTAAAACAAGTTTGGGGAACATAATCTTATATACTCAATCTAGGATTTAAACAGAGATCAGGGCTTGCTTGATTCAGGTTAGGGACATGGAAAGTTAAAAAAATTAGCGACGATCACGATATGAGAATAGGTCCAATGCGCGGGAGCTTTGAAGACGAGATACGTATATTAGGAAAATGTAACGATTTGGAATATTGGAGGCATCAGTTGTTACCGGATAGATTTCTAAATTCAAATCGTTAAAGATTGACATTCTACGAGTTATTGGTAAGCCCAGAAAATTGGATAAACTTGGGTAGATTTCTAGACAAAACGTGGAAAATAAGAACAACACTCATTCATGAATAAATAAATATGTTAACAAATTACAATACCATTAATTCTTAATAATTCTACATAACTAAGTTAATATATAATGTAAGTGTATTGTTAACTAATTGTAATATTATTGTTTTCTTTTTTGTTTTAAGTATATTTAACCAAACATCAACCTATTTTAACGGACTGTCCACAGCACGTACGGATTACTGCCCGTGCGACCCATATTTGTAAATAACATTGTATGTATCTTACTTTTAGTCTAATAAAGTCCTTATGTATTTTATTGTATATCCGTACGTGATATTCAATAAGAATTGTTTTAAGAATAAATTGTATTCACAAATGAATATTGTACACAGTATTGACACCCGAATGAACAAGTGCCTGTGTTCGGGTGCAGTTCGCTTACAGAAGTAATGCATATAGATTATATACATTACAAATTTTTAGTAAAAGGGAGAGGGAAAATAAAATAATTATAAAATAATTATGAGGCAGTTTCAAGACCTTCTTCTTCACTTCCTGTTTTAGACATTAGTTACCTGTTCCGTCTTCACTAATAGATCTAGGACCATCTCTTCCAAGGACATCCGACATCTTTTCTTCCTCTCGGAAAATAATGTAAGATTTATTTGGTAAACTACTTTCTTCCATTCTTTCTACAGGTTATGTCCACTGTATCTTGTTATTAAATATATTTGCTTTTATGGAGTAGATCTGCAGTTCTTCAGGAATATTCTCGTTTCTTATCTGGTCCATTTTAGTGCAGCCTTTTACTCTTCTTAAAAATTTCATCTCGGCTGCTTGGATTTTACTTTCTTGTTTGGTAGTGATAATCCAAGATTCACTCCCATACAAAATGACAGGGACTGTCATTGTTTTATATAATTTTAATTTTGTTTGTTTATGGGCTTTATTATTCAATTTACTATTTATTGTGCCACACATAGCTTGAAATTGAAGAGTTTTATGTTCAATATCTTTATCATATCCACAGCTGATATCACATCCTAAATATTTAATGTGGTATACTTGCTCAATAATTTCGTCTTCAATCACTATTTTTGCACGCAGAGTGTTTCTTCCACAAAATGCCATTACTTTTGTTTTACTTACTGAAACTTTAAAATTACAATCGCTAAATATTGCATTTAATTTTTAAGCAGCCAATTGAAACAGATCTTCATCATGGTGTAGTAAGACTAAATCATCGGCGAAAATTAAGTTATTAATACTTGTGTTATTGTTCAATCTAAGCCCTTTGTCTGTTATAATTTTCCATTGCTTCATAACTCGTTGATTTATTAAAATTTATTCTGAACTTTTTTCCATCAGTTTTATAACTACTTTAGTTTCTTCATATAAGCCTTGGACTGATTTTATTAGATGGTGTAGATATCCTCGTTTGTTCATTATTTCCCATAGTTTACATGTATTTACTCTGTCAAAGGCATTTTCAAAATCAACGAGCAACAAATATTTTGGCAGGTTAAATTCTCTTCTCATTTCAGTTAGTCTCTTTATAATAAACACATTATCTCTACAGGATCTTCCTTTTCCAAACCCTGCTTGTACTTCTTCTAGGAGTGTGTCAGATATCTTCTTCAAGCTATTATTTATTATTTGCAGTTTCAAGATGTAAAATAAATAATTCTGGCAAATAAAAAATTAAAATTAATACAAGAGTAAATAAATGAACAGAACAATATAGAATAGATTAATACTACACTGGAGACGAAAATTAAGTACATTAGGACATAATATAAAACAAAACAAATTTAGAAGAAGTTCAAATTATAAAACATGCTCTGACATACAGTGAATTCATGCAAAGGAGAATGATACAAACAAAAAATTATATAATATATTATTACCAAACTGAAGAAAGTAATTAAGTGTATTAGGAAATAATAACAAGATAAACAATTAGGAGAAATATGCTGATTTTATGTTATTTTGAGCTCAACTTCTCACTTTATTTTATATTTTTTTAGGTGGGGGAAATCAACATATATAATTCTCTCAGGTAATTATTCCCAAATTGGAATAATTAATTGTACGTAATTCCGTTTTTTATTTGAATTTATGTTGGGAGTATTGTGGCATAGAATCCCAAAATGTTGAATGTTTCAACCGCTGTGGCCTTGGAATAGCATCGTTGCCTCGTATGCAGCGGGCCTGGGTTCGATCTTCGATTGGGACAAGTTTCCAGAGTGATGAGTTTTATCAGGGTTGCTCACCTGTAAGAAAAAATTCAGAAAACTCTAAGACCCAAACGGTTACAAAACATTATCTGACTATCATAATCATCATTATCATATTCGCCATATTTAGTATAAATGTGTTTTTCGTCTTCATCTTGTGTTATCTCGGAGAGGTCCTGACATTGTGGTGATCGCTCATTCGGGAAAGCACCTCCACATCCTTGTGTGATCAATCAAGTAGGTATGTGATTTATGATCTACAGTTAAAAATCCCTTTCCCGACAGTCATGCCACTATAAGGCTCGGATGGCTTGTGCCATGTATAAGGTGAGAGGTTAGAGTAAGTTAATGGAAAGGAATGCATTTTTTAATTATCTTGTATTTCTCCCTACAAGGTAAAATTTCTACGCAAGTGTTACTGTATACATTATAGAAGTGGACGATAGTTCAGCCAGTATAGGGGTGACATGTGGTCTGCATGACGAATTTATCAGCCAATTCATCTGGTTTTCTCAACCTGTAGTCGCTACTCATTGTAGTTAGGCCCCTACTAAATTCTTCACTTTGCTGGGTAGGCACCGTTCCATACTGGCCGAAATTCCACTACAAAATTTCCTCTCCCATGAGAACTAAAACCAGTGAAGCCCCTTAGCTCTGTAACAGGGCATCATGCCTTAATCCATTTGGCAACGCCACTGCCTCTTATGATAGAGAATTCTATATAAAGAAAGGAAAATTATAGTTAGTACTGGGAGCCTTTGATAGCGGAGACGGAATCGCATTAACGTATAGAGTTAGTGTTCTGGGTTCAAATACCTCGTCCAGGCATTAATTTTTCTATACATGTTATATTTGGTTTTCATTGTTAAATGTCAAAATTTAATTATAACATCGAAATAAAAATACCCTTACTGCTATAAAGTAAAAAACAGCTCATTAAAAATACTTTATTGTAGTATTATTGAGCGATAACGAGAGGATAGGCCTACTTAAGGCCAACACACACACACTCTATTGAATAACACTAAGAAATTGGGACTGGAAATAAACATCAATAAAACTAAATATATTGCACCTGACAGTAGCAGTCTTTGTTCCCTTATATTATTCTTTATTTGCATCCGTATCCGTGGTCTGCTCTGCTTTATTGTCTCTATGTCTATGTAATTCCCTATCAGGAATGTTATCCTTATTCTCAAAACCAACTTGTGGTACACACAAGTTCTCGCGCATAGTCTGCAGCTAGGCCAAAATACAGACTTCATTCATCTTTCTAATAAAGCATTTCTTTTTCTTTTTTTTTAAATTACTATTCACTGAGAGTAATTAATATTATAATTACAAAAGAAATAAACGTTATCTCAGTAAAAACATAAATTTATTGTGTCGACACGTTTCAATCTCCTGTTATGAGATTATTTTCAAGACATGGTTGTTTATAATAAATTTATAAACAACCATGTCTTGAAAATAATCTCACAACAGGAGATTGAAACGTCGACACAATAAATTTATGTTTTGACTGAGATAACGTTTATTTTTTTTGTAATTATAATAAAGCATTTTTGCTATATTATTCAATATAGTATATCAACAAAATGCTTATCCTATTGGACTTTACTGATAATATAGTTTACGTCAATCATGAGAGGGAAGGGTTTCGCTATATAAGTACACAAAACTTAGGTTCAAGTTTAAGCTGAAACAGTTAAGCAATCTATAAACAAAAGACATGAAGCTTAACTAAAAGTGAATATAATTGAAGTCAAGTATTACATAATAATATAGCTGTTTGAAAATGAATCAAATGTAAACATAATATATATATATATAATGAAAAATAACTAGAACAGTCGTCAATATTGAATAATAATAATAATAATAATAATAATAATAATAATAATAATAATAATAATAATAATGATACATTCATCCATACCGATGTTTTCAGACACTCCAAACTTAAATCATGTTCTTCTTAACAGCTTTCTTCTTGAAATAAACGAATGGTCCTTGGCGAGGGATCGCTTCTTCGATCCCTACCGACTTGCTGAAACCAGGGTTAACTCCGATTGTTAACTATCAAAGGCCACAGGTCGCGGACATCACTCATCGCGCATCCAAACTTGCTTAAGTGACGTAAAGGAAGGGGAAACTAGAAGGCGGTAAATAAGGAGAGGATCTAGCACAGAACATATGTACGAACACAGAGTCTACAATATTGCGTCACGGCAGTCAAATTTACGTCATCACAGTACAATATTATCACACATAAAAATGCGTTATATAATGGAAATGGACAACTAATGTCAAATGAAGGAAATTTTGAAGATGGGGCTGATTTCAAGTACCTAGGAACAATAATTACAAATAAGAATGAGATGCACAAAGAAATTAAACATAGGCTCAATTCTGGAAATGCGTGCTATTATGAATTACAAAAACAGTTATTCTCCCAGTTATATTATGTGGATGCGAAAGGGAGGAAGGAAGATTACGAGTATTTGAAAATTAAGTTATTAGGAAAAAATTTTGGCCAAAAAAAAGGAATGGAGAAAACTACATAATAGTGAACTACATGATAATATATAGGAAGCCAGATACAATAAGAACAGTTAAGTTTCGTAGGCTGCGATGGGCACGACATGTGGCACGTATGGTGGATGAAAGAGGTGCATGGAAGCTTCTGATAGGAAAACCAGAGGGAAAACGTCCAGTTGGTAGACCGAGAATGAGGTGGTAAAATAACAATATCCTGATTTGCGGGAAGTTAATTATACAAGGGATGCTTTAAAAACATTAGCTCAGGATAGGGATGTATGGAGAGCTTATGCCCGCCCGGCCACGAACCTACGGGTTCGATATAGCCAGTGAATTAGTTAGTTATTTATAGAAGCAGTAACAAATCTCTGCGAGCGATGTCCGTCTGGCTCTTACGATAGAGAATTGTATGTAAGGAAGGGTTCAGGCGTTAATTTTTCATTTCATGTTAGACTATATACTAAACCCTATACATTTTGTCTTGATCATTTTCGAAGTATAGTGCGGAGAATTAATGATGATTTTAAACATAATTTTTACTGAAACAACTCCAATAGCTGCAGTGTATGAAATTTCATAAAAAATGCAGTAACCGTTGTAATGAGAATTGGTAGTCATATTTTGTTGGTTACTGTAACTTTTATTCGTCTTCATTCTGTCATCAATTCACTGACATGAAGTTATGTATCGTTTGCTTAGATATCTCGTTACTTTCTTCTCAGTCAGTCTTGATTTTTTTTTTCGTGTTTTGGTAAGTTGCCTCTTGCAATTTTTACTATCTCATTTCCATTCATCCTTTTGATGTGTACATTCTATTTTGTTCAATCATTCATTGATGTTATCTATACTGCACGTTTTCGTAACGGCATCGCTTCTCTTCTAGCAAATAAAATTTTACTTCCAAATTTACTGTGAAGCACATTGCTCTGTTTAAATAGTCCACCTCATTTTGGTGTGTTGCGTTTTCTGTATTCAAGTGTTCATTGATGTTTAATGTGTAATCATATTTTTCCAATAAACTAGTAACTATTTTTCCCCCTTAATTTCATCATCATCATCATCAATTTCACGGTACAGACTTTTGGTCTGTTCCGGTTCTTCATCCCACCGATTTTTGGTCTTCCTTGGGATTTCTTGTCTACAGGTGCATTTTTCTAGGCTCTTTTTGGCATTCGACTATCTTCCACTCTATATGGATGCTGAATCAATTTTGTTCTGTAAATTTCAACTTTATCTAGGAAGGGATTAATTAATAATTCTTTACATATTTCTTCTTCTAATGTGGTCTTTTAATAAGCATAGTTTACTGCTCTTAAAATTTTAATTTCCGATGCATTTATTTTGCGTTCATCCCTTTTATTCAGCACCTAACATTCACAGCCATACCAAATGATGACACAGACGTTTTTTTAATATAATTTTAATTGAGTGACCTTTCTTGATTTGTTTCTTAATGATCTTCTTTCCCTTAATTTAACCTCTTAGTTTATATTACTTTGGTCTTCATTGGTATTACAAATTAAGAGGTTAAATTAAGGGAAAGAAGATCCTTAGATTCAAGAAGATTCCTAATTGGAAAGCTAATGGAAGCAGTGGAAGAGGCAGGCCTAGAAAGTGATGGATGGATGGAGTGAAGAGAAGTATGGAAGCTAGAGATTTGAAGGAAGAAGATGCTTTAGACAGGAACCTCTGGCGACAAATCACTTTGGGTTGAAGGAGAAACACTGTATTGTGGAATATTCCTAAATAAAAATATGTATTACTGTTACTAGCCTCACGCATAATGACCTTGTTTGTATACAGCCGCCAAGAGACAATTTTCAACTCTGAACCTCAAATATGAAGATTTAATATAGCCAACATGGCAGAAAAAAGTTGTGCTGCGCATGCGCTCTAATTCAATGACGTAATGCCACTCTTATAGTAAACTTATAATGGGAATTCCATTGATCACGTGATATAGTTTTAACTTTGGGAGTCGTTCAGTTAAATAATCATCATTGTTATTGGTTAATATGCAGTATTGTTTTGATAATGGCATCAGCTCAAATTTAATCGGTATGAGTATAGTCGCTGATTGGATGAAAAAGAGAGACAGAGAGGAATATCAGTCTTGGTAGAGAGAGATATAAAGTTCAGGCAAGAATGTAATAGCTCTGCATTTTTTTACGCTACTAAGTTATAGAACGATAACAAAATTAACTCTTTAGCTCTATCGAATCGGAGGTCCATAGCTGTTCGCGGACATAAACTCTCCGTACATCCGTATTTATCTATCTATCTTCGGGTTTTTACAGCTGCTGCCGTCTTCCCGTGCCAAACCTCCAAAGCCTACGATCTTGGGCATCTTCAATGTTTAGCCCTCTTGCTTGCATTACTGTCTTCATATTTTCCTTCCATGTTAACTTTGGTCTCCCTCTTTTTTTCTTTCTTTTCGGTTGCCATTGATGTAGTTGCTTCGGCTATTGTTCATCTTCCATTCTCAAAACATATCCTTATCACTTTAATTCCTTCTCCTCAATTTTTTCAATTATGCTTTCTTCTGCTACCATTATGTTTCTAATTTCCTTATTTGTGACATGTTCTAATTTTGACTTTCTGGCACTTCTGCATAAATAATCTGCTATTAACAACATCATCGGACAACTTCTATTAGAAGTATTATAACAAGAATTTTACATAGAGCTATTAGTCTATTCTTGTAGTGCTTATTGATTGTCCATACCTCACTTCCATATATTGCAACAGATTCCACCAATGTTTAACCAATATATTTTTTTTGTGTCTTTGCAAATATGTTTATCCCACCATATGGAATTTAACTAATTTAACGATGATATTATTTGGCTACTCAATTCAATTCCATGTTTTATATTGTCTTTGCCTATAACTTCAATGTTGTTTATAATTATTCCCAAATACTTAGTTTCTTTCATTTGCTTTATTTGAATTCCTTCTTCCAATATTAAATGATCTCTTTCATTACTATTTATTGCCAAATATTCTGTTTGTTGTAAATTTACTGCTATTCATATGTGTTTTTCAAGCTTTTTATCATGAATTCCATATCAAATTTGTGTTGCATTAAAACCAGTCGATCATTAGCAAAATGCAATGTCAGCAAAATCTGTTGCCTATTGGGATACCCATACATTTACAGCTTTGTTTCCGTTTCATTAATATTTTAGATTTAGATTTAGATTTATTTAGCCTGGTGGAGTTAAGGCCATGTGGCCTTCTCTTCCACTCACCAGGACAAACATATATTACATAAGAATATAACAATCTTAATTAACTCTAATATTAAACACTAAGTAAAAATTTGATCAAAAGATAATATCTAATATACACATTACGATCTATAATACAACCAGTTAATATTAGTTAAAATTAAGACTAAAACTAATAATAAAATGTATACAAGCAAGACATATTAAATTGTCCCTGTCTAGTGTATATAAAAAACAGGAAAATAATGAGATATAGAAAACTAATTTTACGATTATACAATATTTAAAACAAAACAAATAAAATATTTGTTATTCTTAATATTATTTACATAAATAATTAAATATATTAATATTGCTAAAAGAATACTATCAGTGAGGTGTATAAGTTAGTTTGTTATTAAATAATTCTTTAGTTTGTTTTTGAAGGATGTTATAGTTTGACAGTCTCTGACATAGGGTGGAAGGGAATTCCATGTTTTGGTAAGTGACACCTGAATTCTACATAAATATTAAATAAAATTGGGGATCCCTTTGTGGTTTTTATAGGATTAGATATTATATTTCCAATTTTAACATAAGCCCGGTTATCTTTATAAATTTGTTTAATATTTTATATTAGGTTTCTGTCAATGTTGTATTTCTCTAATACTTCCCATAATTTGTTCCTCGGAATTGAGTCATAAGCTTTCTCTAAATCTATCGTTGTCAAATGGGTTTCTTACATCAGTAGGCCTATCATTAACTGATGTTTTTCAACCATCTCCTGTATAATTTACCTCCCTCAAATCAGTATTAATACTATCCCCCACCTGATTCTTACCCTACTTACTGGGAGATTTTCCTCTGCTTTTCCTGCAAGAAGTTTCCATGCTCCTCTGTAATTTTCCATTCGTTCCACATGCCTCTCTTTCATTCCCCATTCATGCCACATATGTTTCCCATCGCATCTACGAGATTTAACTGTTATTACATATGGTTTCGCATAAACATAATATGGCTCACTGTTGTGTATTATTCTCCATCGATCAGCTCACATTTTTTCGGTCCAGAAATGTTCCTAAAAACTTTATTCCAAGTCTAATTATTATTGGCTTGTAAGAAGTACTGTTGCCGCCTGGAAAATTGAAAAGCGGTAATTTGAGGAACGAATCAACAATATGTCTCACTACAAAAGGATTAGTAAGGATTAATGGAGGAATATCAGAGGAATTCATAATGAAAAGAAGGCTGAAACAAGGTGAAAGTTTAAGTCCGTTTTTGTAGTCTTATAATTAAACTTATTTTATGAAAAATTGTTAACGTTAACAAATAATTTCAGTTGTTTTAGATATTATTTAATCGACAGATTAGTTTATTATATCTCATTATTTTTCATTGCTTTTTATGTAGGTGTATATCAGGTGAGGACGGTCTACCAAACAATTTAATTTATCTTGCTTCTTATATTTTAGTATTAGTTTTAGTCTTATTTTAATTATCATTAATATAATTATGTTATCGATCTTAATCATATAGATATTACCTGATTGATCAAATTTTCTATAGCATTTAATATCAGAGTTCAAGCGCCATTATGTAATTTTCGAGAAAAATACGTTTAAAGTTTAAGTCAATTTTTTTATTATTTATTGTAGCACCAAACTAACAGTACTGGATATTGCAAGTTATTTTCCTTTTTTTGACAGTTATGCATCAACAATCTAAGAGCGGGAACATTTGGCGCTTAGCTGCATGATACAAAATTTAGAATAGCATTTATGAAGATCTGGTTTCATAGCCGTTTGTTGCAAATCATGGAATCTCTGATAGAACCGATGGAGTTTATATTGTTCTTTAATAATAAGTCAATTTGACATTTTTTAATGTATTTTCAAAATGTATTTCATCAATTTCGAAAATTAATTATCTGTATCACTTTGTTCTTGAGGCAATCCTCTAATGAGGAAAGTTGTATATAATAATAACAATAATATTAATAATAATAATAATAATAAAGATTTGGCGCTAAAAGCGTGAGTACATTTAATTTACTTCATGAGCAGCACAACAGATGACATCAAAATATTATTTTTAAAAGGCGCTTAGCCGATTGATGTATATCATCGTCCAATTACGATTGCTGTATTCTAATGCAGCATATATTTATCCTGGTGAGTGGAAGAGAGGGCCACATGGTCTTAAACCTACCAGGCTAACTAAATAAATACAAAATAAATAAATAGGCATATATTTATTAGACCTAAATTGGTAGGAATTTATACTAATCAAGCCAAAATTAACAAGGTGATTATTATGATTAAATGGTGTTCGGAGACCCTTATGCACCTAAAGTGAGAAAAAATCCGACAATACCTCATCTAGGAAACGTGCATACGGAGGTGAGATTTTGCGATTAACATAACTAGGTTAGGATAAGGAAACTAAAATGAAAACTTATAAGAGCAAAATACACAATATTTCGTCATGTGGAAGTGAAACTTGGTCTTTGACCGAATTACAAAAGAATAAAATTAGAACAGCTTATTTTGATTATCTTAGAATAAGCCTTATAAATCAAGACAGGATAAAATAAGAAATTAATTCCTTTGGAGAGAAATGAATGTCACCACATCAGTTGTTAAGAGGATTGAAAATCAAATTCATAAATGGTATGGCCATGTTCAGAGAATGGAAGATGGTCAAAAAATACATACCAATGGTCTCCCCCTGGAATAAATAAACATATCAGACTAAGATGGAAATGGAAAACCAATGTAAGAACTATAATGGATGATAGGAATTTGGAAGCAGGAGATTGGAATGATAAAAATAAGTGGAAACTGAAGATGAGAAATCTATAAGTGGGGGAAAGCCGAAGAAGAAGAAGAAGAAGATTGGGACAAATTTCAGAACAAAGATATGAACTCGAGCTGCACAACGTTACGAATAGATTAACTAACTCATTGACACTACCGAACCCGTAGGTTCATGGCCGCGTGGACATAAGTTTTACATACATCCCTATCTTGAACTAATGTTTTTAATCGATCAGCTCATGTATAATCAAGTTCCCTCAAATCATGGTTAATGTTGTCCTCCTACCTCATTTTTTGTCTACCTACTGAGTTCTTTCCCTCAAGTCCTCCTACAAGGAATTTCAAAACCTCTCTTTCATTCCCCATTTGTGCCACATGTCCTGCCCATCACAGTCAACGAGACTTATATGTTCTTATTATAACCAGCTTCCTATAAAAATAATGTAGCTCAGTATTATATAATCTTCTCCATTCGCCAGTCTCTTCATCTCCCTTTGATCCAAAAATATTCCTTCTTGTATCTTGTAAGCCCATGTTTATCTTAACACAGATTTAGGCGCTCTCCCCCTACATGGAAGAATTTGAACCATACTAATTTAGTTACACTTGTTTTCGTGTAGATGACATTTGAGTGGCCCGTGGTCAGCGACCCGCCTCATACTAACGATTAGGAAACCAAGCTACCTAGAACGGGAAAATTCGGTAAAATTTGCTTAGAGGCCTATCATTCAGGCTTAAGGATCTTTTACGAGCCTGAAAATCTTCAGACTCGGGACCCACGGCTTAACGTCCCTCCCGGAGGACTTGCTCCTTGGATTTTTCCATCCTAAAAAAATCCATCGACCCCGGCCGGGTTGGAACCCGCGACCCTCGGAACCAGAGGCAAGGAGCATAACCACTAGTCCACCGCGGTCGATTTCCTATGAACTTTATTCTCAAATACTTGTAATATTTTCTCTTCCCTTAAAGCAGGAGTTCATGTTTTGCTTCCATATAATATAACTGGGAGAATAACAGTTTTATATAGTACCCGTAGATTAACGAGCAAAATTGTTAAATGAAGAAAACTCAGCTGTAAGTCATAATTTACATAGAATCTAATATTAAGAAGTTATTCTTTTCTTTTTTCTTATTGTACCCTTAAGATTTTATACAAAGAATAAATTTATGTTGATTGCATTACCTATCTTGGAAAGATAATACAAAGAATAGAGAAGTGAACTCCAACATAGAGGTCGACTCGTATACATCCTTTTCATTAAGACTTTACTTCGTCTATATAAAAATCTCCTCTCAGTTCATCTTTTCTTGTCTTTCACACGTTCTTTGTAATTATTACGTCCTCCATTCCTCCAACTTCTTTTTATCGCGTCGGAAGAAATTAGAACAAAAAAATTGAAACGCTGAAGAGAAAGAAATTTAGCCAGTAATTGGCACAGTTCATTATATACAAATTAACTTTATCTGTTCGTTAGTTCATGGAGACAAAACGGACCTAATTCAAGGCGCTCACAAAAAAGAATACTTTAACTATGCTAACTACCGTGACCCACTACAGAATATAAATTAAATACTAAATTCTTTAATAGATTGGAGGATTGTTGTATAATGAAGTCAGTTTATTCATGACTTCATCATCATCATGAACATTTTATCAGGATTTGTTGCCTGCAGTTTACTCAAAGTGATCTTTGTGAATCGATCTACGTACTGGCCTTCCAAAATCTCTCTTTCCTTGTGGTTGATATTGTAGAGATAGTTTGGGTATCCTTCCCCTTTCCATTCTCAAAACATCTGGTTTCCAATTTTGTTGTTATTTGGTTATGCCATTTAATATACAGGTATTTTCCATTTTCATTACGTTTTTTTTTTGGTGATTCCATCTTAGTTTTGGTCTTCCCAAATCTCTCTTCTCCCGTGGTTGATATTGTAGAGATAGTTTGGGTAACCTTCCCCTTTCCATTCTCAAAACATGGAGTTTCCAATTTTGTTGTTTTTTGGTTATGTAATTTAATATGTTTTCGAATTTCATGACTTTAATTTTTTTGATGAATCTATCTACGTTTTGGCCTTCCCAAATCTCTCTTCCCTTGTGGTTGATATTGTAGAGATAGTTTCGGTAACCTTCCCCTTTCCATTCTCAAAACATGTAGTTTCCAATTTTGTTGTTATTTGGTTATGCCATTTAATATACAGGTATTTTCCATTTTCATTACGTATTTTTTTTGGTGAATCCATCTTAGTTTTGGTCTTCCCAAATCTCTCTTCTCCCGTGGTTGATATTGTAGAGATAGTTTGGGTAACCTTCCCCTTTCCATTCTCAAAACATGTAATTTCCAATTTTGTAGATTTTTGGTTGTCATTTAATATATTTTCCATTTTCAAGACTTAATTTTCGTGGTGAATACATCTACGTCTTGGTATTCCCAAATCTCTCTTCCCTTGTGGTTGATATTGTAGAGGTAGTTTGGGTAATCTTCCCCTTTCCATTCTCAAAACATGTAGTTTCCAATTCTGTTTATTTTTGGTTATGTCATTTAATATATTTTCCATTGTCATGACCAATTTTTTTTAGTGAATCCATTTACGTCTTGGTCCTCCCAAATCTCTCTTCTCCTGTGGTTGATATTGTAGAGATAGTTTGGGTAACCTTCCCCTTTCCATTCTCAAAACATGTATTTTCCAATTTTGTTGATTTTTGGTTATGTCATTTAATATATTTTCAACTTTCTTGACATAATTTTTTAATACATCAAACAACTAATAAGCTAACTCCTGGATTTAGAGTGAATTGAGGATCTATGCCGCATTTAGACTATTAAGGCGCTTGTCAGTTCTGATCAAATCATGGTTACCATACTCTTACATTTTTAACTCCCTAATTATCAAAATATGAGATAATTTAATTAAATAAGTTAAATCTTAGATAAGTATTTTATTCTTCTGGTTCCGAGATTCGCTATTGGTTTCAAAGTTTACGGATTAAAGACCCACAGGAACTGATGGATTTTTATGCGCGTAAAAATAATCAGCGTCGTATCCTTGGAAGGAAAGAAATCACTAGGTCCCGTGTAGTAGGTTTACAAGAAACTAAAGACTGAAATAACAGGTATCTGAGAAAAATTGTACAAGTCCTGATTAAATATTGGTTACCATGCTCACATCTTCTAACGAGATCAGGTATTAGTTCCAAATTTCGCAGATTCAAGTCCGGCCGCAGTTAACAGATTATTAAGTTCGTGAAATTCATGTGTATTGCAACCTTCGGGGATAATTAAAGCAGTGGATCCTGTGTCGTAGATTTATCGGCAAGTAAAACAAACTAAAGTCTGAAGTAAGAGGTATGTGGCAAAATTTGACGGTCCTTTCACCCTCATATTTGAATTGCAACACCAAATTTTAATATCGTATTTATTTTTATTCAATGACTCTCATTAAGAGTTGAGGTAATTAAAATTTGGGTGTGAAAAGACCGAAAAAATTACTCTCATGCCTCTTTTATTCAGGATTCAGGATTTTTACGTGGTTGACACCCTCAGGGGTCCTCATCTAGAGGATATGTGGATATGTGGATGGCGACTACAAGCATTTCTTCCACTTACTTGTGTTTTGCACTCTTTTAACTTTACTATCTAACCTCCCTTGGTTAACTCTTGTTTTTTCGACCCCGACGATATTAGGGCATCCGAGGGCTAGGGAGTCTTTCCTTTCTTCCATTTCTTCTTTCCTTTATTTTCTTTTCTTCTCCAGAAAAGCCTGACCAGAGGCTATAAGATGGCAGCCCCATCACTGGTCTTGCCTTCTTTTGGCCAGCAACCAATCGAAGGGACTATTATTATGCTTTCAAATCTTATATGAGAATTTTCCGGAAGGATCAAACTATTTACGCTGGAGGGAAAATTTAACTATAGGATCGTAACAGGCCTTGGCCTAATACTTGGAAGGAAGAAGAAGAAATATATGACACGTGACCCATTGCTTTACTCCTCTCCCGAAGGAATCCACATTGAGGATTTTTACATCCTCAAAACCCCCTCGATCCTGGCCGAGTTTGAACCAGCGAAATTTGGAATTAAGAGCGAGTTTGATAGCCACAAGTTCACCACGACCGATTACAACACTAATGTCCTGAACTGTTGAGCGTCGTTAAATGAAATACTAACAAATAAGAAGGTTGTTATAGATGTTTAAACTACGAAATAGTTTGGTTTATGGATTAATGTGGCTAGACATTCATCAAACATTCAGAAATGTCTTCTCTAATCGTATTTATTATTTATGCCTCAATACTACATTTCTGTCGAATTTATGTACTATTTGTCCGTGACGTGTTCGGTGTAATCCCCATTTTCTACTCATGTTTCAATGAATTTTGTTTTACAACCAATAACAGTCTGGTTTCACCTCCCTCTATCTATTTCTCTTTATCAGCATCTGCTTTTGTGATAAAGAAAGCTCCTCCTTATTAATATTCTGTACAGCTCAGAGCATTACATTTCTCCAACAAATACATTGAATCATGTATTTTATATATTTCGGGCTAAATGGCCATTTAGCCCCAAAGATTAAAAATACATGAATCAAGACACCTGCCGTGAAAGTCTACAATTTTACATAAATACATTGAATATGGCAAATGATGAGCAAATTCCTTGATTTTACTGAGTTGTTTACCAGAAAAATGAATTAATGACTATAAAATATTGATTTTAATATACAGTTTGATGTGTTTCATTATTTCTCCACTAGGGTGTACTCTTACAATATTGCGATCTTATTTGACAATAAATAATATGATAAAGTACCAGTGAATGAACATAACGTCACATTTCTGATTTGCTTTCAAACATCGCTGTTTATATTTGATATATAAATATATTAAAATACCTGTAACTATATTTAAATAATGACTTTTGAGTTAATTTTATCCGTTAAATAGTCCTAACAAATGCTACTCTTGATATCCAAATTCCCTAGCTAAATTGGAAATCACTCGTGGCATTACTTATGATATTTGTGAAACATAATGTTACAAGAAATGAAAAGATATTTAATATGGAAGATTTAGTTACAGACTGACATACTTGTCAACTCCCATTGCCATGCACCGAGTATAACAATGTTTTTGATACTAAATGAATCGCCTCATGCAGTATATTTTGCTTTGTATTCAGTGTGGTCTACAAAGCATGTTGAAACACAGTACCTGTGACAGTATGCGATATTAGGAGCACGTAAAAAGTATATTAATTGCAGGCTTGTTTGCGTGCTCGCGTCCTCCTTAATTAATCCCCCGCTGAAACAATGATGAATGAACAATATCAGTCTCAGCATTGTTTAAAATAACCTCAAACAGCTCTCACGCTACAGTTTTTTTCCTTCGGTCATTATGTATACCCACCAAAATCATAATATTTATTTAATAAATTATTCCATGCTGGATTTTATACTCGAAATAAAAATATCGATTAAAAACAGCACAAATGAGACTTTTAACTACAGAGTTAGAATTAAGAAGGCTAGACAGATATAAAACACATATGTAAGGTATATTTATGTACAGGATGATACATTATGTTACACGTATTATTAATATTTTAATATATATTTAGACGACATTCTAAATGATTGGGGATAAGTAGTTTATAAGGGATTAAAAATTGGACGAAATAAAACATTGAATGCATTATGTTTTGCTGATGATATAGTATTAATTTTTTACAGAGAGGACAGGCTACAAAAAGTAGTCTATCGATTAAATAATATATGTAAGAAATGTAATATGATAATTACAAAATCAACAACTATAGTAATGGCGTTGCATGGAAGGTAACAGTAAGAACAAAAATAGTAATAGAAGATAAAGGGTTGGAAAAGGCTTCACGCTTCCAGTATTTGGGCTGCGTATAACTTATGAAGAAGAACAAGACATAAATAGGAAAATTCAGAAATTTAAACATATGTGTGGAACAATCAGACGAAGACTGAGGAACAAAGTTAGAAAGGATACGCAGCTAAGATTTTACTCAACGATGGCACTACCAATGGCGATGTATCGAAGTGAGGCCTGGGTCCTGAAGGAAAAAGAAAAAAAGTAAAATTCAGGCAGCGGAAATGAGATTCCTACGGGCTGTGAAAAGTTATACAAGAGAATAATATATTAGAAAGGAGAATATTAGAGAGGAACTAAAAGTATAACCACTTTTTCAACAAATAGAAGAAAATAGGAAACATTGGATAGAGCATCTTCAAAGGAAGACAGAGGATAGGATACCAAAGATGGTGTTAATGTATAATCCTGGAGGACTAAGATCGGTAGGAAGACTAAAAAAGCGCTGGGCTGTACATATGTGAGTTCAGAACAGGTAAAGGTCTCATCCGTGAAAGAAAAAGAAGATGATGAATTCTGATAGAGAAAATCGCAGTGAAATAGGCCTATCAGGAGGAATGTCAACTATTAAGAGGTGTGTTGATAGACTCGTTATAATGCGATGTGGAACACGGAGATCGCTGGAAAGATGACTTGAAAATTCCGAGAGTGAAGAATGGTGAGAATAACTGATTATTTAAATTGCATTGAAATGCTTTAGCACTATCGTGGAAATCACAGTGAAGCATCCAGAGTGTTAAAGAGGTGTGTAGATTCATTATAGCGGCATTAAAGTGTTGAGGCACACGTCATGGTGGTGGTGGAGTGTAAGTATAGATTGTAATTGGGAATGTGATTGGTTTTCGATGTGTTTACACATTGGCTCTCACCATCGAGTCCGGATTCCTCACCCTTCTCTATGTGGGGTTACGTGTTTGTTTAGCTGAGACCGGAGATTTGCCAGCAAATAGAGTACGACGTTACATACACCCCATCAATATCGTCCTAACAATCTGCCACTAACGTGGTAATAGAGATGTGTCTATTGATTGTATTAATTTCTGCAGAAGCTAAGTTGTTTTTACCTCTTATTAATTGTTAAAATATTTATATTAGTTCCATCATGTCTGAAAATGTTATTCACTTAACTTTGGTACTTGAAGAACAACATGGATAATTTCAGACATAAAATTATTTAAAACTAACAAACTATATGGTGATCTATCCGCCGTGGTGACTCAGGTTTTATCATGCCTACTTCCTGATTAGCGGGCCCGGGCTCTATATCCGGCAGGGTTGAAATTTTTAATTGTTAAAATAGTTTAATTAAATTAATTTTCAATCTCAGGACCAGAAGATGTGGTAGTGTAAACATTTTAATCGCTAGATTGTGCACCAGATTCCTGTATTGAATTGCAAACCACTCTGCAGTACATATGTTGAGAAGGCATGTGGTACTGTTGATAGCGATTCGTCCATCGTATGGTTACGTTAAGCCTAGCGGCCTCCTTGGTGCTTTTCGACAGGAGTAGGCTACGTGCCAGCACCTGGTTTCACTTTTCCCTTCTCATCATCATGCCTCGTACAACAAACGTTACATTTCAGAAACATAAACATAGCTACATTCATCTTACGCTCCTCTCTGTAGACAATACAAGAATACATAATCTACTTAACGTGGTCTGTCGAAGTGGTGCGTAAATTGAAAATATACCACATTAGCGCGGAACCCCAAGCACATAAACTGCTACGAGTGGCTCTTGTACCCACATTATATGGTGGTATAATGGGGCCACACTCGTGTATTTGCTCACGATCCGACGCTGTTTGTCAACGTAGGACAAAATAGGGTAAAATGGAGGCCTCTAGCTCCTCATTGAGGCTTTGGGCGCAACCCAAATAAATTGCGGTATGACTCGTGTGTGAATTATTGATGTGTATCGAACCTGGAACTCCACAATAGACCATACATCAATCAGATTTCTTCTCATGCATTCCATAAAGTGAATATTGTATGCATAAGCTCACCATACGTCACTATCAAAAGCTAATGCTGACATGCATTCCCTTAAGATTAGAATAAGGAACTATATTAGTCCAAAAAAATGTTCCCCAATGGAACCAATGTCCGCGTTTCTTGACGGGTGATCATCACTATTTTAGCCAAGGTATTTATTTTGTCTAGCTTATCGCCTTCGACTTGTCCGGCCTAGGTGAAACTTTCGGCAGCAATGCTATAACATTATTTAGAATTATTATGTTATTTATTCCAGAAAGCGCCTAGAAGTCAGACCAAGAATGAGGTTGGGGAATAACAGTATAATGATGATTTGAGGGAGGTGAATTATACAGGGGACTGAGTGGAAAACAACGCAGAATAAGAATGTATGGAGAATTTATGTCCGCGCGGCCATGAACCTAGGGTTCATTAATGTCATTATTTATTTCTTTCTTTCTTACTATTTAGTTAATATCATGTGGTTCCTCTCTTTCACTCAAATAGGACAAACGTATATTACAATAAAACACTGACGCACGCGCGCGCGCGCGCACACACACACACACACACACACACATTCATTCACTGGCACTATCACAGCCGCAGGTGGGTCGATGAAGATTAAAAGCAGTTCATGACTCTTTCCATGACCCTTTAACAACAATAAACTCATGTATTCGGAATTCACTAAAAAATAAGACTAATATATTTTTTTAGGAATTATATCATCGTCTTCAGCGTCAAGGATTAGACCTTAAGGTCTGTTCCGATCTCATGTTAGAATTGATCTATCCATCTTTTACTAGGCCTTCCTGCATTTCTTCGACCTTTTGGTCAGTGTTTAAGAATTTGTTCCTGGATTATGTTGTTATCCATTATATTGATGTGGTCCATCCATTTGTCTCTGTATTATGCAATCCTATCTAATAATTTGAATATATTTAGTTATGCTCGTATATCTTCATTTAGTTGTCGATCTGCTATTATATAGTCAACCAGACCCCTCAAAAACCTCATTTCTGAAGTTTCTATTCTTCTTTCCTGGTTTTTGGTTATAACCCAGTGTTCCGATCCATATAGTAGTTTTGGAACCGCCATCGATTTGAAAAAAATTAAAAGTATACATACAATTAAATATGTTTATTTTATTTCTTTAAATAAAAATAATACCTACATTTTTATGTGATTTTCATATTTATTAAAATATAAATTATTTGCACCTGTTTCAGAACTTTGTACCTTCTTCAGACATGATAACAATTGAATGAATTTTGTTATTGTAGTACTATAATAACAACATTCATTCATATGTTATCATGTCTGAAGAAGGTACAAAGTACCGAAACAGCTATAACTAATTTATATTTTAATAAATATGAAAATCACATAAAACTTAAAATTTTATTTTCATTTAATTAAATGAATGATGGATTTTCATTAAGTAAACGCCAATCCAATTGATTGTATTTATTTTGATTGCAATGTCTTTAAGAATTACATAAAGGCATGAAACAACATGTTGTAAGTTTTTGATATGATTTCTGTTGACACTCGCTATAGACAAAAATATTCTTTGAAGTGCAAAAAAAAAAAAAGAATTTATCCAATCATGTCATACTAAGGTTATACACAGAGCTAAGAAAGACAGGAAGTGACAAAATAGGATCTAAGAAATAGTAGAAGGAACAGGAAGCTCTAATCTTAAGATAGGATTTGAAACTAGCAAAGTGGAAGATAGGATGTGAAGTGCACCCAGCAACACATAATTAAAGGAACGCCGACATCACACGGTTTTGTAGAATCGACATCCTCAAAATAGGATTTGGCGTTAATCGCAACCAAGCTTGTATGTATTTGATGAAGGAGATGCAGATTGCATTGTACTGGTGTCAGCTCAAACGTACCGTTACCTTATCTCATTGTCAAGAATGTATACATCTAGTCAGAATGACAATTATTATAAATTTAGCGTTAAATTAAACTTTAATGAAGTAATTTTATTAACTTTTCTGGTGTGTTTTGAATTCTATGTTATATTAGATTACATTAGATTTATTTAGCCTGGTGGAGTTAAGGCATGTGGCCTTCTCTTCCACTCACCAGGGCAAACATATATTACATCACAATATAACAATCTGAATTAACTCTAATATTAAATACTACATAAAAATTTGATCAAAATTATAAATACTATTATATTACGATCTATAATGCAACCAGTTAATGTTAGTTAAAATTAAGACTAAAACTAATAATAAAATGTATACAAGCAAGACATATTTAATTGTCCCTGTCTAATGTATATGAAAAACAAAGAAAATTAATGAGATATAGAAAACTAATTTTACGATTATACAACATTTAAAACAAAGCAAAATAAAATATTTGTTAATCTTAATATTATTTTCATATTACACGCTAGGTGGGTGCCCGGCGTTACACAAATCAGCTTAGTGAACCAGACAACTATGGATTTTAGTATTAACTTAGAACCAACCTGGTAGCTTAGAGTTTCTGACTGCAAGTTCATGAAGTCCCGGATTGGATTCCCGATCAGATTATAAGAATTTTCCGTTAAAGCGAATTATTCATATGATTGTCCATAGCATGGAATTTAGATTAATTCAGGTTAATGGCTCTCCTAGCACGTCATTATCATTTATTACCCTTCATATCATCGGGGTAACGTAACTCCGCCTTCCAGTTAACCCAAAACAAAATTGTTTAATCGAAACCGAACTTGACTTACGTCAGTTAGTTAACCCGGGAGAGGTAGCGCTTTAGCGATACACCTAAAAGATGACGTGGAGAAGTAAAAAAAAACACTGTGTTCACAACAGATTAAATGTTGATGCAATTTATTATTGCATTAACTTAAGCTAAAATTAATGTCAAAGTAGTTGATACAAATGTAGTAAAAAAACACTTATAAGTGCCCTACCACAATAATTGTATACAATTTTTAACAGCAGATTGACTAAAATTACGATACGTTAAACACAAAAAAAGGATGCAATGAAGGTACTGATTTAAGAAGTTTATTCAAATTTAATGTTGAGCCTAAATGGATAATATATAATTTTATGAAATTTTTACTTTATGTACGGTAATAATAAAATATTGATAGCCATATTAATAATTACCTTATTAATATTGTTGCTATTAATAGTTTAATTTTAAATTGTATAATATAATAATAATAATTATTATTATTATTATAGTAGTAGTAGTAGTAGTAGTAGTAGTACTAGTAGCAGAAGAATATATATATATATATATATATATATATATATATATATATATTAATGCAGTATTTCTATATGGTCCTGTTGGGCATTATTTTATTGTTATTATTATTATTAGTATATTTTATTATTATTATTATTATTATTATTATTATTATTAGCAAATACATAAATTATTATTGATGTATTGTCCTATTGTTTAGACTTATATGTTTACATGTTTGAATTTACATGGTCCTTCACTGTCCATGGTAGGTAGTTATATTACTTTGACAAACACATTTTTAATATAAAAACTATTTCATTTATGAATTGATAATGTTTACACAAATTATGCTGCATTTATGAAATATATGTTTTACAGACAATTTCATTTGATCTATACAAACATAACGGGTGACTTGGGAGAGAATGGGACCCTGACACCGCACCTATAGGTATGTTTACTCCTATCTTTAGAATGTGTGCTTCAAGGTAGAGATTTGTGACATCAAACAAAAGTGGAAAAATGTTGTGGAAAGTAAATGGGAATAGAGTGACATATTCCAAGAATTAATACCAAGTATAGTCCACCACGTGGTCAAGAGGTAGCGTGCTGCCTTGTCACGCATCGGGGCCCGGGTTCGATCCCCGGTCGGGGCAGTTTTTCTGGGTGATGTTTTTTTCGGGGTTTTTCCTCACCTGTAAGACAAATGTCAGGAAAACGTTAAGACCCAAATGGTCCCCGAAATCATATAGCCATCATCATCATTATCTTCCTTATCATTTTCATCCTTCGCCGGTGTGGAAAACAAAGGGAAGCTACCACACCTACATTTCCCTAGTAAAGCCGCAAGCATAGTATGAAAGTGCTATGATTGCAGTGAAGGACTTGCCTTCGGGCAGAATTACTATGGATGGATACCAACTATTGGAAGTTAAAATCATATGGGTCGGAAAATCCGCACGCCACAACTCGCGGGTTAAATAAAGTAAAGTCGAATTCATTAACCAGCAAAATCGGACCATTAAGTGTAGGAGTGCACCTGAAACGAAATTTTAAAAATCGCTACAGTGATCACACTTTAGTATGTTTCACAACGAAACTCAGGATATACAATGATAGTAAAATGTGGAAGGCAAAATCCGACCATTAAAAATGGAGGATTAAGTTACCTGAAACCCGAAATTAAAAATTGACTGTAGTAACAGCCATGTTCGGTTCTTAACAACGAATACTATATATAAAATTTATTTAGCCCTTAATTTGGCAACGTATCTTGTAGGATACACTAGTATTTAATATTTCTAATAAAGTAATGAAAAGTTAATCCGAAGATATTATTTAAACTGATACCAAATTATAGTATAATTTGCAAATAGGTAAATGCTTACTGTTATGCATTATTTGTTTTCTCTGCAATCCGACACTTTTAAATAAGGTGGCATCAGAAATTCAATTTTTCCAATTTAATAAAAGAAATACCTTCTTCTTCATCATCCATACAAGTATGAGGCCTATAGGCATGTTACGATCTCACTGATGAATTTTGTATCCAGCGCTTCCTTAGACGGGCCACAGATTTCTTCCCTGGTAGGACAATAACAAAGCATGTCTTTGGGAACTCTATATGAACTCATTAGTCGCAATTCAATTCTCACAACAACCCTCAGATGGATCGGAGGAATAATTATTTTGACGAAAAAGGCAAAATAAAAAAAATATGTTGTTAATAAAAATAGATGGATACAACATACATAATTTGTAGTGTAAAGAAAAAGAAGATGATAAAGAAAAACAATTCAGATAATGAAACAAGAAAAATTCAAACTCATATGAGTAGAAGAGAAGGCCTTACGGTCTTAACTCTGCCAGCTAAAATAAATTATTATTATTATTATTATTATTATTATTATTATTATATTTGATGAACTTCAAGAATCCTTAAAAGAAACCAAAAATAGAAAAGCAGCTAATCCCGACCAGATAAATATAGAGCTTTTAAAATATGGTGGAACATTTTTGCATTGGAGAGTATTGCATTCATTTAATGAATGTTGGAGAAGCTGTAGAATATCAGAAAGTTAGAATGTAGCTGAAGTCATATCGTAGTTTTAAAAAGGAGATGGAAGAGAATGTAAAAATTATAGAGGAATTAGCTGACTTAATTAAATTTATAAAATCTATGCAAGGATTATAAGTAAAAGACTTAAAATAATAGCAGAAGTAATACTAGAAGAAGAACAAAGTGGTTTTAGAAAGGGACGATGAACAACAGACAATTTAATCATATTACAGTAAATATTAAAAAAAAAGAAGAGAACATAACCTACGGACATATGTTGCTGCTTTTATTGATTTTCAGAAGACGTTCGATCGTGTTGATAGAGATAAGTTATGGAAAATTGTGGAAATATATATATGGGTACCTCGCAAAATTTATTTATTTGATAAGGAGTTTTTGTGCAAAATCTCTAATTATAATTAATATAGACACATCAAAGAAGGAAGCTATTTTAATAAATAGAGATTTAATAAAAGGATGTATTTTATCACCTAAATTTATGTATTTTTAAATTTATGTATTAATGATATCATCCAAATTTAGAAAAGAAATATTGATATAGGTATAAGAATAAACCGTTTTAAAATATTAAAGGTTTTAATTTATGCTGATGACGTAGTTATTATTCAAGGATATGAAAATAATTTGCAGTACTATTTATACCAATTAAATAAGTTATGTCAAGAATATAATTTTAAAATATTTTAAGAAAGAAGAAAAATAATGGCATTTTGGGAAAATGAACATATAAGATCAAAAATCATAAATGATAACAGACCTCTGGAACAAGTAAGATTTTTTTTTTATTATTTGGGTTGTAATTTTACTATAAACACAAGAACTGGAAAGTACATAAATATGGAACTGTCGAAATTTCAAATGATATGCGGAACTGTACATAAAACATTAAATAACAAAACAAGAGGAGATGCTAGATTGAAAAAACATTAGCAGTTCTTGCATTGCTTTATGGCAGTGAAACTTGGTAATGACCAAAATATTACAAAATAGAATACAAACCGTAGAAATGAACTTCCTTAGGAGAACAAAAGGCTGCACGAAATTGGATAGGATAAAGAATGACTAGTGGTGGACTAGTGTTTATGCTAATTGCCTCTGGTCCCGAGGGTCGCGGGTTCAAACACGGCCGGGGTCGATGGATTTTTTAGGATGGAAAAATCCAAGGAGCAAGTCCTACGGGAGGGACTTTAAGCCGTTGGTCTCGAATCTGAAGATTTTCAGGCTCGTAAATGATCCTTAAGCCTGAATGAAAGTGCCTCTAAGCAAAATTTACCGAATTTTCCCGTCCTAGTACTACCTTGGTTTCCTAGATGTCAGTATGAGGCGCAACGCTGACCACGGACCACTCAAATGACATCTATATGAAAAAAGTGTAACTAAAAATCTCTGTTAAGAGAAACATGGGCTTACAAGACAAGATAAAGAATAAAGATATAAGAACATGGTTATATATATATATATATATATATATATATATATATATATAGTAGGACTTTATTAGACAAAAGTAAGATATTTACAATATTATTTACAAATATGGGTCGCACGGGCAGTAAGCCTTACTTGCTTTTGACAGTCCGTTACAATAAAGTAATAATTGCTACTAGTGTGAAGAAAAATAAACAAAAAAAAGCAATAACATTACAATTACATAAAGAAAACGCAATAATATTACAATTAAATAATAATACAATAGCATTATACACTAAAAAAAGCAATAACATTACAATTACATAAAGGAAACACAGTAATATTACAATTAAATAATAACACAATAGCACTATACACTAAAAAAACCATAACATTGCAATTACTTAAGAAAACACAGTAATATTACAATTAAATAATAACACAATAGCATTATACATTAATTAATTTATGTATTATTATTAAGAATTAATGTTATTGCATTTTGATAACATATATTTATTCATGAATGAGTGTTGTTCTTATTTTCCGCGTTTTGTCCAGAAATTTACCCAAGTTTATCCTATTTTCTGGATTTACCAATAACTCGTAGCATGCCAATCTTTCCCGATTTGAATTTAGAAATCTTTCCGGTAATAACTGACGTCTCCAATATTCTAAATCATTACATTTTCCCAATATATGTATCTCATCTTCAAATTTCTCGCACATTGAACATATTCGCATATCGTGCTCGTCGCTAATTTTTTGCAAAATACATGCCCCTAGCCTAAACCAAGCAAGCCCTGATCTCTCTTTAAATCTAAGTTGAGTATATACGATTCTTTTCCCCAGACGTGTTTTAGGTCTCTTTGTAAACACAGTGAGCGTTTTCCTGTACATTCGGCGAAAGTATTTTGTTGGTTTATATCTAAGTACCTCCTCCTTATTTTTCTCCACACGTTCTTGCGATTTTCAGTCCCATTTTCCCATATCCAGCCCATCCCAATCTTTTGGAGTTCTCTCCTAACCTCGTCTATATATATATATATATATATATATATATGGTATGATAAGAAAAATAAATGCCTGGACGAGATTCGAACCCGGATCTCTGAGTCTGTACCTCAGCGTGATATCCATTACACTACCAGGCGAATCCAATTCAAACACTTATTTTTCTTATATATGTATTATATTCTCCATTATTACTAGATGTCGCGAGAACTCGGTCTTCACTGCCATCTAGTAGCTGACTATAACAAGTAAGCAAATTAAAGAGAATATTATTACCTTATAGCAGTGATGCTTTATATATATATCCACTGAATGATAAATTCGAAGAATATGGAGAGAAATGGTTTAGACATGTAGAAAGAATGAATGTAACAAGATTATCAAAAGCAGCATTTAACTACAATCCAAGAGGTTCAAGGAATTTAGGAAGGCTAGTGAAGAGATGGACAGAACAACTATGAGACGAACAGGCGATTTGCCTAACCCGTGAAGTGGAGAAGAAGAAGATGAAGAAGAGAAAGGCAAAATAAATATAGTATATTCCATAAACCAGCAAAATGAGACCGTAGATTCTATTTTTTCAGATATTCGATTAGATTACTAATTTCCTGAGTGACGGAATTTTTTTCTTTTTTTTATTCACTTATTAAAATTCCCCGTATAGTTATATAGTACGTAATGGTTATTATTTTATCAGTAACGTATTCTTCGTGTTTCGAATGGTTTTGCTTTCGTACCAGCCTTCTATAATTAAATTTACTTGTAGCTTTCAGTTAGAATTAATTAATTCACAATGGCGCCCTTACACACGCATTCATGAAAATAAGATGTAGTGTGTTTATTTATATGACTATTGTTAGAATAAACAGGAACATCTGCTCAAGCTACTAAATAAACGGTCCATGATTTACCTTCATTACAATTCGGTGCTGTTGTTATCTTTACAACACGCTCCACAGAGCAAAATTAATTTCTACTGTGTATCATATCCTAGGGGGTTTACTGCTGGAATTAGATTTATCTGTGATTTAATTTAAGATTTAATATGAACATCTAGAAACCATTATTTTAGTTCTAAGGAAAAGTTATAACTAAGACATAACTCTATTCAGCTGCTACATTCACAAATCTTTCATAAATTCGCCATCAGACAAGCAGAGTCATGCTTTCTCAGTATGTAGGCCTATTGCAATTTTGGCAGGTGGCACGGAGAACTGAATTAAACAGGGAATTGTTGAAAAATAATGGGTTTGGATTGGGTGTATATAGACCTACATCTTATGTCATGACAACCATGTAACTCCGGGTTCGATAGTTCCAGTGATTTCGCGAGTTAGTTATGACTAATTCGTTCATTTTTAGCCCCATAAAACGACAGCCAGTGAATGTTCAATTACTGTACGGAGAATAGACGACGTCACGTGACATTACTTTTAGTTGTACATTCTCAATCAATCGTCAGATCCGAATACAAGGAAAATAATAGAAACATGCTATCCATACTACACCAGATGCATCTCGAAAGGAAGCTGTAGCATATTTTGACTCAACACAGTACATGATTGTCTTGCAGCTCATCTTCATCGAATTGGAATTTACAGAAGTCCTCATTGCTCACTGTAGTCCACGAACACTAATATGGACAGAAACGACCTACTGTCAAGTATTTCACTCTGCTAAGCTGAAGGAGAGATACTGGGAAGCAATTGCAAAACTTTGTTTTGCTACGATTTTTATTGTATTAATTCATTGTTATCAGTTATTTGTTTAGTCATAATTGCGGGCAATGATTTCTGGCAAGTTCTCTACATTTGTATAAATAAAATAAAAATGTTAGTTTTATGCACATAGAGTTAACGTCGTTGTTTGTTGACATCAGATCGAAGGGGTGGATTACCCGCCGGAACACACTGTACACATTCACTCACATTAATATAAAAGTTATTCACAGCAATTCCAATATCGAAATTTTACAGAGATTTCAGTCTACGACCCTTCGCATTATTGTTGCTGCTCCATGGTATGTAAACAACGCCACCATTCATCATGATTTAAAAATAGCTACTGTAAAAGAAGAAATAGAAAAGTACAGCACTCGATATCTAAGGCGACTAGAAGTTCATCCTAATCATCTTGCAATCAATCTTCTAGACAACAGTGAAGAAATAAGAAGACTAAAAAGAAATAAAATATTAGAACTTCCTTTCATTTTCACATAAAATGTTGTATAATGGAGGCTGTCAATGGGCAGTATTCTCCTAACAAGTTATGTCTTATAACAAATTTACTTATTGTCTTTTCAAGATAGATTGTAAATTAGCAATAACGTTATTAAAAAAATTGTGTTCATCACTCTAGAGCGAAACAAATTTATTTCAGCTGCTTCAATTTATAACTAAGTACATGCGTAGAGTATCGAAATTAAAACTTCTCCTGCATTCACTCAACAGCGTTTATTTTTATGTGATCGGTAAGTACGCAAGGTCAAGTGACGTCGTCTATTCTCCCTACAGTAATTGAACATTCACTGGTTGTCGTGTTATGGGGCTAAAATTGAACGAATTAGTCATAACTAACTCGCGAAATCACTGGAACTATCGAACCCGGAGTTTCATGGCTGCCATGACATAAGATCTAAATAGATCCTTAGCCAAAGCTAATATTTTTCAATAATTTCCTGTTTAATTCAGTTCTTCGTGCCAGCTACCAAAATTGCAATACACATTGCGGAATCACGACTCAGAATGTTTGATGGCGAGTTTATGAATGATTTGTGAAAATAGCAGCTGAATAGAGTTATTTCACGGTATTAGTCTTTCTTGCACAACTGTTACTTGCGTAAGAACATCCTAGTGATATTTTTACACGTTAATGGAAGTTGGAATTAATTTTATTGCATTTTCTTAGCTTTGGACCATATAGAGTTTAATAATTTTATTAATTTAATTGGTTGGATTATTATTTTAATTTTTAAAATTATCTATTGGGGGATATAATCAGATTTCAATTCGCAAAATCATAACCTATTCATCAATTAACCGCTTAGGTCCGGTTTCACCAACAGAGGTAACTGTATTATGCCAGTTTCCCTGTGAAAAATGCATAGCTTAAACAGGCGTAATACAGTTACCCTTGTTGGTGAAACCGGCCCTTAGGATGAATAATTGCAGCCATACTTAGTTTCGACCTAATCCTATGACATTAACGTACCCTAATTCTTAACTGGTTGAAACCAAAATAGAGGTGTATTATTATTAATAATATAATTGAATAATCATTCCAGCCAAGGAAGTATGACAGTAGGCCTAAAAATGACATTTTTTGTCAGGGTATGAACTTCGAACTAGAAGCTACAGAAGGGCCGTTAGATTTAGTGTCAATACGAGATACAAAAAAACGGACTCCTACATATTAGTACGTGTACAACAAGCTGTCGAAAAGATCAAACTTTCATGGAGTTAACTTGTGTCTGTGACCATAGATGAGGCACTGGCTATAGTAGGTCGTACCTTGGGATTTGTGTAGTATCTCAACGACAAACTAAAAAATCAGACACTCTAGGGAATCCATTGTATTATCCATCAAGAAAATCTGTGCGTTTTGCTGGATGAAGTGATGAGTGTTGCACTTAAAACAGTAGATATAATCAGATCCCATGGATTGAAACACCGCCAGTTCTTGACAGATCATGATTGCGAGTATGTGACATACCCTATTTCAGAGAAGTGCAATGGCACAACAGGGAAAATTGTTGAATCGATTCTTCGAGTTACTTGATTACATTGCTACATTCATGGAACTGATAGGCTGAATATTGTGCCCTAATTATGTAATAATCTTAAGTATGTTGTATGTGCATTCTATCAATAATACATAACAATGTGATACGAATTTAAAATTATTTTACTCTTGTACAAAGCCAAACATATTCTATTCATTTAATAATCCCTAGGTAGGCCTATTTGAATTAACAATTTCTTAAAAATTTTCCTCATTGTCTTGCCTACCTACTTGGAGATTTTCCTCTGCTTATCCTACAAGGAGTTTTCATGCCCCTCTTCCATACCCCATTCGTAACACATGTCCTCCCCATCACAGATTTCGTTCTTATTACATATGGCTTCGTATAAATATGGGTAACTCACTGTTGTGTAATCCTCTCCTTTTCCCGATCTGTTCGTCTTTTTGTGGGCAAACAACTTTCCTAAGACATTTATTCTCAAATATTCCCAATCATTTCTCCTTAATTAAAGTAAGAATCTTCGTTTCGCATCAATGTAACTGGAGAATAACAATTTTATATAATTTAACGTTTTTTAGAGAAGTTGAGAAGACAAAGTTCCTTCAAATGCGTAATAGCATGCATTTCCAGAATTTGAGCCTATTTTTAATTCCTGTATCATATTGTAATTATTATCCCTAGTAGGCCTATTTAAATTAACAATTTCTTCAAATGTAGGCCTGTTTTAATTAACAATTTCTTCAAAATTAATATAATTTTTAATCTTATAATTTGTTTTATAATACTGAAAGGGCGCTAAAAAGCATTGAACTTATTGATTAAAATATTAAAATATTAAAATTTGTGCCTCTTGCATCTGTCGTCCTCAACTAAAACAAACTTCTGTTTATAAAACATCGCCAAACATTAAAAATGTAAGCCTTTCAGAAGATAGTCTTCGAATCTTCATCATCAGTATCTAAAAACATCACTAATCAAGAAACAAACATAGATTGACCGAGACGCTAGCTCGGGACATAGAGTTGGGGAGCGTATATCTTATCACGTACGCCACCGAGTTGGCTGGAATGGGAAATGTTAACATAAAATGAATGAGCAGGGAACAGTAAATGTTGAGATGTATATTGAGGCAGAGGAATTCAGAGAATGCACAACGTGCCTTTAATCAATAGGAATATCTAAATGGAATTCCAAGAGGGACCGCACTCACACAGGTTAGATATGGTCTCCATAACTTGCTTATAATATACTCCCCGTACTATCACCCACTTCAGCTTGATTATTGCCATTTTATTACGTAATAAAACGAGATTTAATTACAAAACTGTACTAAACTTGAATGTGTGTTGAGTTTAATGGACAGTTTTTAATCAAGGGTGTACAAAATTTTCATGTTAAGTGTCACTTAATTTCACAGAAAAAAATTCAACTAATAAATTTTAGAAACGGAAAGTGTTTAATAACTTAAACAAAGTTGACAGGAAGGTCATTGGCAGGATGAAGAAAACAAGAAAGAATATCATATACACTGTATACGTAAGCGTACATGATTGCTGAATTTTTCATATATTGAAATGACCAGTAACTTTCACGCCGAAATGTTTAATTTTGCTTGCGATCTATTAAGATAGCGAAAGAAGGCGAACTGTTTCAGCAAAAAGTCACAAATCTATAATATTATTTGAGGGTAACAGAGTGGAACCCTTGAAATTGGTAGTCCACTCCAGGGAATAGGCGCCCGTGCCCTTTTGTGAGCTCCAGGTCCCACTCGCCCAGTGGGTAGTACCTGGGTAGGGCCCCGTCCACAGGGTTACGTGGTGAGAAGAGAAGTCCCTAAAGCCGTAGTGAAGGCAACTTCTCTAGGAGACGAACACTCCGAAGTTGCAGTTCCCTGCCCTCCAGGAAGAGGGGTTTGGCTAGAGACTGGTAACCTTCTTCTTCCTTCCAAGTATTAGGCCAAGGCCTGTTACGATCCTATAGACAATTTTCCCTCCAGCTTCTTCCGGAAGATTCTCGTATAAGACTTGAAAACATAATAATAGTCCCTTCGATTGGTTGCTGGCCAAAGGAAGGCAAGGCCAGTGATGGGCCTGCCATCTTATAGCCTCTGGTCAGGCTTTTCTGGAGAAGAAAAGAAAAGAAAATAAAGGAAAGAAGAAATGGAAGAAAGGAAAGACTCCCTAGCCCTCGGATGCCCTAATAGCGACGGGGTCAAAAAAACAAGAGTTAACCAAGAGAGGTTAGATAGTAAAGTTAAAAGAGTGCAAAACACAAGTAAGTGGAAGAAATGTTTTGCTCGGCTTGGGCACCTTGTGGTCGCCATCCACATATCCCCTAGATGAGGACCCCTGAGGGGGGCTGGTAACCTCCACTAGTAAAAAATAACTTACTCATAAACTTCAGCAGAAGAAAAGCCGGATTGATAAACCTTATGACGACCACAGCAAGAAAAAGTATAAAAAGAGTTTTGGAATATATTTATCCAAAACAAATAACAAAATACAAACCTAAAGGCACCCGAGATGTGGGCTGACCTAGAAAGAGATGGTCTGAAGTCGGAACGGGTCAACAGACCTAATACATGAATGCAGATGATGATGATGATCTATAATATTTTGCTGGAATTGTCCATCATAATAGTAATTTCGAATATCTATTTGCAATATCTGAATATCTATTCAGAAAGGAATTGATCATAGGACCAATCACAACATTAATAGACATGGTAGTATAAAGATTTCACAGATTCATATACGATTACCAGCATATTTAATTTTACCAATTCAATATTTGTATAAAAATAATAAGATCAAAATATATACACAAAGACGAGATTTATTCCTAGCGAGCATAAATCAAAGAGTAAGAGAAGGATGTCCACTTCACCCACATTTTTTAATGTGCGATTGACGATATCATAAGAAATTTGTTGAAGAAGCTAAATAATTTTATCATTGTCGTTAATATTAACTATAGAACAAATACATCAAATAAATTATTTGGGATACTCTTTAGGATACAAAAAATCACAAAACGTCGAAATAAAATTGAATGGATTCAGGACCTTCTGTAATACAAAACTGCGAACATTAAAATACTACCTAAGACGAGAAACACTGCTAAAATTATACAGAGTGGTTGAATTTCCTCTCTTATTATATGGATGTGATCTCTGAGCAATTAGGACAAATCGAAGTTTCAAAAATGAAATGTCTCTGCGTTGTAACTGGAAATACATTATTAGACCACTAAAGGAGTACTGGTATCAAAAAGGAATTGAACATAGGACTGTTTCATGTTTTTAATCCGAGAGGGACAAGAAATGTAGGTCGACATTTAAAGAAATTGTGTGAGGAATTTTGAGTAGGAACAGACTACAGAAATTGTCATTTAGAATGTTTTTCGACAAGAAATTAAACTATTCTTGGTAGTAGAGACCATCAGATTCTACAGTCTAGAACCATCTCTCAGCTAACTTTATTATCCCGCGACGGTTGCAGTCTCCAGTTTTTAATGCAGAGAATTCTAGAGACCCACTTCTATAGCTTCAATGTATTCCATGTTTTCGAAATTTCACGCAAAAAGTGAGCAATGAATCGAAAGAGATAATAGTTGTAGTAGTAGGACTTTATTAGACAAAAAGTAAGATATTTACAATGTTATTTATAAATATGGTTCGCACGGGCAGAAGCCGTACGTGCTGTTGACAGTCCGTTACAATAAAGTAATAATTGGTAATAGCATAAAGAAAAAAACAATAATATTACAATTACATAAAGAAAACACAATAATATTACAATTACATAATAATACAATAGGATTATACACTAATTAAGTTATGTATAATAAGAATTAATGGTATTGCATTTTGATAACATATATTTATTCATGAATGAGTGTTGTTCTTATTTTCCGCGTTTTGTCCAGAAATTTACCCACGTTTATCCAATGTTCTGGATTTACCAATAACTAAGAGATAATAAACATAAGGCGCAAGATCAGGGATATGTACTGGGTGTGGTAGCAGTTCGGTTCCTGGCAATTCCTGAATTTTTATCATGGTTATCCATGGGTCCGATCAATTTAAATGCTACCCTCAAAACTTCGTGAACTCGATCCAATTGTTGAGATGAAAGATCCACATCGACTATACGCCCATTTGGAACAAATCCCCAGTGAACTACACCTTCAGGATTCTACCAGACACACACAACTTTATATTAAAAACCGACATTACTTATGAGACAACACAATAATAACTCTGACGATATTAAAACAAAGATGTTATGGAGTCCTTTGATGTGAAAATTCCTCCATTCTCAAATCTCATCCTATATGAGACTGAATATTTGTCTAATAATTCTGTTTTCGAATACTTTTAATTGTTCCCCCTTAATATTTTTCATAGCATCTATATAGTGCCAAAACGAAATTGTCGTTTTATGTATTTTAATTTTCAGAATCGCTCAGGTATTTCACGGATGGGTATGTAAAGAGAGATATCTACATCTCGGGTGGATGGGTAATTAGAGACAACTCTAAAATTATAAAAAAATTGTTATCTAGCTAGGAAGAGTGATATTTTTTTCTGTGTCATACAAAATGTATACTATTGAACAGAGCAATACAATTATAGTCACAATGGTAATTAGTATATTTCTTAATGTATTTCATGGTAACTCATAATTTTGAATTTTTAGTGTGTAAAAAGTTAATTAAATTGGGATGGAAAATCTCTAGTTATATATTTATTTTACCTAATGGAGACCGTACATAAAATTATACATAAAAATAATTAATTATGTACATGTTGATTATTGATACATAATAGATATAGGTTTCACAATATAAGGTTGACAAGGGAAAGAAAGAAAAATAGTAACAATATCGTAATATTAATAATAATAATAATAATAATAATAATAATAATAATAATAATAGATAGACAGATAGATAGATCATCGGTTGATTAATGTCTTTGACATCGTCCGATTCCTAATAGCCAATTTTGTCGGTCCATCCAATCTCCTGGTTGTACATGATTCTCCTTCATGTATAAATATATTCCCTGACTCCAGGAGGTTTTAGGTCTTCCTCTGCCCCGTTCTCCCTCAGGTTTTCATTCCGAAACAGATTTTGGTAGCCGATCCTCTCCCATTCGCTGGACATGTCCGTACCATCTTAATTGCTGAGTTTTAATATAATCTAAAATAGTGTCTTCAATCTTCATTTTCTCCCTTATAACTGAGTTCCTATTTTTTTCTCTTCTTGAAATTCTTACAGCCCTTCGTATAAAATCCATTTCCGTTGCCAAAAGATACTTATTTGTTCTTTGTTGTTAATGGCCAAGGTTCTACTCCATAAGTAATGATGCTTTTAACAATTGTATGATATATATATATATATATATATATATATATATATACATTTTATTTTTATTACTTATATTTTTATCCCACAATATTCCATTGAGGCAAGCAATTGCAAATTTTCCTTTATTATTTATATTTCTTATTTCCTCTTCGTAACTCCCATTTTTATTTATTTTAATTACTAAATATGTAATCTCACTACAATATTTTATTGTTTCTCCAGTCTCCGAAATTAAATTTTGTTCTGGTTCACCAATTCATAAATATTTTGTTTTTATCATGTTCAAAATTAATACCCATCTAATAGCCGGTCAGATTAAAAGAAATAATAATAATAATAATAATAATAATAATAATAATAATAATCATCTATCTATCTATCGTCGGGTTTTTACAGCTGCTGCCGTGTTTCCGTGCCAAACCTCCAAAGCCTACGGTCTTGGCCATCTTCGATGCTTAGTCCTCTAGCTTGCATTATTGTCTTCATGTTTTCGTTCCATGTTAACCTTGGTCTCCCTCTTTTCTTCTTTCTGTTCGGAAGCCATTCATATAGTTGCTTCGGCCATCGCTCATCTTCCATTCTTAAGACATGCCCTAACCACTTTAATTCCTTCTCCTCAATTCTTTCAATTATGCTTTCTTCTGCTTCCATTATGTTTCTAATTTCCTTATTTGTGGCATGTTCTAATCTATACTTTCTGCCACTTCTTCGTAAATAATCCATTTCTAGAGCTATTAGTCTATTCTTGTAGTACTTATTGATTGTCCATACCTCACTTCCGTACATTGCAACAGATTCCACCAATGTTTTACCAATATATTTTTTTGTGTCTTTCGAAATATCCTTATCCCACCATATGGAATTTAACGATGATCTTATTTTGCTACTCAATTCAATTCTATGTTTATGTTCTCTTTGCCTATACCTTCAATGTTATCCATAATTATTCCCAAATATTTAGTTTGTTTCACTTGCTTTATTTGGATTCCTTCTTCCAATATTAAATTTTCTCGTTCATTGCTATTTATTGCCAGATATTCTGTTTTTTGTAAATTTACTGTGAGACCCCATGATTCATATGTGTTTTTCAACCTTTTTATCATGAATTCCATATAAAATTTGTCTTGCGCTAAAACCAGTTGATCATCGGCAAATTGTAATGTCAGCAAAAATCTGTTGCCTATTGGGATCCTCATACCTTTGCAGCTTTGTTTCCATTTTATTAATATAAATTCTACATAAATATTAAATAAAATTGGTGATAGACTGCAACCTAATAATAATAATAATAATAATAATAATAATAATAATAATAATAACCTATAATGTAAGTAATTGACTTGGTAATGAAAGTTTACACACAACCTAATTGGAGATTCTCTCTTTACAATTCCACATATATTATACTCGTATTCAGTAAGTCTATTTTTGGAATATATATTTTTTTCCAATGATATTTTCATGATATAATCGCCATTAACCAATTCTATCTCGTTCCCAGTAGCGATATATTTCATTCCTTTATTTGACGATCGTTGAGCGTTTGAAACCATATCCGTCCATTTCTTCTCCTGATTTGCGTAGTGTGCAAGTGTAACACAGATGAGGTTTCATTTCTAATATAAGATGGCACTCAAAATTGTAATTATGGTAACTGTATGATAATCTTACAGCATAAAATTATATAATTGAATATCTGGTAAGGTTCAGTGTCCTCAACTGTTAAAAAACTTTGAAAATGATGTAGACCTTTTGGAACAAAACAATCTCTGCTAGGGATGGAATATGTTCCGAAAGAACTACAATGTTTTAAAAGTTTTAACACACGAGTTGGCTGAACCTTACCGTGCATTCAACACTATAATTTCACATTATGGGGTGTAAACCAATGTTATTGCATGCATATGGTTTTGTTATGCCACATCAGAAGATGATCTACACATTGGAACTTTCCAATTAAACAATTAGCCAAAAGATGATATGAAAATCTCTGTTGGGAAGATAATAGGTAGGCAATGTGAGGAAAAATTAATGATGGTTAAAATATAATTGGATTGACATGATATTGAAAAAGTATCCGAATTTATTTACCTTGGATACTTAATTTCGGAAACAAAAATTGTATTGTATTTAAATTACAGAAATATAATAAGATAGGCTACATAGAATAATTAAATGACTTCGAAAAAAAAAAGTCCAAAGAAACTAAATTACAGTTACACAATATAACAGCAAAAGCCTCCCTAAAATATAACAGTGAAAAACTGAATTTTTAATTTTAGATATAAAATCAAATTACAAGCTGTACAGATGAGAGTTTTTGATCCCCTTTTAGGTCTAAGTCGATTAGATAAAAAGAAAAATGTTGACATTCGCGAAAATGTCAAAATTCAGAACAGAGTAGAAGTTATCCAAACGTATCAAAATAATTGGGCAATCTCCTCCACAGAATTAATTTAAAACTTTTGGCAAAGGAGATATTTCAGTGTCAATCTAAAGGACACGGAGTCGGAGGAAGACCTAAACACGCTGGAGAAATCTTGAAATGTAGAAACAGGCTCAACTCAGCCTAAACCTACAATGTTCATGCTGATCATGTTGTAATATTATATTGTGACTAATACCTCATCAGAATTTTACCATGGATTATATTAGTAGTGATACATAATATATATTTTTTTCAATTTCAAACTCTAGCTATTTTTAAATAGACACAAATTTAACATTGACGTTCTTGTAATACTTAAGCCACGAAAGCGATAATTCATAATTTGCCTTCAGAAGCCTGGGTAATTCGAAAATGTCTAAAATACTGTGACGCATTCTATAGTAGCGTATGAGTTGCTTGGGCATCGGCGGGAGTTAGGATCTCGCATTGTTAGTGGATGGAAAAATCGCGAGTTGAAAAACCCGCGCAGAAATTTCGATATGCGTCCAGCTTTACATTCCACAAAGCTGTCTAAGCATCTATCTTCATGTCAGGAAAGTTAGATGCCAGAAGCTTCTATACTAGAAAGGTCTCGATTGGAAGCAGGAAATTTCCTTCTCCGGCTTACATGAACTGTTGCCAGGGTTGGAAGACAGTCAGTTGTGTTGTGACAGCGAAACAGTGAACAAGAAATGAGAAGAAAATTTGAGAAGTGAAACCATTAGAGACCGGAAATGAATTGTTCGGCAGATAAACTTTAAAGCAATATTAAAGGTATTGTGAAATCTTAGGCCAACACCTGTTGTGTTTTATTAATAGAAAACAACGTAAGAACGACTTCCCGGTAGAGGCACACAATAAGTTTATTTTTGGAATCTCTGCAAAAAATAATCGCTTATATTAGCTAAAAGTTTTATTATATTTAAAGAATGTAATATTATTTATGCACTCACCGCTTCGGTATGAATTGGGTGTACAGCAAAGAGGACTCCTGCTGCTCCTGCGAAGTTGGGCTGAAGTCCAGCTACAGCGAGACACACGCGCGTGAAGAGCAGAGATGCAGTGGCGTGAAGAAACATATTACACACGTGAAACCACAGCGGCTGCATGCCTGACACGTGGTAGTTTGCTCTGCAAGTGAACAAAACATGTAACAGTAATTAATGGTGTTTATATTTTTACATTGTTGTGAGACTTCTTATGGCGATAAAAGTTAAACAGTTAAACACGCTGTAGACAAATAGCTCAACTTTAGCTGTACCCCTACAGTGAATATGTAGTTACTCTTCAACCTTCCTTGTTCAGCTACCCGTTTCAGGAATCCTTAACCCCTGTTTTGTGAAGTACTGGCCGAATAGAACACAGTTCAAAAATAAGCTTACCGAATATTTCCATAAACATACCCTAAAATATATAGACCTAAGTTCTAGGTAGATCTTTATTGTTATGTTTTTTTTTATTCTCACATAATCAAGCCAATAATTTAATCAACTTCCATATTATTACTAATATTAATAACACTGAGCAACAAAAAAGAAACTTTTTTTTTGTCTCAGAAAGAAAAATATGCGATTCTGATAGCATGTTTTCTCCTGAATTCAAATATGACTTCGGCTTTTCTCCATCACGAAAGGATTCCGACAGACAGACTTTTATAATTTCAAACACTTTAATATTTTCTACATTCGTAACTACACAATATTCGAACATTCGGACTCACCTAGAGAGTAAGAAATGACGATTTTCTGCTATATTTCGGCTGTGGAGTATCCCTCCTGATGGTCCAACAATAATTGGCCAGCATATTAGGATTCAATTTGCCTTGATATCTATTTTCCATAGCTGAAATCTCCTGATGAAAGTGTTCTCCGTTCTTATTGCTCAATGGACAAATGGACGAAAAAACGTTTATTAAAAAATAATTATTTAAATTCATTAATTGAAATTAAAATAAAAAAACTGTGGGTGATGGAGAAATTCCGAATACATATTTGAAAACACGATAAAAACTGCATTAAGTACAACAATTGGTATTCATGAGACAAAAATCATGTTGACCAGTGTAATTTTATTATTGTTTTAATATGTGTTGTACTTTCCTTTTCAGTTGTAGACTACATTGTGAAAGTCAATTCTATGTTAATTAAAATTGTAGATAATTCTTAATTTTAATATTTGTTTATTTCTTCTTCTTCTACATCATGAAATTAGGACCTGTTTTAACATCAAGTGAGATTTAGTGAATGTTCCCATCTAATAATTGGTCGTCCAACAATTCTATGCCCTTTTTTGGTTTCTACTTTAATAATAAATGTTTATAATTATATACCAAGAGGACGAAGATCACTGGGCCGTCCTATGAAACGCTGGAAGGAAAATTTTCTATATGATCGTAACAGGCCTTGGCCTAATACTTGGAAGGAAGAAGAAGAAGAAGAATTTAATAATAGCATCTAATAAAGACACCAGTCGTTCCTCATATTGTCAATTCTGTCTGTTAAATTAAGAATATTTAAGTCTGTTTATAATTGTACCGGAGCTCGGTGGTAGGCAAAAGATCTCAGGGTTATGAACTCTTTATAAGCAAAAGAACAACGTACAAATGCGCACTCAATTTTAACGAATCCAAGAAACTCTGTATTTACGGAGAAATACACTTTTGTTAATACAGTTACAAGTTGTATCTAAGAGTGGAGTCGATGAAGTACTTAGAGGTCCACGTGCTTGAATCAAATATTTTCATAGTCCAAATGCTTAACTATTGCTTGGACGAATATAATATTTAAACTGAATCGGAGATCGCGGTCTGCAGGTCTACGATGTTCCAACACTGAACACAGAGTCACTGAGAGTGAGAGTATTTTGATATAAGTTCTCGCTTATAAGGGCGGTAGCTCCTCCTATTTCTCTGGAATCCACTCCTTACAATTGAATATATATTTATGTTACAATAATCTTATTTACTAGTATGTATAAGGTTTCTAAGAACTGGGTAAATTGGTTCTTTGATATTTAATGGATAAAAGGTTTTCAGTTTCTTTGTAAACTGTCAATATTAAGAGATTATCTTTTCTAGAGGTGAATGAATGTCGCTTGTGGTGTGTACTAGCCAGGTAGTAATTCTTTATCCTCATTTCTTGGAATTGCTTAGTAACGTTGAGTGGTTTCTAAGAATTGGGTCAAGAGATTTTTAATATTTTTAATAGATAACTAATGTTATCTTTTCTTAAAGAATGAATATTTCTTATTAGTTGTATAGCCTGCTAATTGGAATTAGTTATATTCTTTTGACAATACCCTTTTTGTGTTCCTATATTATTTGTAACTTGTGTAGTAGGTAGAGTTCTGACAATACCTCTTTATTCTATTATTTGTCATTTGTATAGCAGGTAACGTTTTACAGTATTTTATTCTAGATAAATGTACGTGGAATTTTTACCTGGATATATTTCTACTTTTCCACATACATATTTTATAGCGATATTAGTAATATATTATATTTTCATTATTTATAGATTTATTTAATTTTAATAACAATTTAATATATTTCGGAACATTTAAGTTTCAGATTCATGCATATTAGAGTTGTATCTTAGTTTATATTCTCCTATCATATTAATCGCTACATAATATATTCAATTATTTTTCTGTCCGAAATTGTCACACCTGCTACTGAACGCAAGAACTTCATTTTTGCAGTTTCTGTTTTTCGTGCCTGAACGATTAAGCGTACAGTTTTCACTTGCATTTGTTAAGGTAGGCACCGCCATAATTTTGTAAAATTTAAATGGTATACTCCTCATTGTTTTATTTTTCAGTGTCCGATTTATAATGCTATACATTCTGTAAAATTAATTTAATTTAATATCAATGTTTTCTTTCTGGCAGTATGATACATTACATCTCAAATAATTAAAATTGTTCACCTGTTGTATTATTTGTCATTACTGCTAATTTTATACCTATTTGTTTATTTAATTCTGATAAAGTGAAAGAAAGGACCTTACCGTCTTATTTTCATCAGATAAAATATATTATAATATTATTGTTATCGTTATTTTTATTATTATTATTATTATTATTATTATTATTATTATTATTATTATTATTATTATTATTATTATTACTACTATTATTATTATTAACCAAGAGTTGTTCTGTAATCCGAGTATTATACCTTAAACTATGTATTTGTATTTCATCATTTTAATCCTTTTAATCCCATTGTCTTTTAAAATGGATATGATTCAATACTAGAATATTTTCCAACTATTTAACTCATGCCCCAAATGGGAGTCAATGGTTTACATCACATTTAAATGATTTTTGATTTACAACCTCGAATTTATCAACAGAAGTTTATCATATTAAAGAACATTCTGAATAGGTCATAGCATTATTTTGCAGTGAGTGACCCTCCAAGAAATACGGCTACCTGATTGTATGTGTAGTGCATGAATGTCAACAGATAGCGCATGCGGGAGATGATATAAAAAACATTTGTAGTAATTGATTATACCATATAAAAAAAAGAAACCACAGTTTGCACTTTCTCAAACGAATTATTTTCCAGGAAATGACGTTGCAGAAAAATATAATTGACATATTTACATCATAGGACATCAGATATTAATTAATACCTGTAATTTTGGTTATAAATTTCTCCACTAGGGTGCATTCTTACAATATTGCGATATATTGGCAATAAATAATATGATCTGGTTGCAGTGATGAATAAAAGAAGCAAATGAAGCGAACCAATCTCTTCTCATTTGTTTTCTAACATCGCCGTTTACATTAAATATATAAATATTTTAAATAACTATAGTTAAATAATGATTTGTGAGTAAACAGCTTAATTTTATTCGTTAAATAGTCTTAACAAATACCACTCCTGATTTCCAAATTCTCTAGATAAATTGGAAATCACTCGTGGCATTACTTATGATAATCAGTTTATTGCAATACTTTTATTATGCTTCAAATTTTAAGCGTAAATTTGCGTTCAGAAGTAACAGAAGCATAATGTTTGACAAGGAAAAGTATCCTTATGGTACAAAAATCCATAAAAATGTTCAATATTGCAAAACATCAAGACGGAATTCTGGAGAAATCATCTTACTGTATATAATTTTATTACAGCTGAATTTTTAGTAATAGGTTTACATTTAAAAATCCGAGAAGTGCTTTATTTTATTCATGGGAAAAATACTCTTACAGCCACAAAAGCCCCTATAATTTGAGTATGCTGTAAAACACTTAACCGAATTGTGGAGGAAACATTTTACCGTAATATATAATTTTATCAATGTGTAAAATCTTTAAGAATAGATTTATTTTCTAATGTAAACATAATGAAGTGTTTGACTTTCATTCGTAGAAAATAGTAATAAAGGTTAAAAAATGTATAATTTTCAATATTGCAAAACATCAAGAACATTCTGAAGGATCCAACTTACTATAATATGATTTATTTATTGCATTATGTTTAATACTATATTTACTTTTACAAATATCCGAGATAAGATTTCTTTGGAAAAATACTCTTAGAGAACAAAAAATCGTTAACATTTGTGAAACCTACAAAACGTCAAGAGGTTTTGATTATCTAGTTCAAAATGTAATTTTTTTACTTTTCTTCAACATAAAATGGAGCATTAGGCCTAAACAATGCTGTTATATTAACTGCATAACTTAAAACTGTATCAAAATAAACAAGATCAATTATAAAGTAAAAAAAGAAATAAAATCAAAATTTCAACCCGAACACATTTTTGTAAACATTTGAAAATTATGGAAACAAATGAAGACTACTAAAACATTGAAAGAAGTAGTGCCTAATTGGGAAACGACGCCAAGGTCGACCACTTAGAGTACTCGATGGATAACAAGACCGGAACAGGTCATTAGGCTTTTACTACTGACTGTTTGATGATGATGATGATGATGATGATGATGACGTTGCTGAACTATATAACTAATAAAGCTATTTTAATTTTAAATGCTGCCTTTCCAAGATTTATTTATTTTTCTAAAGAAGATTCGCTCTTAAAAGTACGGAGTTATATTATGTAATAAATCTTAAGAATGAACGCACTTCCTGAAGTTGTTAGGATGACATTAACGGACGTTTGGTTATGACATTTCTCGATAGAACGCAATTACGTGAATTTCCGAATACTTGATCTTGAATTGAAGGGAGTATTATGGTTGCTTGGAGAGAATTGTGTTATGGCCATAATTTGAAAACGTGGGGGAGGAGGAGGAGGGAGAGGCTTACCACTAGTGAGGGAGGATCAGAAAGGAGGAGAGCGGCTTCTTAACCTCATCCTCATCAATATTCGCCACCACCCTTCCCTTGTGGCGCCCCTTCGAGTGACTCCACGTACTTGTCTGTCGAGGGGAGATTAGCACCACACAACCAGAAGTAGGTCAAGTAGCAGACAGTATTAATTAGGATTTTAGATACGGAAAACGTACATCCTTGCAAATGAGGCAAGTCTTCCAATCCGCTCAACGCTTACAGGTAATACTTCTTCCACACCCACAAATTTAATTACTGTCTCTTGTGATTGAAGATTTTACGGCTCAATCATTCACTTTATCCCCGAGAGATAATTTATTCTAGTGTTTCTTCTGACAAGCTGAGCTAATGCCACGGTTAAAGAGGATATGTCTGTGCTAATCCCTGATTATGCTGGAAGCTTACTATCGCATTGCATTTTTGAAAGGGGCTCAAGTTTGGAATACCTCGACCTATGATGTTCTATACTACATTCCTGTAATACTGTTGCTCTATGTACTTTTTGCTTCTTTACTAATATTCTTACTATTTTTAAAGTTTTTCCGATACTTACAACAATTTTGTTTACAATGATTAAATATTTATCTATGTACGCAAATTGTGGCATCCAAGTTTACAATACCTCTACATATGATTTCCCATACTACATTCTTATGACTTTTTCTGTCTATACTAACATTTCGTACCATTTTAAACGTTTTTCAACGGTATTTTAAAGTGTTTTTACAATTATAATTGTATATCTACGTGCACAAATTGTTGGCATTTATCTCATTTTTTAAGTACTACAGAATCGTTGTTCGCATGCGGGAACTCTTACAGAAAGTTTTGCTAGATAGTGGAGATATCTGTGAAATCGGAATGACCAACATTCCAAAATTAATTTTAATAAATGGATGTTTTTAGTTTTATTTAGTTGGGTTCCGATGGGACAAATCAATTACGTACATCACATGAGTTTACGCTTCATTAAATAATATGCATCGCCCGCGGTGGACTAGTGGTTATGCTTCTTGCCTCTGGTCCCGAGGATCGCGGGTTCAAACCCGGCCGGGGTCGATGGATTTTTTAGGACGGAAAAATCCAAGGAGCAAGTCCTCCGGGAGGGACTTTAAGCCGTTGGTCCCGAGTCTGAAGATTTTCAGGCCCGTAAAAAATCCTTAAGCCTGAATGAAAAGGCATCTAAGCAAAATTTACCGAATTTTCCCGTCCTAGTAATACCTTGGTTTCCTAGATGTCAGTATGAGGCGGAACGCTAACCACGGACCACTCAAAAATGACATGTACACGAAAACAAGTGTAACTAAATTAATATGGTTCAAATACTTCCCTGTAAGGGAAGAGTGCCTAAATCTCTGTAAAGGAAAAACATGGGCTTACAATATAATACAATAAATAATATTCATGCAATTTACTTATTAAGGTTAGTAAAGGAGAAGTTGGTGTACATTGGTTTGTACTTCCATTTCTTATAATCGTGTTTGAGAATTTATTTCGAAGTTTGGTCATACTGATTTCATACATAGGCCCGCCATCTAGCGGAATTGGCTTTAAGCGTTTGCACATGCGCACTATAAGCCTGCAGAACTTGGGGGGGAAAATTCATCGGTCGAGGTAATCTAAACATTTTCCAACGAATTTTTCTGAATTGGAAATTATTAAAATTATTGAGTAATACTAAACGTCCGTCACACAGGAACTGTGTAAACTAAGCGAATTCCTCGGCAAGTCGAATTTATGGTCCCATTTTGCTGGTTTATGGAATAGGCTTATATACTTATTTTTTTAATTATATGAACTTAATTTCTGATGCCAGTTTATTAAAAAAGTCAGAGTGCAATGCAAACAAATCATTACATCACTTTAAGTTATTGCCTATCTGAATATTGTTCTGAAATGGAAATCATTAAATTTCTTAGGTAATAATAAAATAAATTCAAGCAGGAATTGCGTAAACTAACAAGGGAACTGTCGACCATTCCATGTGGAAGCCTACCTCGATATTTCTCCCAGAGAAGTGTTGTGATGTACCAAGACAATATCTAAAAACAAAATCTGCTGTTTTAAATGCAAAGCACTAAATTCCAGAGCAAAAATCCCTCAGGATAGGAATGTATGGAGAGCTTATGTCCGCGCGGCCATGAACCTACGAATTCGATAGTGCCAGTGAGTAAGTAATCCCTCATAAGTAATAGGCCTACTACTCCATATTAGGTAGATTGGATACCTGCCGTCCTCGCCGCGTCCGCCTCACTGCAATCCGCTCTTACTCAGGCAGAGAGTACATCTATTCCGTAAAGTGGGTAACCATTGCTGGATTCTGGCTTCGATTTTTGTGGCTTGCAGTTAAGAACAGCAGATAAGTTTTTGAATACGGCTTTTATTAAATCACTACGCTTCTGTGGGAGAAATTTCAAAGTAAGTTTCGTCATGCAATAGTTGAAGTTCCCTTGTAAGAGAGTTCCTCCTTAGTAAGTCGAATTTATGGACGCATTTTGCTGGTGTACGGAATATAGGCCTATGTTTCTTTTGTTAAATTTGAAAAACTCAAATTCTGATGAAAGCTTATTTAAAAAGTCAGACTACAGTGAAAATAAATCATGCATTACTTGGGGCAGTATTTTTAAATGGACGTTAAGTCACTTGACTTCACTATTCTAATTGATATAGATTGTTGATTGCCCTATCTCGGTAGCCAGTCGGTATTTGTTTTAGGATGAGCCTTAAGATTCTCATATATAGGCCTATAGGGGCCGGAAGGAGGGTTGCGTGGAAAGCAGAAAATAGTTCATAACTATATTTCTTTATTCCTCTTTGTTGACAAACATTAATGCACTTTACATTTACTGAATAAAACAAATTACTGTTACGGACATTCGATATCCCAAACTTACGAGGACTCGAGCTAAATTTAGAAATTGGAGGAATTTTTACTAAGTCCCGTAATTGTTACTTCAAGACATTTTTTCAACAAATACAATGTAGATATTCTCTCCACGAACTGTCCTCATGAGTTTGGTATCGAAATCCGGATTTTTTATTTCCAAATATGGTTGTAAAAATTGTAATTGATAATACAATTTTATAGCAGGTGATCAGTTTTAAATATCTAGGTTTCAATTTATCTTAAGTTAAAATTGAAGATATTAATGACAAAATAAATAAATTTAATCTAATGTGTGACACTATTAAAAGAACCCTTAAAAACACAAGAAAAGAAACAAAAATTAAATTTTATAAAGTAATGGCTGTTCCTGTATTGATGTATGGATCAGAATATTGGACGATCACTAAAAGACAACAACAAAGATTGGAAGCAGCTGAGATGCGATTTTTAAGAAATATAGCAGGAAATACTCTGCTGGGTAAGAAAAGAAATGAAGATATAAGAACTTAACTAAATATTTTCAAACTTACAGACCGAATAATTAAATATAGGAACGACTGGAAAGAACATATTGATAGAATGCCAAAAGGAAGATTTCCAAAATTATTGCCAAAATATAAATTGTGCGGAAGGAGAAATGTTGGTCGCCCACACAGAAGATGGTCTGAACAATTTTAACAATTCTAGCTTTCAAGAAAAAGGAACGAGCCAACATATTTAATCCCTGGATGATGATGATGATGGTTGTCCATCCTAACTCTGATTTTTATTGGCTAGAATTTACAAGGGACGTATCTTTATTAAAATGCCGCATATATTTGTTTTTCCATTGCCACGGTAGTGAGCGTGTTTACCACAGTTTGGACTTTCAGGTTGTACATTTTGGAAGTTCGAAGTTTCTTCCAAACGTGATGCTAGCAAAGAAATCCAGATTAAGGCTTTCCAGTCTAATTTGATGGCTACATATTTATGGCCTCTACGCATTAAGGTTTCACACTGTTAATGACACTTGCAACTTTCCCCAATTAAGATATTATTTAATTTCTTCATATTTTATAATCAGTTGATTCCCTTATTGATTAATCGTATTTATTTATCGTTATACTAAATTAGGGGCGCTATATACCGCTACATACTTTAATGTCCATATTTTTGTATAGTATCACAACATTTAAATAATATATATCGAATCATTTTTCCATTACTTTATTATAAATGTATAACAAATTAATCGAATGTATATTATATGATATACTGCCAATTTAGGGTTAAAGTAAATTGTAGGCCTAAAATATACATCGTGACGAACAAAATATGGCGGTTCCTGGAGTAAAATTATAAATTCGAGTTTAAAGTAAACCGCCATTTCTAATGGTTGGATTTCGTTTATTTTTGGATAATGCCTTCCTCGTTTTATTACAATAGTATGTACTGAGTTTCGTTGTGAAACATCGAATATTGTATCCAATAGAGCTATTTCTAAATTTTAGTTACAGATGAATTCCTACATTTAATTACCCGATTTAGTGGTATACGTTCTCGACTTTACTTTCTTTAATCAATTGCTGTATAGTAAGTTTGTTTGCGATTAAACAAACATATGTGTGTGTGTGTGTGTGTGTATATATATATATATATATATATATATATATATATATTCCATGGTAATTCTGCCCGAGGGCAGGTCTTTCACTGCAATCATAGCGTTTCCATGCTATGCTTTGCAGCTTTATTAGGGAATTTAGCTTCCCGTTGCTTTCCACACCACTGAAAGATGGAAGGATTATGATGATGATGATGATGATGATGATAAGGATGATGATGATGGCCGGATGATTTTCGGGGACCTTTGGGCCCTACGCTTCCTGACATTTGTCTTATATGTGAGAAAAAAAACGAAAAAACCTCACCCAGGAGCCTGTCCCGACCGGGAATCCAACTCAAGCCCGCTGCGTGACAAGACAGAACGCAATCTCGAGACCACAGCGGTGGATATAAATAATACAAAATAAAATTCAGTAAGTAAAGCTTCCTAGATGAATATTTATATGAATTTTATTTTATTTTATTTGTTTCCATGTTTTGTTAGTATTAGCTAATATTAGATCACACACCATTATTTTTGGCTAGTCTACATCTTAGTAATATTTGATAATTGTAATAAGTATGTAAGTATAATTTTGCTGTTTGCTAGTTGAGTGGAACATAAAGGTCTGTGGCCTTAACTCTGCCAGCTAAAATAAATCAATATTATTATTATTATTATTATTATTATTATTATTATTATTATTATTTTCGGTGTCTGCTAGATATGATCGATAAAGATGTGTAAATGTTTTCAAAATATTTTCATGAATACATCCTCAATAGATTCTTTACTTCCTAATTATTTAAAACATCGTGTTTTTTAATATAATCCAACTTATAAAAGTAATAAAAATTAATAAGAATGAAATAAATTATAATCGGAATCAGACGGCAGATCAGAATTGGGAGAAATTAGGTAGAACTGAACATCCGCGTGCTCTCCGTTAAATATTAAGTGACTTATGAGTTTAAGTTATGTACAATTAGTATTATTATCATTATCCTATTCCTTTAACTCAGTTTAACTTCTCGCCTTGTGTATATACCACACGCCACAAGAGTCGTAGAGTGGAAAGACAAGAGATTTTAAACACATACGTATTTTTCAACCATACAAGGGCCTCCCCGAATGAGTGATCAATTTATACTCATGGCCTCCTCCGAACACAACATTAAAACGAATCACACCATTCATACTAAACAACATGAGTAAGTAATTATGTTTAAGGTGGCCAGAAGTTCTTCAGGGACCGATTTGGCTTTGAATGTTTCTGAAATTTGTAGAGAAACAAACCGAAAAAACAACAGGAAACTAGTCCTTAACGGGGATCGAACCAGTGCCCGCTGCATGCGAGATAGCGGCGCTATCCCGAGATCACAGCGGTGGTCTTTTTATTATTATCATTATCGACCAGCCTCATGGACTAGTGATCAGCGTTTCTAACTACTGTTCATGACGTCCCGGGTTCGATTCCCAGTCAAACCATAGGAAGATCTCCTTAAAGGGAATTATTCTTCTGGTTGCCCATGGTCTCGAATTTAGGTTAACTTTAGGTTAAGAAATCTCCAGGCGCTACATTATCATTTATCACCCATCATAACATCGGGGGTAACATAACTCCGCCTTGTAGGCGCCCCAATTTCAGAAGTGGGTTACAATTACGCCAATGTCAGAAGAGAACACCAGAAATGTAGAAATGACAAGCGTGGCATTGAATAAAAAACGATACTTCATAACAATATTATAAATAATAATAATAATAATAATAATTATTATTATTATTATTATTACTATTATTATTATTATTATTACTATTGTAAATTAAAGAGGGTATGGAAACTCCATGTACGGAAACTAATAAGAAAGTGCCCAGTAGATAGGTCAAGAATGATGTGGGAGAGTAACAATAATCATGATATGAGGGAAGCAGATTTCACAGAGGATGATTGGAAAATACACAGAGGAAGATTGGAAAACGTTAACTCAGGATAAGGGTGTATGAAGTGCTTATGGTCGATTCTATAGTGCCAGTGAATAATAATAATAATAATAATAATAATAATAATAATAATTATTATTATTATTATTATTATTATTATTATTATTAATCATCATCATCATAGTACATTCACGAATTTAGGCCATTTGTTGACCTGTTTCGGCCTCAAGAGAAACACCGTCCAAAAGTCTTTTGAGTGGACGTCCTGGTCTTCTTATTCCTGCAGGTTGATATCTTAAAATTTGTTTGGGTATTCTGTGATCTTCCATTCGATGAACATGTTGCATCCATGTTGACTTACAATCAGAAATTTTGTTTTCTAAAGGTTCCATGTGTAATTCTTCTAAGATGTCTTCATTTTGTTTGTGATCTAGTAGTGTGTATCGTTATTATTATTATTATTATTATCATTATTATTATTATTATTGAAACGACTTTCAAAACACAATTTAATCTTAAACCAGTCAAGTTACATTAAATTGCATAATCATTTTTTCAGTTTAAATGTAATTCTATTAACACAATTCTTATTCATAGATTTAGAAAAGACTATGCCGGGATAAGAGGATGATGGCCTGCATAACATGTACGGATTTACGTTACAAAACAAATTTGAAATTGCGGCTGCTATAAAAATTTGTAAATTTTTGCTTCTGATTAATGTCCACTCCTAACAATCCTGATTTTCCTGTTTGACGAATTAGAACTTAAGTCCATTGATAACTGTATGTCGAGTTTGGTTAAAAAATACAAACAAGTACTTGTCCACTAGAGCGTTAGGAGACACACACACACACACATATGCATTATATACGGGGTTTTACATTTATCTTGACCACCAGAAATATCTTTGTAAGTGAAAAAAAAAAGTTTTATACTAAAGTTATCTAACTAAAAGGGGGAAATAATAGTGATAGTTAGTGAGCTTTGTTGTTTTATTTATTTTTACGCGATAGTGCGTTTTGTCGTACTTACCTATACAACATAAATAACTATACCGTAACCTACATAACTATACTGCAATATTACATATTACAAAACGCGTCTGGGAAGTAAAACCACTGCCCTCTATGTACGCTACATACAATGTATATGCAAAAAAATATCCAAAAGGAACTGTTAATATACATTATACAAAACAAATCACTGCATTTTAAATGAACTGAACTTCATTTTAAAGAAAATAAAACAACAAATACGTAATCAATTGAATTGGCGTTTACTTGATGAAAATCCATAACTTATTTAATTAAATCAAAATAAATATGAAAATCAACTAAAACTTTGTTTTATTTTTATTTAATTAAGTGATTAAATACGTACTTGCCCAATTTTATCAATTATTGGTCTCACGGCCTCCTCTAGTTTCAACTAATAAACATTGCCCACACTGTTAACGTTAGTCAATTGTTTATAATGAACGCAAATATTTCCAAAAATACATTATTTTACTACTATTTATTATTTTGAAACACCATGACGCAAAAAGTAATGTACAACGCACGTTTGTGAAATGTTTTACAGAATCTCGGAAATTAAAAACATCGCTGTCGCTCGGTTTTTAAACATTTTCCTCGATTCTGTAAAAACCACTTCCCATCCTCGCATCGTAATATAGCCTACTATTACAAGATACGAATACTAATATTGTTTTATTCAATGGCGCTATTAATTTTTTCTTCCATGCGTTAATTAAGCACTTCAAGACCTGTTCAAAAATATATCGCTGTGTGTAAATAAAAACATATCCTCAACTCGTGTCCAACTCAGGGTCGGGTCAAGGGATGAGATAAGGTGAAGCCCATATATAGAAGCCTGTGAATGACGAGGGTGCCGGCCTGACGCACCATCACGGAGCAGATGAACGAAAATAATTAAATGGGTATGGAAAAATGGTGGAATGAAACGGGAAAACGGGAGAAAACCCTGAGAGAAACCTACCCAAACTCCGTTTTATCCACCACGAAACCCACATGGATTGACCGAAACTCGATCTCGGGACCCTAGCGGTGAGAGGCGAGAGATGAGCTTCTAACCGCTCCGCTTGCGTCACGGAGCCGCCTATCGCTATGTGTCATTCTAATAAATTGAACCTTATTAATGGATACATAATGTGGGATTATTTCATTACTACTCATGTGAATTGTGAACAGTAGAACGCTCGCATTAAGTGCTAAAATTGGTGACCATTTTCAGTGACACTCATGTCCAATCGCCAAAGTAATGAGGGGATTGATTTCTCTATTGCTACCGGATGAATGAAATTACATACATTGCAAAATATAGTCCTGCATATTCTCTGGAGTTGTCGGAATATTTCTATACACAATGTATTTAGTAACTCCCCAGAGAAAAAGTCCATCAGGAGATCGAGCAGGCCTATGCATTAGCCCTCTACAAGATCAATCCATGTTTCCATTAATAAGGTTATGTTTGTTGGAACGGCTTATTGTGATACATTTTTGAACAGGTCTTGGAGTGCTTAATTAACGTATCGAAAAAAAAGTACATACAGCTAGAAGCTCACGAGAAGACGAGCGGGGCATGAAGAGAGGGAGAGTATTATCGCTGTGAATCACCTATGCAGGCATTTCTATGCATTCAATTTTATTAACCATACACAAAACTTGTACCCTTGATGTACATGAAGTATATACGTTCGACCCCAGCTGGCAATAATAATAATAATAATAATAATAATAATAATAATAATAATAATAATAATAATATGAATAATAATAATAGTTATAATATTAAAAATAATAATAACAATTAAACATGGGCTCTTAATTTAAGGTAGGAGAAATATTACAGTTGTTCGAGAATTAAGTTCTTGGGAGCATTTTTGGACCAAAGATAGGTGAATGGCAGTCTAATGGAGAATACTACTTAACATTGAGCTACGTGATCTTTATGGGAAACCAGATGCAGTAAGACGATAGGTCATGTGGCACGAATGGGGAATGAAAGAAGGGCATGGAAACTCCGTGTAGGAAAACCAAATGTGCCCAGTATGTAATCCAAGAATGAGAAGGTAGAATAAAGTTAACCTTGATTTGAGGGAAGTAGAGTATACAGAGGATGATTAGAAAACATGAGCCCAGGATAGGGATGTATGGAGAGTTTGTGTCCGCGCGGCCATACACCAACGGCTTCGATAGTCCAGTGATTTCTTTAGTTACTATTAACTTACTACTACTATTATTACTACTACTATTGCTACTACTACTACTACTACTACTACTACTAATAATAATAATAATAATAATAATATTAATATAATAATAATAATAATGTACACTTACGAGAAGACAAATTTTGAAGAAATGACTGTAATAAAATACTTAGAACAATATAATTGCAAACAGGCATGAGCTGCACAAAGGAATTAATCATATGCTTAATTCTGGAAATTCTTATTATATACATTACAGAGACTCTTCTCGTCCCAACTTCTCTAAAACAAATTAAACTTCAAATACATAAAACTTTTATCCTCCAAATTATATTATATGGATGCGAAAAAAATACTCTTATTTTAGAGGAGAAAAGATTACAAGTATCTCGGAATAAAGTTCTTAGGAAAAATTTTGGACCAAAGATAGATGAACACACGGGCGAATGAAGATGACTGCATAATCTTTATAGGAAACCAGTTGAAGTATGTAGAGTTAAGTCTCGTAGACTGCTACAGGGAGGACATGTGCCAGGAACAGGAAATGAAAGAGGGGAATGGAAAAACCATATAGGAAAAGAAAAGAGATAGCACACAGTAGACAGGCCAAGAATGAGGTGGAGAATAGCATCAACCATAGTTTGAGGGAAGTATATTAAAGAAAGGATGGTTGGGAAACATTAGAGAGCTTATGTCTCCATGGTCAAGAACCTATGTTAAACGCCTAATAGGTAAAAAAAAATGTTGCTGGAGAAATGTCAAGGTAGTTCTGAGGGCGTAATTACTATTAAATACTATTATAAACTTACTGATTATATTCAATTACTTTACATTAATTAGATTTTTACAGATTAAATTATTCTTAAATTGTCCAATTATTGAATAAACGATCAAAAGAAAATTAAATTTAGTATTTAAATACTCTGAGAATAACTTATAACTTAATTTATTGTTAAAGGTTAAAAAATATTTCGCATTAAAACATGGCTAATGTTTTTAATGAACACACAGTACTAAGATGCAGCGTTAAATTACACTGAGCAACAAAAAAATATATAATTCTAATAGTATTTTTCTCCTGAATTCAAATATGATATCGGTTTTTCTGCATCACGCAAGGTTTCCGACAGACAGGAATATATAATTTCAAACACTTTAATATTTTCTACCATTCGTAACTACACAATATTCGAATATTCGGACTCACCTAGTAAGTAAGAAATGACGATTTTCTGCTACATTTCGCCTGTGGAGCATCCCTCTTGATGGTCCAACAATAATAGGCCAGCTTATCAGAATTCCATTTGCCTTGATATCTCTTTTCCATAGCTGAAACCATTTGATTTAGCTCATTTGGTTTTATTTTACAAATGGATGAAAAAAGTTTATTAAAAAATTATTATTTAAATCCATTAATTGAAATTGAAATAAAAAATACTGTGGGTGTTAGAGAAATTCCGAATACATATTTCAAAACGCGATAAAAAATTGCATTAAATATAACTATTGGTACTCATGAGACAAAAAGCATGTTGACCAGTGAAATACGAATCTGGTATTAGGCCCACGTCACGGATTCCTTGGGGGCACGCCGTAGCGTAGTGGTTAAGGCACTGAGCTACAAGCCGGAGGGTCGAGGGTTCAAGTCCCGTTGGGGTCAGGATTTTTAAACTGACCCAAACCTCTGGCGGCACTATGGCCCTGGGGTCGACTCAGCCTCTAACGGAAATGAGTACCAGACGCCTTTTCTGGGGGTAAAGGCGGCCGTCACGCAGGGCTGACAACCCGGCTGACATCAAGTGCCGATTGTCTAGAAAAAGTGGGAGCCTTAACCTCCCACTACCCCAAGGGCCTCCTGAGGCCTGTTGTGGGATCACTTCACGCATTCCTTTGACTACTCTTCTCCTGAGCTCGCAACTGTATTCCACTGAAGAAATCATAGTTCGTGGTCGTATCTTTTTAATAAATAACGGTACAAAGTTGACTAATCACCACTATTATTTCCCCTCGTAGTTGGACAACTTTTTTATAAAACATTTTTTTATTTTATTTTGTACTTAAGATATTTTGGGTAGTTAAGGTAAATGGGAGACTCTGTATATTTGTGATGTACATTTTTTTCAAAAATATTTCAATGATAGCATCCTGAATATCTTTATTGTGTTGGAAGTCGTTAAAAATATGTACACTTCCATTTCTCTTTGCTCCGAGATTTAAAATTCTATAACTTCTATTTCCAAGTCCTCTGGATCTCGAACCCAGTTCATTAGTCGTAAGTAATGCCACGATTGATTTCCAAATTATCGATAAATTCATGACTCACGAAATGAGGAGTGAATTTATCTACAGAATTAGGAAATCAAGAGTGGCATTTGTTAGGACTATTTAACGAATAAAATTAAGCTGTTTACTCGCAAATTATTATTATTTAATAATAGTTATTTTAAAATATTTATATATTTAATGTAAATGGTGATGTTTGAAAACATATGAGAAACGTTTGTTATGTTTAATTTGTTCATCACTGCAACCAGATCATATTATTTATTGCCAAAGAATCGCAATATTCTAAGAATGCACCCTAATGGAGAAAAAATGAAACACATCAAACTGTTTTTAACCAGCATTATAGGTTATTAATTAATTTATGCTTAATTTGTTCATCACTGCAACTAGATCATATTATTTATTGCCAAAGAATTGCAATATTCTAAGAATGTACCCTAGTGGAGAAAAAATGAAACACATCAAACTGTTTTAACCAGCATTATAGGTTATTAATTAATTTCTAATATCCTATGATGTAAATTATATTTTTTTGGAACGTAAATTCATGGGAAGTAATACGTTTAAGAAAGTGCAAACAGTGGTTTATTTTCATTGTGGTATAATCAATTACTACGAATTTTTCTATTATATCCCGCAAGCAGTATCCGTTAACATTCGTGTACTATATATATATGTACAGTCTGGTAGTCGTATTTCTTAGAGAGTCAGTCACTGCAAAATAATGCTGTGACCGCTTCAGAATTTTAAAAAAGGAGCAGCTTGATTTTAATATGATAACATTAAACTGACAAAATCGAGGTGAAAAACGACTGTGATTGGTTGTAAATCAAAATTCATTGAAATGTGATTGGTTATTGACTCCCATTTGGGGCATGAGTTAAATAGTTAGGAATAATGCATGCTACCGTCTGAGCTAGCCCAACGGACTGTGAGTAAAATTAAACACTCTGTAAATTTAATTTTCATCGGTAAGTGTAATTTATTGCTGGCCCTGTTAATGGTAAAACCGCAAACTAGCGCGCCAACATTTCAGAAAGCAACCACAGGAGAGTTCCTTCTCCAAGATTATAAACCGCGATCCTTCAGCGAAAGTCCGATGTAGATACTTTACAGAATCTCTCAAGTGACTGCAACTGTAACTGGTGATGGCTCCAGGGACAGAAAACCACATACCATCATTAACGAGACCAAATAAGATGACACTCTGCGGCTCTTAATATATCTTGAGTTTCTCTCTTGATGACGTCAGAAACACAAGTAATGACCTGGTATAAGGTTACATTATAGCCGCGGTCATCTGTCAGTGGACATTCCTCCCAGATGGCTTGAATCTATCGGCTTCATACGGATATCAATTTACTTTCAGTTCAATCCAGTAATATAGGAAACTCGATATTCTTGAGTTGTAGCGAATTCCCAAGAAATAAATCTATTGATGTTGTTCTAATGAAGATATTTTAAGAAAATGTATATGTCTTTATTCATTCTACTTAGTAAACTAATATCCATCCATAGTAATTCTGTCCGAGGGAGGTCTTTCACTGCATTTCCATGTCATGCTTTGCAGCTTTACTAGGGAATTATAGGTGTGGTAGCTTCCCGTTTCTTTCCACACCGGTGAAAGATGATCGTGAAAATGGTAAGGATGATGATGATGGGCGAATGATATTCGGGGACCGTTGGGCCCTAAGCATCCTGACATTTGTCTTACAGGTGAAGAAAAACCCGAAAAAACCTCACCTAGGAGCTTGTCCCGACCGGAAATCGAATCCGGGCCCGCTTCATGACAAGGCAGCACGCTACCTCGAGACCACAGCGGTGGACTAGCAAGCATATATATATATATATATATATATATATATATATAATTTAGATTTATTTTAGATTTATTTATTTAGCCTGGTGGAGTTAAGGCCATGTGGCGTTCTCTTCCACTCACCAGGGCAAACATATATTACATCAGAATATAACAATCACAATGAACTCTAATATTAAATACTAAATAAAAATTTGATCAAAAAGATAATATCTATTATATTATGATCTATAATGCAACTAGTTAATGTTAGTTAAAATTAAGACTAAAACTAATAATAAAGTGTATACAATCAAGACTTATTAAATTGTCCCTGTCTAACGTATATAAAAATAAAGAAAAATAATGAGATATAGAAAACTAATTTTACGTTTGTACAATATATAAAACAAAACAAAAGAAAATATTTGTTAATCTTAATATTATTTTCATAGATAATTAAATTTATTAATTGTTAAAAGAATACTATCGGTGAGGTGTATAAGTTAGTTTGTTATTAAATAATTATTTAATTTGTTTTTGAAGGATGTTATAGTTTGACAGTCTCTGACATAGGGCGGAAGGGAATTCCATGTTTTGGTAAGCGAGACCGTAAAAGATAATGAATAATATACTGTGTGATGAGGAGGGATATAAAGGACAATGTGCTGATGGGATCGTGGCAAGATTATGTGTGTGGTGACATGATAAGAAAAATAAATGGGACTTGAACCCGGATCTCTGGATTGATACCCTAGTGTGTTTTCCGATTATGCCACCGAGCAAAAGTCTAGTACAAATATTAATTATATATATATATATAATTCTCATTATTACTAGTTGTCGTGGGAACTCGGTCTCAGCTGCCATCTGGTAGCTCCTATCACAAGTAGGCAAATTAAAGAGAATATTTTTACTTTGTAGCAGTGACGCTTTTATATATCATGAAGAGGAAAATAAATGCCTCAAGCGGGATTTGAACCCGAGGCCTCTAAATTTGTACGTTCGTAGTATACCAACTAGTAAATTCAGGCAGCCCAGCAATTTTTTTCCCTTATATGAATATATATGAGAGACAGCGGGACATCGGTCATACTGCCATCTAGTGGCTTATGTAACAAGTAAGCATTTAATGGAAATAATTACTTTATAACATTAATGTTTCTTTATTTTGCTGATATAATTAATATTTGAAGGCCAATTTTGACATGGAAAATATAAAGTAAATGACATGAAAGTAAAATAAAGACCCGGGATTTGAACCTCTAATTTTGCATGTTAATAACTCTCTCTCTCTCTCTCTCTCTCTCTCTCTCTCTCTCTCTCTCCCTCTATATATATATATATATACACACATATGGGCTAAAGAGAACAATAGGCTCTCAAAATATCAGGCAGGTTTTAGAGAAGGGTACTCCACGGTGGACAACCTATTTGTTCTGAGAACATTAATTGATGACAATCTGAAAATGAAGGGGGGTAAATTATTTTGTGCATTCATTGATTTTAAGATGGCATTTGATACTGTGGACCGAAGCCCACTTTGGGAAAAATTAAAATCGGAAAGGATTGTCTCATAAAATGATACATGCTTTAATGTCAATTTATAAATATGTTAAATTTTGTATAAAAGTAGACCAAGGGCACATTACAGAGAGCAGTGAAGCCAATCGGGGAGTGAGACAAGGTTGCATTTTATCACCAATGCTATTTAATCTATTCGTTGATGATATTGTAGACGTAATGCTAGAAGGAGAAATTGAGGCTCCGGAGATAGGAAATGTTAGAATCCCAGTCCTGTTGTATGCAGATGATTTAATTATCTGTTCCAAGACAATCAAGGGATTGCAAAGAGATCTTGACCTACTGGAAATATACTGTAGGAATTGGGGATTGACAGTAAATGTTAGTAAGACAAAAACAATGACCTTTAAAAATGGGACGGTTTATGGTAGAACAGAGGAATGGAAATACAGAGATCAAGTTCTTCAAAACGTGAAACATTTTGAATATCTTGGTACGACGTTGAAAATGAACGGAAAGTGGAAAAAACACATTGATATAGCATTATTTAAAGGGAGGGGACAACTTAACAGTGTACTCGGTATTCTGGGTCGAGTGCCTGATATTCCAGTCAGCACATTAGAAAAAATGTATGGAGCGATGGTCAGGCCAGTAATGCACTATAGTAGTGATATTTGGGGTTTCCAAAGAACGGAAATACTAAATAAGGTATATACGCATTTTCTAAAGTATATTACAGGACTTAGTAAGGCCGTTTCTAACTGTGGAATTTTATATGAATTCGGGTCATTCCAGGACGACATTAACTGTAAAATTCGTGTACTCAAATACTGGTTGCGAGTAATCCAAGGTGAACAAACAATGCTTAGAGCAATTTGTTACGACCACCAAATTAAAAACATAGATGTTAAATTTTGGGCAGACGAGGTTAGGAGAGAACTCCAAAAGATTGGGATGGGCTGGATATGGGAAAAAGGGACTGAAAATCGCAAGAACGTGTGGAGAAAAATAAGGAGGAGGTACTTAGATGCAAACCAACAAGATACCTTCGCCGAATGTACAGGAAAACGCCCACTGTGTTTACAAAGAGACCTAAAACACGTCTGGGGAAAAGAATCGTATATACTCAACCTAGGATTTAAGGAGAGATCAGGGCTTGCTTGGTTTAGGCTAGGGGCATGGAAATTTCTAAAAATTAGCGACGATCACGATATGCGAATATGTCCAATGTGCGGGAACTTTGAAGATCAGATACATATATTAGGAAAATGTAATGATTTAGAATATTGGAGACGTCAGTTATTACCGGAAAGATTTCTAAATTCAAATCGGTAAAAATTGGCATGCTACGAGTTATTGGTAAATCCAGAAAATTGGATAAACCTCGGTAAATTTCTGGACAAAACGCGAAAAATAAGGACAACACTCATTCATGAATAAATATATGTTATCAAAATGCAATACCATTAATTATTAACAATTATATATAAATTAATTAGTGTATAATGCTGTTGTGTTATTATTTAATTGTAATATTAATGTGTTTTCTTTATGTAATTGTAAAGTTAATGTTTTTTTTAGTGTATAATGCTATTGTGTTATTACTTAATTGTAATATTATTGTGTTTTCTTTATGTAATTGTAATGTTAATGATCTTAGTGTATAATGCTATTGTGTTATTATTTAATTGTAATATTATTATTGTGTTTTCTTTATGTAATTGTAATGTTATTGCTATTGTGTTATTACTTAATTGTAATATTATTGTGTTTTCTTTATGTAATTGTAATGTTAATGTTTTTAGTGTATAATGCTATTGTGTTATTATTTAATTGTAATATTTTTATTGTGTTTTCTTTATGTAATTGTAATGTTATTGCTGTTTTTGTTTATTTTTTCTTTACACTAGTACCAATTATTACTTTATTGTAACGGACTGTCAACAGCACGTACGGCTTACTGCCCGTGCGACCCATATTTGTAAATAATATTGTAAATATCTTACTTTTTGTCTAATAAAGTCCTACTACTACTACTATAATGGATGTTACATCCATCCATAGTAATTCTGCCCGAAGGCAGGTCCTTCACTGCAATCATAGAATTTTCATGTTATTCTTGCAGTTTTACTAGGGAATTGTAGGTGTATGTATATATGCAAACATATATATATGTCCACCGCTGTGGTCTCGAGGTAGCGTGCTGCCTTGTCACGCAGCGGGCCCGGGTTCGATCCCCGGTCGGGGCAGTTTTTCTGGGTGAGGTTTTTATCGGGGTTTTTCCTCACCTGTAAGACAAATGTCAGGAAAGCTTTAAGGCCCAAACAGTCCTCGAAATCATATGGCCATCATCATCATTATCATTATCAATATCACCCTTCACCGGTGTGGAAAGCAACGGGAAGCTACAACGCCTAAAATATATATATATATATATATATATATATATAATGGATGTTACATCCATCCATAGCAATTCTGCCCGAAGGCAGGCACTGCAATCATAGCATTTTCATGCTATGCTTGCAGCTTTACTAGGGAATTGTAGGTGTGGTAGCTTCCCGTTGCTTTCCACACCGGTGATGGAGGATGATGATGGTGTTAATGATAAGGATGATGATGATGGCTATATCATTTCGGGGACCGTTTGGGCCTAAAAGGTTTCCTGACATTTGTCTGACAGGTGAAGAAAAACCAGGATGTTACATAAGTGCGCAAGTTTTAAGAACGTTTTCTTTGGATGGAATAAAAAAAATCAGTGGTATTTTGGTGTTAAATAAATACTTTTATTTAAAAACCATATATTTCCCTAAACTTTATATTCCGCCTAACTCGATAAATATTTGCCTTACAGGTTTTACATTCACTTAGATAATAATTAAATGCGAAGAACAGAAATATTTTGTTCCTTTGCAGTTTTGCAATAAAAATTATAGTTTTCGTGCAAATTAAGTGAAAATTTCAGACATTATGAAATAAATAAGGAGATATATTGCAGCGTCCGACTGCAAGTAAGAGATTAAATTCTTATCGTAGAATAGCTGTTTACATCCCGTCCCAAGAATCACTCGAATCTTATGTACGCTGTTGAAATTTTCAGAAAGTTTGGTCTTAATTATTTCATAAACAGTGGTGTTAATCACATAACCTTAATTCCATCAGGCTAAATAAATAAAATAAAAAATAAATTAATAATATTATCGCAACTTGGAAAGAGACAGAACAATTTTCATTTGCTACTGGTTAGATTTTCCACGTCGGATCGTGGGATTTCAGTGTGTTGCAGCACGATTATAAAACATGTAAATTCTAGGACACAATAACAAAATTGAAAAGGGAACATTGGATATTTAGTTAATTAAATAAAAATAAAACTTACAGTTTTAGTTGATTCATATTTATTAAGATATAATTTAGTAACAGCGGTTTCGGTACACTGTACCTTCTTCAGACATGTTAACAAATTAATGAATTGTGTTATTATAGTATCTACGTAACAATATTATTTTATAATCTGTATTATACATCTAACAGAGGCGATTCTTTCAAATCTAGTTGGGAATTTAACAGTTTATTACTACTATTCAATTTATTTATTTCTACAGCTTCTAAAACGTCCAACTTCTTTCCTTTGTCACAAACATGTACAATTTTAAAATTTTGATCAAAACAATGATTATATTGGAGTAGGTGGTTAGTATACTTTGAATTATCTAAATTTATGTTATATGCTCTCATATGTTCATTTATACAAGAGATAAAATGTCTGCCAATTTTTCCTATATAGACATTGTCACAAGTGCCACACTTCAATTTATATACATCCGATAATTTTTCCTTTTTATTTTGGTTTTATTGTTTTTTATTATATTTTGTAAAGATTCATTAGTTTTAATTGCCACATTAATTATCAACTTTTTAAAGTGTTTAGATAGTTTATTGGAAAGTGGGCCTATGTATGACATTATAACATATTTCTTTATGTTTTTCTTGGGTAAGGAAAAACGTTGTTAATTGCTTTCTTGTAATGAATTTTCTTAATTAAATTCTCTATAATTGTAGGGTCATAGTTGTTATTATTAATACGTAATGTAATCGTTTAATAATATTCATTGGAGCTCAACCAAGAAATGTGAACTGTTGATATTAGAACTCAAACATGTTAATTGCTTCCCATCTTTAATTTCATTATATGTCTTACGTGAATAATATTATACTGCATTTAGGCCACATTTTTGTGTGTATTATTGTAAGTTTGTTTAGTAGGATATATTTTAAAAATTGTGGCGAATTACAGGGTACGTAAGTAACAATAGCAACGAAATAAAATAACACCTTAATTTTTTTAGCTTTCAGATCGTACTTAAGAATTTGCATTTTTATTCTTCTACGCCTTCCCCCCCCAGAGCCTTTGCTAGTGTGAATGTTTATTGTGAGAAAAGCAGTGTTTGGGATATAAAACAACCGTGTTATATTGGTTGTCTTTCTTGTGTTAATGTATCATATGACAGTACCTTAGTTCTGTTTACTGTGTAAAGACTTGCGTTCGTGACAAAAGTGAGCAGAGTAAAGTTTGTGAAGCGCTTACTAACACACCAGTAATCCGTATTGTCGGTATGGGTAATGCGATCACTAAATAAGATACAGCAAGAGAAGGATTCCTGCTGCTTCCCTCTACTTCCTTTTTGTACATCAGAAAAAAACATTTTTTAAAGGCTTGTTTACACAGATAAAACAAATTGTTTTCATAGACTATTTAACTCATGCCCCTAATGGCAGTCAATGACTAATCACATTTCAATGAATTTTGATTTACAACCAATCACAGTCGTTTTTCACCTCGATTTTATCAGTTTAATTTTTATCATATTAAAATCAAGCTCCTCCTTTTTTAACATTCTGAAGAGGTCAGAGCATTATTTTGCAGTGACTGACTCTCTAAGAAATACGCCTACTAAATTGTGTATATAGTGAACGAATGTAAGCAGTTGCAGCTTGCGGGATATGACAGAAAAACATTCGTAGTAATTGATTATACCACAATAAAAAGAAACAACTGTTTGCATTTTCTTAAACGTATTATTTCTCAGGAATTTACATCTCAGAAAAATATAATGGTGCTGCAGATGGAGCAAGTATTTACCAACGTATAGTTTTCTTGAGGGAAGTAGATTATACAGGGAATGATTGGAAAATATTGGCTCAGAATAGAGATGTATGGAGAGGTTATGTCCGCGCGGCCATGAACCTACCTGTTCGATAGTGCCAGTGAGTAAGTTATAGTTGATTTGACCTAAATAATTGTTATAGCAGTGTTGTCATTATTTATCGAATACCCTAGTATTTTAATATTTTATTTTAGGACAGTTTACCTCAATGGAATTTTAGCATGATTTTTATCAGTAATGACTCTCCGGGACCACCAGGATTTGAACCTGAGGTCCCTGTAGGGGCCGCTGCGCGCGCTACCCACAAGTTCACCGAGACGATTAATAATTATCACAAAGGCAGATGTAAACCCAAGGCAGGTAGAGAGAGAAAGAGAGAGAGAGAGTTGTCCATCATTTACTGTATCATACATTTATTACGATTCTATGAAGTGAAGCTGTAAATAATGGTGTAAAGTTTGCTGTATTGCCACCTGTCACAAACTAACACCACGTAATATATCAGTGTGCACTCCGGTAACTTTTTCTTATTACAGAGTCAGTAAGATACTCCCTGAGAGTTAAATATATCTGGAGAGAGCCTTCATTCAATAACGATCTGGTATTGATTTCCTGTAGAACCAAACCCAAGTAACAGAACGCGATGTAACTTATTGATTGACAAGACCACGAGGTACTTGGTAAATGATGACTCCGCAGATAACACCACACTTCATCATCCCTTGACTTAATCCACAACACGTTTATCTAGGTGCATACAGAGTGCAAGTAATATAAGTGCCCATAATTTTCTTTTAATCTCTCTCTCTCTCTCTCTCTCTCTCTCTCTATATATATATATATATATATATATATATCCAATGCTATTTAATCTATTCGCTGATGATATTGTAGACGTAATGCTAGAAGGAGAGATTGAGGCTCCGGAGATAAGAAATGTTAAAGTTCCAGTCCTGTTGTATGCAGATGACTTAATTATCTGTTCTAGAACAATCAAGGGATTGCTAAGCGGTCTTGACCAACTAGAAATACTGTAGGAATTGGAATTGAGTGTAAATGTTAGTAAGACAAAATAATGACTTTAAAATATGGGACGGTTTATAGTAGAGCAGATGAATGGAAATACAGAGATCAAGTACTTCAAAACGTAAAACATTTTGAATATCTTGGTACGGAACGGAATGTGGAAGAAACATATTGATATAGCATTATTTAAAGGGAAGGGAAGGTAATGTGGGTCGAGTGCCTGATATTCCAGTAAGGTACATTAGAAAAAATGTATGGAGCGATGGTGAGGCCAGTAATGCACTATGGTGGTGCGATTTGGGGTTTTTAAAGTACGGAAATACTAAATAAGGTATATATGCATTCTCTAAAATATATTATAGGACTTAGTAAGGCCGTTTCTAACTGTGGAATTTTATATGAATTTGGTTCATTCCAGGATGACATAAACTGCAAAATTCATGTACTCAAGTACTGGTTGCGGACAATTTGTTACGACCACCTAATTAGAAACATAGATGTGAAATTCTGGGCATACGAGGTTAGGAGAGAACTCCAAAAGATTGGGATGGGTTGGGTATGGGAAAATGGGACTGAAATCGCAAGAATGTGTGGAGAAAAATAAGGAGGAGGTACATAGATATAAATCAACAAGATTGTTCGCTGAATGTACGGGGAAACGCTCACTGTTTTTACAAAGAGACCTAAAACATGTTTGGGGAAAATAATCTTATATACTCAACCTAGGATTTAAAGAGAGATCAGGGCGTGCTTGGTTTAGGCTAGGGGCATGGAAATTTCTAAAAATTAGCGACGATCACAATATGCAAATATATCTAATGTGCGGGAACTTTGAAGACGAGATACATATATTAGGAAAATGTAACGATTTAGAATATTGGAGGCGTAAGTTTTTACCGGAAAGATTTCTAAATTCAAATCGTGAAAGATTGACCTGCTATGAGTTAATGGTAAATCCAGAAAATTGGATAAATGTGGGAAAATTTCTGGACAAAACGCGGAAAATAAGAACAACACTCATTCATGAATAAATACATGTTATCAAAATGCAATACCATTAATTTTTAATAATTCTACATTACTTAATTAATGTATAATGTTATTGTATTATTATGTAATTGTAACATTATTGTGTTTTCTTTATGTAATTGTAATATTATTGTTTTCTTTTTGTTTTTCTTTACACTATTACCAAATATTACTTTATTGTAACGGACTGGCAACAGCACGTACGGCTTACTGCCCGTGCGACTCATATTTGTAAATAACATTGTATACGGTATATCTTACTTTTAGTCTAATAAAGTCCTATTACTACTACTAAAATATTACATATATCTATTTAATAAAAATTATCTTATTTTGCTTACTTGTTATAGCAGCCACTAGAACGCAGTGAGACCGAGTTCCCGCTACCTCTCATGATAGAGTATATATATATATATATGATATGAAAAGAAAAAAAGAATGCTTGAGTCGGGATTTGAACTCGAGTCTCTAAAGTCTCATATCATATTTGCCTTCATTGCCAAATGTCAAAAATATATTTATAATATCTATATATATATATATATATAAAGAAAAACGTTTGTGCTAGGGTGCCTGGATAGCGTAAGTGGTAGGGACTGAAGTATCAGTTAACAGGTCCGGGTTCAAATCCCCGTTCAGGCGTTTATTTTTCTTTTCATGTCATGCCGCGGTGGACTAGTGGTTATGCTCCTTGCGTCTGGTCCCAAGGGTCGCGGATTCAAACCCGGCCGCAGTCGATGGATTTTTTAGGACGGAAAAATCAAGGAGCAAGTCCTCCGGGAGGGACTTTCAGCCGTGGGTCCCGAGTCTGAAGATTTTCAGGCTCGTAAAAAATTCTTAAGCCTGAATGAAAAGGCCTCTAAGCAAAATTTACCGAATTTTCCCGTCCTAGTACTACCTTGGTTTCCTAGATGTCAGTTTGAGGCGTACAACTCAAAAAATGACATCTCTACGAAAACAAGTGTAACTAAATTAGTATGGTTCAAATCTTCCCTGTAGGGGGAGAGCGCCTAAATCTCTCTAGAGGGAAAACATAGACTTACAATACAATACAATACATGTCATATATATATGTATGTATATATATGTATATCTTAGTTTAGTCGAATGTGGTGCGTTAGGAGTTATGTTCTTTGCCTCTGGTCCCCAAGAGTCGAGGGTACAAATCGTCTGAGGTCGATAATTTTTTTAGGATTGAAAAATCCAAGGAGCAAGTTCTCTGGGAGGGGCTTTAAGCTATGGATCCCGAGTCTGAAGACATTTATGCCCGTAAAAGATCCTTAAACCTGAAAAAAGAGGCCTCTTAGCAAAATGTAGGGGCACTTTTACATTCCAGTGTACCTTAGTTGCCTAGGTATGTTGACCGCTTGCCATTCATGGCATATTTGACTAGCAGTCATTTTTCTCCATTATAAGATTCTAAAACTCACACCTACCACACAATAACCGAAATCCTCGAAAACTTTTTCACAATATTATTTTTCCGAGAAAATTGTATATTTAGGGCTCGATGATATTTTATATTTAACTGTGTGGTTCAACTGATGAAGTATTAATACTTTTAAATATATTGTTATACATTGTAATAAACAAACTAACTCACTGGTACTATCGAATCCGTCGATTCTTGGCCCCGTTGACATCAGCTCTCCATAAATATATATTCTGAGCTAATATTTTTTCATTCATTTCTCTGCATTATCTGCTTCCCTCAAATTAAGATTTTTGTTATTCTCCCACCGCATTCTTGGCCTACCACTTAGCACTTTCCCTCTTATTTTCCTACAAGGAGTTTCCATGCCCCTCTTTCATTCCACATACGTGTGACTTGTCTTCGTACTCTCAATTCACGAGACTTAACTGTTCTTTTATATCTGTTTTCCGTCAATATAATGTAGTTCACTATTGTGTGAAATACCGTACTTTAATAAAAGAAAAATAACACTTACGTTACTAACAAACGAGGGACATTTTGAAGAAGTGACGGAATTAAAATACCTGATTTTTAATATATACGGGATGTGGAGCAGGATTCGAAGATTTAATATTAGAAGATCAGAAATCGTATATTAGAAGATGTGAAGAATTTGAATATTTATGGGCGAAAATAGATAAAGATAAGAAAGTGACATTAAGAAAATAATAAATAAAGGTAGAGTAATAGCAGTAATGTTAAATGGTGTCTTATGGAATAGACATATAACCAGGAAAAATAAGTCACAAATATATGTATAATTCAGTAGTGAGAAATACTTTCACATATGGAGCTGAAGCATGGAAGTTCAATAAAAACTTAGAACGAAAACTTATGTCGATGGAAATATATTTATTGAGGAGAGCAGCAAGATGTTCAATATTGGAAAAAAATAAGGAATAAAGTCATACGAGAAAAATTAAATATTACCGGTATTTAATATTTCAGCAATAGAGTAGGGCCTATATAAGATACTAGCTAATACCCGGCGTGCGCTGCTACGCCTAAATAAGTGATGCGTTTTAACGTTTGGTTGAATAAGTAAAAGGAAAAATAATTATAAATTTATATCATTATTATTTTTAGATACCCCGTGCTGATTATCCGGCATTGCCCGGGAATCTACTACCCCGATATGTTTGGCATAAATGAGCTGAAAGACAAAATTCGTTAATTCGAGTTATCCGTGCTGCTGCTCTGCTTGCCCGGGAATCTGCTTATCCTGATCTTCTTGGCATCAATGTAAGACAAAAATGGTTATTGAGAGTTATCCATAAAATATAAACATACGCTGTCGAGGACTTTTTTTTTGTAGAGGTTTTGATAAATTCAATTCTGTGTACATTAATTTGGTGTATTTGTTATGGTTTAGCCAGCGTAAGACTTTTAGGCGTACAAAAAGCCACTTTATTATACTTTTCACTAGAAAGGGTGATTTTTAAGGATGAAGGGCTTGAGATTAAAACTCTCTTATAGCCTATAACCTTCTCGGGAAAATTCTGGACATTTTGCAAAACGTCCCATCACAATCAGCAGTGCACGCTTGTCCAGGAATCTATATATCCCGATCTTCTTGGCATCAATGAAAGACAAAAATGGTTATTGAGAGTTATCCATAAAAGATAAACATTTCTATGTAATGCTTTTTTGTTGAGTTTTTTTTATTTTGTTGAGATATTCAATTCTGTGTACATTAATTTGGTGTACAAATAGCCACTTTTATTTTACTTTTTCACTAGAAAGGGTGATTTAAAGGGTGAAGGTCTTGAGCATTAAAACTCTCTTATAGCCTATATATAACCTTCCCGGGAAAATTCTGAACATTTTCCAAAAAGCCCCATCAAAATCGTATGTGCACGCTTATCCCGACCTTCTTGGCATCAATGAAAGACAAAAATGGCTATTGTGAGTTATACGTAAAAGATAAACATATGCTGTTGCGGACTTTTTCGTAGAGATTTTTGAGATGTTCAATCCTGTGTAAATTAATTTTGTGTATTTGTTATGGTTTAGGCAGCGTAGACCATCTAAGCGTAAAAAAGGGATTTTTTCACGTTTTTCACTACAAAGGGTAATTTTTAAGGGTGTATGAGTTGAGTATCACAACTGTCTTATAGCCTATGTTCATCCCGGGAGTCTCCTGAAAAATTTGCAAAAACGCCCCATCACAATCGGATGAACAGTATGGCCGCGCAAAAAGTACGAACAAACAAACATTAATTTTTACATATTAGATAAGCAGTTAAATTGGTATGAGCTTATACGACTAATACAAGAAGAAAGGTTACTCATAAAAGCTTCGGAATGGTGTCCGCCTGGAAGAAGAAGAAAAGAAGACCTCAAAATTAATGGATGCAATAAATAAGAATTCGAATGAGAACAAGAGGACTGAATGACAGGAGTGGATGGGGTAGAGACGAGTGGAGAATGAAAATAAAAATTTAGGCACAGAAATATGAGAAAACATTGAAAATCTGTATATCCATCCATAGTAGTTCTGCCCGAAGGCAGGTCCTTCACTGCCATCATAGCATTTTCATGCTATGCTAGCAGCTTTACTAGGGAATTGTAGGTGTGGTAGCTTCCCGTTGCTTTCCACACCGGCGAAGGATGATGATGATAATGATGGCCATATGATTTCGGGGACCGTTTGGGCCTTAAAGTTTTCCTGACATTTGTCTTACAGGTGAGGAAAAACCCCGATAAAAACCTCACCCAGAAAAACTGCCCCGACCGGGGATCGAACCCGGGCCCGCTGCGTGACAAGGCAGCACGCTACCTCGAGACCACAGCGGTGGACTTTCTGTATATAAATAAATATAATAGAAATGAGGTGTAGAATGAAATAAAATTATTGGTAGACTGATAACCATGAAATACTTTAAAACATGGTAGACTTGAATGAAATAAATTCAGTAAAATCTGCAAAGTGAAGATCTTATTTATATAAATCTTTCATTCAAACACATTCTCTCCTTTAGACGTATCTGTTGACAGACTTGGCATGTTCTTGTCCATCATTCTACGAAGAAAAATATAAGTGAGAGTTTTCTTTCTGTAACATTTTCCACGAAATATGCAAACCTTAGATCTTTCATCATCCTGTAACCACAATCATCATCATTAGTCAGGTTTTAGTCGTTTCAAATATCTTCGTGTGACCAATGTCAATTGTTTTTTCGACAACTGCGTCTTCCCAATCACCCTGATTGAGTTCTCTGTTTTTCATCATTCCCTCTAACTATTTCGCTTAGGCCTTCCTAGTCCTCTTTTCTCAAATGGAATTTATTATTGGCAGTGTCCTGCATTCTACCTCTTTGCATCTCCAAATCACTGTAACTGTTTATTTTCAATTAAGTCAATAATATACACTTTTCACGATAGAGAGTTCTGTCGTATTTACAGAAATGGCTGCCATGATTGTAAGTTCAATTTCCTAAATTTCGGGGTTGTCAACCTGTAAGTAACTAAATACGTATACTCTCTTCTTGCACGCCCATGTTTCTCTTAACAGAGATTTAGGTGCTCTCCCCTTACACGGAAGAATTTGAAACATGCTAATTTAGTTACACTTGTTTTCGTATAGATGTCATCTGAGTGGTCTGTGGTCATACTGACATCTAGGAAAACCAAGGTAGTACTAGGACGGGAAAATTCGGTAAATTTTGCTTAGAGGCCTTTTCATTCAGGCTTAAGGAACTTTTACGAGCCTTAAAATCTTCAGACTCAGGACCCAGGACCCACCGGCTTAAAGTCCCTGCCGGAGGACTTCCTCCTTGGATTTTTCCATCCTAAAAAAACCCATCGACCTCGGTCGGGTTTGAACCCGCGACCCTCGGGACCAGAGGCAAGGAGCATAACCACTAGTCCACCGCGGCCGATAATAAGTATACTGTAATATTACAAAATACCTACCTAGGCGGGAAGTAAAACTATAGCCCTTTATGTATACTATGTACAATATATATATATACAACAATATTATCCAGAAGGTAGTGTTAATGTAGACTACATTATACGAAACAAATCACTATATTTAAATGAACTGAACATTATTTGAAACAATATTGAAAATAGTGTAACAAAATCTGCAATATTGATACCTTCTTTTAAATTTATAATAATAATAATAATAATAATAATAATAATAATAATAGATTTATTTTACCTGGCAGAGTTAAGGCCTTAAGGCCTTGTCTACCACTCAACCAGGTTTTTAAAAATACAAAAAAATAGTCTTACATCTAAATTATAATATACGACGATTACATATTATGAATACAATACAATTAATATTTATAATATATTTTGATTTACTCTAAATTTAACGAATTAAATATATATATATATATATATATATATATATATACAAGATATATATATATATATATATATATATATATATATATAAAGCGAGGAAAAGATTATTTATGACATAGTATAAAATTAAATAAATAGAGAAAAATTAATTATTAGACAACAGGTAACTCTATAAGCATGACTTAAAGGTGCCAAGTGTGCGGCAACCCCTTGTATCTTGAGGAAGGAGATTCCAGGAGCGGGCAGAGGCTAGCGTGAAGGAAGTAGAATAAGAGTAAGTGCCATAAAGAGGAATTGCTAGCAGACTGCTATCTTGTGACCTAGTGTCAATATTGTGGTAAGAGGATAACTTCTCAAATCTGGACACCAGATAAGTAGGAATGTATCGTATTGAGCATTTAATATTCTGATCACAAACTTACTGGAGACTTTAATCTTTTACTCCTGAGCATGAAATAAGAAACCATAATTGTTCTTAATTACAATACAATTATTCTCCTCCATTCACTTTCTGAATGAAATGTATATTTTCTCATATGTTGATTTATATTTATCTGGCACTAAACAAACACACCCAATTTCCCACGCTTCTTCAATTTCATCATTTTGATTACCATCATTCACCCTTGCCACCATTTTATGCCTGATTGGTGCCATGGTCTGCTGTAGTCTCAATTGAATTATTTTCGACATTTATCGTATATACATTGGCCAGATGCTAACGTCAGGCAGTTGTTTATAATGAACGCAAATATTTGCAACAAAGACGTTACTATTTTACTATTATTTATTATTTTGAAAATACCATCGAGCAAAAAATAATGTACAACACATGTTTATGAAGTATTTTACAAAAGCGAGAAAATGATTAAAACCCGAGCGATAGCTAGCTTTTTAATAATTTCCTCGCTTCTCTAAAAACCACTTCCCAACCTCGCACTGTATTATGCTGTTATTATTTTATTTAACATAAATGCTATAATCCGTGTTTCTCCAAGGGTGTAACTCGGGGTATTTACAGTTTTATTATTGTCCAGTTATTGTTGTTGTTGATGGAAGATGCTCGTGAGAAATTTCGTAACATTGTCTGTGTTGAAATGAAACTTCAGAATATTTGGCGGAGTACCAATTTGTAGTATAGCTGGTCGATCTCAGTCATCAGATGTTGGGCCATCTGCAGTGATTTTTGTGTGCAGTTGCAATAAGGTGAAACTGTTTTGCTCATTGTGTGCAGATATTATTTAAATCGGCCATGTTTGATGAGAAATTGTGTGGTTTAAAATGTTGTTATGCCTTCAGTTTCAACCCTTAAATTAGCAATGTTTTCTATAAGATATTCTTTCTTTATATACTTTTACGTCCCTCACCGAGACACGAGTGCCCCCTTATCGGGAAGTATCTTATCTCTTCTAATTTAATTACATTTATTTCCTTGCATATATCAGTGAACGGTAGGTGGTCAGCGTTCTGCCTCAATTAGACTTCTAGTTGAGAACTAAGGTATTACTGAGATGGATAATGTCTATTAAATGTTGCACACATATATTTTTATTCCGGCATGCGGTAATTTTATGAGGCTTAGAATTTCAGACTTGGGACCCACGCCTTTAAGTCCCTCCTGCAAGACTTGTACCTTGGATTTTTCCATCCTAAAAATCCAATTACTCCGGCTGGGTTTGCTCTTGCGACACTCGGGACTAGAGGCGAGGATATCCACTATACCACCGCGGCCGAAAAAGACATATATTTATAATTTATTTATTGAATATTTTATTATACTTATTTATTTATTTAATATTTTATTATACATAAAAAATACAACATGGAAATATCATCAGAAAAATAAAAAAAAACATGGACAGTGACAACACAACAATCTGCCAGAATTTAAGCTGCTGAAATAAGACAATACAGACCGATAGCAGGATATCAAAGAACAGACAAAAAAAATAACACATAAATAAGGCAACAACTAAAAGTAGAGGAACTAAACACAACAATAGTGAAATACAAAACAAACTGGAAAGAACACTTGGCAAGGATGACTGAGAATACAATACCAAAAGTAGCTTACAGCGATTCACCACGAAGAAGAAGAAGTTGGGGAAGACCAAAGAAAATATGGAAACAGCAGCAATTTGGAGCCGGAACAGGCTAGTAAATAAGCTTAAACCGTGAAGAAGAAGATTATATCAGTAAGAATAATCGAGTAGAATTATGTCGAATTACACAATATACGATAATAACTTAGAAAGAAACTGTCAACCATTGCATGACAATACCTACCTTCAAATTTGTTGTGACGTACCAAGGTCGTGTCAAATAAATTATCTGCCTTTTTTACTGCAAGGTGCTACAATTCAGCTCCAAATCTTTTATTTAAACCACAGGGAAGTATTAAAACTCCTTATTTGATAGATTGGGTAACCCTCACTGTATGCCGTCCACGCTACACCAGCCTCACCCCATTCCGCTCTAGATAGATAGATAATGGAATTTATTGCCTTTTTTTTCAGAATAAAGAAAATACATATGCATTTACATTGCGCACGAGCCTGCTTGGCCGTACGTGCATTATTTTTCCATGAATAAAAAACAAAACTAATAATATAAACAAATACCTACAAATACACCTGTATCAAAAAACAATAACAGGCTACATATAAGTAAAATCTATGTCTACACTAAATCACAATAATACATATCTACATTCATCCACATTCCGTACATTAATATTAAAAAAATATGTTAGAAAACAAATTAGAAAAAAAAACACACACATATATACACCACACACCCCTACACATATACACACCGCACGCTCATGCCCCTCTCCCCCCGACCCTGCAGACATTAAATGCACTATCAGACTATTCAACTTATCAGACCTAGTTATTATATAACATAATTAAAGATCGAAAACAAAGACCATATTGAGATTCTTCTTATTGATAATAGATATATCCTTAATCTACAATTTTGTTATATCTCAATTTTCTTACTGTACCCAAAAATTTGCATGTTTTTGATTCACTCTCGATCCGTCAAAACGAATGTCTTCCGACAGATTCATTGATTTTGTTAAAAGTTTTAGTTTTATTTCATTTATAGAAACTTGGATGGGGGACAAAGACCATATTGAACTTGATGGATTTAATTGTATAAATAAGGGGAGTGGTAGTAAACAAAAAGGGGAAGATATCCGGGAGGGATATTAACAATGTTGAAAAATAATACATTTAGACATGCTGAAAATGTTCATGTTGAAATACAGGGTGTCACGCGTATTCATGTAAAAATTGGAGATCTTTGTTTATGTATCCTCTCGGTATATCGTCACCCGGCTGGGTCTCGACACGCTATATCTACCTTTTTTGATGACCTGGGAGATATAATGATAGAACTCGGACATAAATTCCCGGATGCAGATGCTCTTATAATGGGGGACTTTAATGGTAGAACTGGGAGAGAAAACATAATTTTAGGGACGGAAGAAGGAGAGGAAGATTTAAGAAAGGGATTTCGGGCGAGTAAGGATAGGATTATTAATACGTATGGGAGAGAACTTCTGACGTTTTGCGGCATTCCTTCCGCTCTAAGTGGAGCAGAGACTCCATCTCCTACGCACGGCGGGTTGCAATTGCAGGATTTTGGATTGAATTTCTGTGTCTTACAGTTAAAAGGCAGATGTTTTTTTTGGGACACAACCTTGGTACTTCACAACGCTTCTCTGCGAGAAATTTCAAGGTAGGTTTCGGCATGCAATGGTTGCCTTTACCGTTGTTAGTTATATATGATTTTGTTTTCACTGCGATCCGACACATTTAAATAGTTGACACGAAAATTCAGTGTTTTGTCAATTTAAGAGTTAAACCAATATCACACTAAAATAGAGGATTTAAACACAACAATAGAGAAATACAGAACAAATTCGAAAGAACACTTGACTGAGAATAGAATACAAAAAGCAGCACACAGCTATTCACCACGAGGAAAAAGAAGTTTGGGAAGACCAAAGAAAAGATGGAAAGAGCAGCAATTTGGAGCCGGAACAGGCTAGTAAATAAGCCTAAACCGCGAAGAAGAAGAAGAAGAAGAAAAAGAAGAACCAATATCACGTAAGTTTTGGAATTCTGCACTGGGCCAACACCATACCGCTATAGAGAATGGAATAAGTGACTCTAAATTCCATAACGACAGTCAAAGTTATAAACTGCCAAGGAGCCATATACGAGTATATTCAATGCCGCCATAGTATATAATTACGACAAATATGACAATTTATTCACTTTCAATACACAAAACTTGCTAGCCGTCGAGTGGTTGAAACATTGTCAACTGAAGTGAAAGAGGGGTTTGAAAAGTGCAACGTGGGTGAAAAAATTCGTGATATTGAGACGAACATGCATCGGATGGAGGACAGATTGAAATGGCTGGAATCTAAATTAGACTATCTCGAAAACCAGAGTCACCGTAATAATATTGTGATATATGGTGTGCATGAAGAAGACAGAGAAAGCTGGGAGGAAACTGAACATATAGTTAAAACAGTAGTGGCGCAAATCGGGATTGATTTGGTGGACAGTGATATTGAAAGAGCGCACAGAGTAGGTCGTTGGAATAGTGGAAAGAGACCGATTGTATGCAAATTATCACACTACAAAATAAAATGTTGGATCCTTAGAGACAGTAAATATCTTAAAGGGACCGGTATCAATATTGCCGAAGACTTTAGTGAGAAGGTGCGCCGCGAAAGAGACTTTCTTAAGCGACACATGCTCGAGGCGAGGAGGCAGGGCTGCCATGCAATCATGCAATTTAATAAATTGATTATAAATGGACGAATCTGGAGCAGGGAAAAACTACAAAATATGGACAACTCTGAAAATGAATTTGAAGAGGTCATTGACAGCGAGTCCTCAAAACATACAGGGGACGCTTCAACAGCAGGTGGTCTTACAGCAGAGGAGGGAGAAAATTCTACACGAGAGAAAGAGAGAGGGACCACTACCTTAATAACTCCCAGGATTCCAATAAACATACAGCAAAAAACGGCCGAACGCAAACAGCATACCCCACCTCTAAGAGGTGAACGACCGGCGGACACAAGAACTCCAACAAGAAAATCACTAAGACTTCTGAATCTACCCGCAGAAAAGGAAATATTGAGAGGGGGAAGTTCGAAAAATACAGGTAAGACTAATGACAAGGGAACACAATAGGGTTTGTTGACAGTCGGTTCATGGAATATCGAAGGGTTAAAACAAAAACTTTCAATGGACAGATGTGTAGAGTTTATTGAGACTTTTGATATATTAGCTCTAGGAGAAACATGGTTAAAAGCTAATGAATGCGTAAATCTATGTAATATGAAAGGTTATTTTAAGGGTAATCAAAAGAGAGGAAAGAGAGGTAGATATCCAGGCGGTGTTGCCATTTTATATAAAGCTAACTTAGACCCATATATTAAAAAGGTAAATATTACTTTAAAAGAGGCAATTTGTATATATTACCATACAGAAAGAGCAGAAATGTGTCTGTTGTCTATTTACCGCCAACCACTAAATTCCAGGTATGCCAATCCAAACTTTTTCGTTGAATTGTCTGACTCGTTGGCAGAAATAAAAGATAGGTTTCCGGAAGCGGGAATAATAATTTTAGGGGACTTTAACTGTAGGATTGGGGAGGAAAATATCACTATAAAATCGGATGATAATGAAACACGAGGTGAGGGTAGGAGAAGCAAAGATAAGATTTTAAATTCAGAAGGAAACCAATTGTTAGCTTTTTGCGATGCATTTGAACTTGAAATTCTGAATGGGAAATATGGGGAAGATAAAAATGGAGAACTGACATTTATTAATAAAAATGGAAGTAGCGTAATCGATTATTCAATATGCACACAAGACATGATTCCAGTCCTAAGTAATTTCTGTATAGTTTCCAGAATCGAATCACACCACTTCCCAAACAAACTTATTTTAAATATGAAAGGTATTAGTGAGACAGTTAATGATGAGGTGGCAACAATATTGCGGCCAATTATCCGTTTCAGGTGGATCGAGGATCTGAGAGAAGAATTTATCAGGAGTTTGGAAACGCTAATACAGGATCTGCAATTAAATGATCTTAGCGGGGAGGAAATTATTAAAACTTTGACAGAATGTTTTCAAAAAGCAGGGGGGAAAAATTCAAGGTTAAATACGCAATGAACCAGAAGGACAAAGGGTGGTACAATAATGCATGTAGAAAGAAGAAGAAATTTGTCGAAAGTAGTCTTTTAAAGTTTAGAAAAGAAAGCACAGATGAAAGCAGAAAAAATTATGCGCAAGAGAGAAAGGAATATAAAGAATTATTGGCAGAAACAAAACTAGCATGGCAAAATAAGAAATCCGAAGAAATGAGAGTCGCGACTGAAAGTGGGAACATTGCGGACATATGGAAAGCGATAAGGGAACTCAAAGTAAAGTCCATAAATCGGACAAGAATAACGCCCGGGGAATGGAGAAGTTACTTTGATAGGGTGCTGGGAAATGAGAGGTTAAGATATAATCAAGGAAATATAGTTGAGATCCCTGACCCAATTCATATTCAATTACTGGATCAGGATATTTCGAAAAATGAAGTGGTTTCTTCCATTAAATGTTTAAAGAATGGTTAAAGCACCTGGAATTGATGGAATACCAGGGGAATTCTTGAAAAATATGATATCATCCAATAAATTATTAGACGTTTTGAAAACTGCGTTCAACAAACTTTTTAATGGAGGAGATTATCCGGAAGTCTGGGCGACAGGTGTCATCCAACCGCTATACAAAGGGAAAGGTGGGGCACAGATACCAGAAAGTTATAGGGGAATTTGTCTCTTGTCAGTGTTCGGAAAAATATATTGTAAAGTACTTTACGAACGAATCAGACAATGGGCTAAAGAGAACAATAGGCTCTCAAAATATCAGGCAGGTTTTAGAGAAGGGTACTCCACGGTGGACAACCTATTTGTTCTGAGAACATTAATTGATGACAATCTGAAAATGAAGGGGGGTAAATTATTTTGTGCATTCATTGATTTTAAGATGGCATTTGATACTGTGGACCGAAGCGCACTTTGGGAAAAATTAAATCGGAAAGGATTGTCTCATAAAATGATACATGCTTTAATGTCAATTTATAAATATGTTAAATTTTGTATAAAAGTAGACCAAGGGCACATTATAGAGAGCAGTGAAGCCAATCGGGGAGTGAGACAAGGTTGCATTTTATCACCAATGCTATTTAATCTATTCGTTGATGATATTGTAGACGTAATGCTAGAAGGAGAAATTGAGGCTCCGGAGATAGGAAATGTTAGAATCCCAGTCCTGTTGTATGCAGATGATTTAATTATCTGTTCCAAGACAATCAAGGGATTGCAAAGAGGTCTTGACCTACTGGAAATATACTGTAGGAATTGGGGATTGACTGTAAATGTTAGTAAGACAAAAACAATGACCTTTAAAAATGGGACGGTTTATGGTAGAACAGAGGAATGGAAATACAGAGATCAAGTTCTTCAAAACGTGAAACATTTTGAATATCTTGGTACGACGTTGAAAATGAACGGAAAGTGGAAAAAACACATTGATATAGCATTATTTAAAGGGAGGGGACAACTTAACAGTGTACTCGGTATTCTGGGTCGAGTGCCTGATATTCCAGTCAGCACATTAGAAAAAATGTATGGAGCGATGGTCAGGCCAGTAATGCACTATAGTAGTGAGATTTGGGGTTTCCAAAGAACGGAAATATTAAATAAGGTATATACGCATTTTCTAAAGTATATTACAGGACTTAGTAAGGCCGTTTCTAACTGTGGAATTTTATATGAATTCGGGTCATTCCAGGACGACATTAACTGTAAAATTCGTGTACTCAAATACTGGTTGCGAGTAATCCAAGGTGAACAAACAATGCTTAGAGCAATTTGTTACGACCACCAAATTAAAAACATAGATGTTAAATTTTGGGCAGACGAGGTTAGGAGAGAACTCCAAAAGATTGGGATGGGGTGAATATGGGAAAAAGGGACTGAAAATCGCAAGAACGTGTGGAGAAAAATAAGGAGGAGGTACTTAGATGTAAACCAACAAGATACCTTCGCCGAATGTACAGGAAAACGCTCACTGTGTTTACAAAGAGACTTAAAACACGTCTGGGGAAAAGAATCGTATATACTCAACCTAGGATTTAAGGAGAGATCAGGGCTTGCTTGGTTTAGGCTAGGGGCATGGAAATTTCTAAAGGTTAGCAACCATCGCGATATGCGAATATGTCCAATGTGCGGGAACTTTGAAGATGAGATACATATATTTGGAAAATGTAATGATTTAGAATATTGGAGACGTCAGTTATTACCGGGAAGATTTCTAAATTCAAATCGGGAAAGATTGGCATGCTACGAGTTATTGGTGAATCCAGAAAGTTGGATGAACCTCGGTAAATTTCTGGACAAAACGGGAAAAACTCATTCATGAATAAATATATGTTATCAGAATGCAATACCATTAATTATTAACAATTATATGTAAATTAATTAGTGTATAATGCTGTTGTGTTATTATTTAATTGTAATATTGATGTGTTTTCTTTATGTAATTGTGGTGTTAATGTTCTTTTTGTTGTATAATGCTATTGTGTTATTACTTAATTGTAATATTATTGTTTTCTTTATGTAATTGTAATGTTAATGTTTTTAGTGTATAATGCTATTGTGTTATAAAATAATTGTAATATTATTATTGTGTTTTCTTTATGTAATTGTAATGTTATTGCTATTGTGTTATTACTTAATTGTAATATTATTGTGTTTTCTTTATGTAATTGTAATGTTAATGTTTTTAGTGTATAATGCTATTGTGTTATTATTTAATTGTAATATTTTTATTGTGTTTTCTTTATGTAATTGTAATGTTATTGCTGTTTTTGTTTATTTTTCTTTACACTAGTACCAATTATTACTTTATTGTAACGGACTGTCAACAGCACGTACGGCTTACTGCCCGTGCGACCCATATTTGTAAATAATATTGTAAATATCTTACTTTTTGTCTAATAAAGTCCTACTACTACTACTACTAATTACGACAATTCTGGTAATCTATCCCGGCATATGCGTTATTGTATTCCGAATTTGGGGCGGTTGGAAGACGGGGTTACGCTGCTCCGATGATATATGTTAGGCGATGATGGTAATAATGATTAGCCAGGAGAGGCCTTAATCTAAACTTACCGTATTGTAATGAGCTGAATACTATGATAGTGTTGATAATTGTGACCGACTGGGCGCTTTCCACCTCTTTTCCTATACGACATTTCCATGTCTCTCTTTCATTCCATATTCGTGCCACATCTCATACCCATCGCAGTGTACGAGACTTAACTGTTCATATTATATCTGGTTACCCATAAAGATTATGTATCTCATTCTTATGTAGTTTTCTCCATTCACTTATCAGTTAGTCTCTCGTTGATAAAAAAAATTCCGTAAGCACGTTAATCTCAGAAAATACTAACAAACAAAGCAACTAATTATCTCATTGACACTATCAAACACGAATGTCCATGGCCACGCGGAAATATGCTCTCCATACAGCCCTATTCTTTTGCTAATTTTTTCCTATTATCCCTTCACTCCTTTAAACAGTGGTTATTCTCAGAAGTCCCGAGCCGTGGCCGAGTGGTTAAGGCAGGAAGCCTTGGCGCAGAGCTACGGGACTTGCGCTGGTTCGAGTCTCCATGGGGGAATAAATTTTCTCATGGTATTTCGGCCAGTATGGGACCGGTGCCCACCCAGCATCGTGATGCGTTTGGGTAGCTACAATAAGTAGCGGCTCTAGGTTGAGAAAACCAGCTATAACGGCTGGGGGACTCGACATGCTGACCACATGTCACCCCTACACTGGCTGATTATCATCTACTTGTGTTATTGACACATGTGGATGTGAGGCCAGCAGCCGGCTGGTAGGCTAAGGGTCTTGTAGGCCTGTCGCGCCAGGAGTTGTTTGTATTCTCAGAAACTTTAATGGTTTCTGCTCCCTCAAGTCGATATGTGTGCTATTGACTTTCTTAACTATCTAACTAACTCAATGGCACTATCGAACCTGAAGGTTCATGTTTACGCGCACATAAGATATCCCTATTCTGAGATAATGTTTTCCAATCATTCCTTAATTAATCACGTATTTGTTTTCATGCTATTGACTCACCTCATTATTGATCAACTCCTCTGGTTTTCCTATAAGAAGTTTTCAGGCCCTATATATATCTCCATTCGTGTCACATAGGCCTACCCTTTTAAAGTTTTCATAACAATTTTATTCTCAAATAGTCGTAATCTTTTCTCCTCCCTTAAAGTAAGTGTTTTGCATCCATATAATATGACTGGCAGAATAAAAGTTTTATATATGTAATTTTAGGAAGTTATATTTTGAGGTTATTTTAATTATATTATTTTTGGTCTGGACATCCTGGGAAAGCTGAAGATAAAACAGAATTGTTTTGAAACATGTCCAAGAACAAATCAACATTAATATTGAGGTAAGATGTCCAGACCAAAAATAATATAATTAAAGTTTTATATATTTTCAGTTTAACATTTTTTGGGGTAGTTGGGTTGATAAGAGTCCCTGTAATAATCATCATCAACAATCACGGATTAAGCCAATGTGGCTTGTTCCGGTCTCATAGATTCTCATTCAAAAGTTGGATCCATCTCTTCTTCGGTCTACCAACATTCCTGCGTCATTTAGGTTTGTATTTGAGTATAATTTTGGGAATGCGATCATCTTCCATTCTTTGAACATGTTCTTTCCATTTTCTTCTAGATTCTTTTATTCTATCTAAGAGTTTAAAGGTATTTAGCTCATTTTTAATATCTTCACTTCTTTTCTTATCTAGAAGTTTGCAACCAGCCACACTTCTCAGAAATCTCATTTCAGCTGCTTCTATGATCTTCTCTTCTCTTTTAGTTCTTCTTCTTCTTCGGCTTTCCCCCACTTATAGGTTTGCCGTCTTCAGTTTCCACTTATCTCTATCATTCCAATCTCCCTCTTCCAAATTCCGATCATCCATTATAGTTCTGACGTAGGTTTTCCATTTCCATCTTGGTCTGCCACGTTTATTTCTTCCAGGGGGTGACCATTGGTATATATATTTTTGGCCATCTTTCATTTTCCATTCTTTGTACATGGCCATACCATTTAAGTGTTTGGTTTTCAATCCTCTTATCAACAGATGTGGTGACATTCATTTCTCTCCAAAGGAATTCATTTCTTATTTTATCCTGTCTTGTTTTTTGGTTTTAGTTAAAACCCAAAATTCATTACATACAATAGTAAGGGGACTGCCGCTACTTTATAAAATTTTAGTTTTGTTTCTTTTCTTGTTCTTTTAAATATCCTTTTGATTGTTCCACATATATAATTAAATTTATTAAGTTTGTTAAATAGATCTTCATTTTTAAAATAGGAAGCTGGCCGCTGTAATATAGGCCTAAAATAGCATGTGTTTCAGATTTGAGCCTATGTGTAATTTCCTTCTGCACTTCTTTCCTATTTGTTATATTTCTTCCAATTATTTTATTTTAACAAATCTTCAAATTTTCCCTCATCTGTTATTAACTGTCAGTTTCCATTATGTATTTCATGGTAAAAGATTTAATCATAATGAACTTCTGATATTATGACATTGTTACATACAGTACAGTGTATTATACATTTAATGAAACGTGAGATGACAGGAGTTGACATGCCCTAAATGTGAAGCTGATTACAAAACGAAGTCTAAATTACAAATATGGCTCTATGTTTTTGTCGTTTCTATGACAACCGTAAAAACAGTAAGCCATGAAAATTATCTGAAATCGACCCATGAAGTTACATTTGATATAAATCACAACATTCCGAGTAATGCTACATCAGATCTGACTTCCATAAGTACTGATTGAAAAAGTTTCATATAAAATATATCAGGTGACAGGCTTCCTCAAATGTAGAGAATTTATTCCTAAGTACCCGTAATTCGCCTTATCTCCCTTATAATTCTAATATTTAAAGCGACCATATCAAGTTTATTTAGGCCTATCACAAATGGATTGTTTTTATTTATCCTGGTGGAGTTAAGACCATGTGGCGTTCTCTTCCACTCATCAGAACAAACATATATGCCTATTACATCAGAATATAACAATCACAATTAACTCTAATATTAAATACTAAAAGAAGATTTGATCAATACGATAATGTCTAATAGGCCTATATTACGATCTATAATACAACCATTTTAAAGATAGTTAAGATTAAGACTAAAACTAATAATAAAATGTATTCAAACAAGATAAATTAAATTGTTGGCAGACTGTCCCTGTCTAATGTATATAAAAGGCAAAGAAAAATAATGAGATATAGAAAACTAATTTTACGATTATACAATATTTAAACAAATGAAAATATTTTAAAATCTTAATACTATTTTCATAAATAACTTAATTTATTAATTGTTAAAATAATACTCTCAGTGAGGTGCATAAGTTAGTTTGTTATTAATAATTATACTAAATAGTTTGTTTTTGAAGGATGTTATAGTTTGACATTCTCTGACATAGGGCGGAAGGGAATTCCATGTTTTGGCAAGTGAGACTGTAAAAGATAATCAATAATACGCAGTGTGATGAGGAGGGATATAAAGGACATTGTGCTGATGAGATCAAGTGCCAAGATTATGCGTGTCGGATAGTCTAATGAAGCGACATGATAAATAATTAGGCGATGATGTGGAATATTTAGGATGTGATATCAGCTATGGAAATGATAAAGATACTGATCATAAAATTCATCAGTTTCAAGTTATTTGTGGCACAATAAATAGAAAATTGAATAATAAAGCCCGTAAAAAAATATTTTTATAACACAATGGCGGTCCCTGTCCCGAATCTTGGATTGTCACCACCAAACAACAAAGTAAAACCCAAGCAGCCGAGATAAAATTTTTAAGAAGAGTAAAAGGATGCACTAGAATGGATCAGATAAGAAATGAGGATATCGGCGAAGAACTGCAGATCTACTCCATAAAAGAAAATACATTTAGCAACAAGAATCAGTGGAAAGAACATATAGAAAGAATGGAAGAAAGCTGATTACCAAATAAATCTAACATTATTTTCCGAGAAGAAGAAGAAGAAGAAGAGATGTCAGACGTCCTCGGAAGAGATGATCTTAGATCTATTAGTGATAACGGAACAGGCAATTAATGCCTAAACCAGGAAGTGAAGAAGATGTGGAATAATCATCTAGAAAAAATACTAAATACAGAGTGAGTTTTAATTACACCGACAAACTGCAAGGATTGATTCCTGACTTTAAATGGAGGAAAAAAATGTCCTATGAATAAGTGTTCATAAATGCATCGTTGTCACGGTAAATGTCACTGACGAATGGCATTATTCTCTCGGCCCTGTTGCATGGCCTGCTGGATAATCGGACTTAAAGCCCGTACATTTTTACCTCTGGGGGCATCTGAAAAAGTGTAGTATATGCTGAACTAGTTCCTCATGTGGATACCCTTCAACAGCGTGCCCGCGTCGCCTATGACGCTATTCGGAGAGAGGCCGGAACATGCGAGTGAAGCAATCCATGATACGAAGTGTGAATGCTTCCATTTAATCCCATGGATGCCACGTTGAACATCTGTTGTGACGTGGATGCGATTATGCTATGCAGTGTGTGCCGGGACGATTTGTTGTCGTTGCACGCACATCGTTCATTTCCGGACACATGTTTATAGGACTTTTTCCCTTCATTTCCAGTTAGGAAACAGTCCCTCAAGTTTGTCGATGTAATTACCGTTCACCCTGTATTAAAGATTGAGGATAGCCTTATCTGATCAGTGCAAAGGCCTTCTACTTTAGCTTAGCTCTTTGCTACGAGTAAATGATAAATCCAGAAAATCGAACAAACGTTGCTAAATGTATGGGTAAGACGCGGCAATAAGAACAACACTCATTCATGAAAAAATAAATAGGTAAGCAAAATGTAATATTATTATTACTTAATAACTATCTATCTATATAGGCCTACGTTGTATGGGGATTAGGATGCTTCCTGGTGGGAGTGTTTTAACCAAGCTATTTAGATACGCTTATTTATCCATATATGTCAACGAGTGATTTGGGGTTTGCGTATCGCTTAAGTGGAACAAATACTGGGTAACTAAAGGTATTACGTGAATCAGTAACGGTCTGTAAATTTTGCACAGATGCCTCTTTATTCAGGCTTCCGGTTCTTCTATGAGTCTGAACATTTTCAGACTCGGGACACGGCTAAAAGTCCCTCTTGGAGAACGTGTCCTGTGGATTGTTCCATTCCAAAAATCCATCGACTCCCGCGTCCCTCGGAAATAGAGGCTAGGAACATAACATCTAGCTCACCACGTCCGACTTACTTAATAACTTTACCTAGTTTAAATAATGTATAATGTAATTGTATTGTTGACTATTGTGTTTTAAATACATCTGTTACTATACAAGGTGAGTATTTCCGCGTTAGGGTTTTAATAGAGGCACTCATTTTTCGCATAAACGACAAAACGACAAACGTCCACCGCTGTGCTCTCGAGATATCGTGCAGCCATATCACGCCGCGGGACCGAGTTCGATCCTTGGTTGGGACACGTTTCCTGGGTGAGGTTTTTTCGGGTTTCTTTCTTACCTGTAAGACAAATGTCAGGAAACATTAAGGCCCAAATAGTCCCAGAAATCTGTCCTTCATTATCATCACTATCTTACTCACCTCATTTAGATTAAGTTTCGGGTAAAGGCCTCTCCTGGCGCATCTTTACCATCATCATCACCTTTTATATATTATCATCGTGGCAGCGTAACCTCGCCTTCCAAGCGCCCCAACCTCAGACATGGATTACAAGTATGCCAATGCTAGGAGAGAATACCAGAAATGTCGTAATGACAAACTGTCGACATTGATAAAAAATTAATAACACGACAAAAAATATGTTAATGCTATTTTTAAGATATTTTGACGAATCATGATATTTTAATGTAATGTGGATATTATTTTCAATAATTATAGCAAAACGTTTGACTTGAAGCGAAATTATATGATTTTTCGAAAAAGTGTAAAATTTTAATGACAGGACTATTCATAAGAATAACTTTCAAAATGCGTTCCCAGTGCGTGAAAATAAAAAATGCGAATAATTAATTAGACAGCTAACAACTGATACAAATAGTAAATTAATGCAATTCCAGGAATTATACTTATTAATTGATTTAGATTCATGCTAACTTTTCAAAATTCACTCGTAATTTAGATAGTATAATTTATGAAATACAAATAAAGCAAAATTAAAGCGACAGCGCTGGTAGTATTTCACGAAAAAAGAGAAGATTAATTTTTATTCCGCGAAATTAAAAAAAAAACTAATGCGAAAAAGGTTATTTTATCACACATTTTCAAGTCGACTCTATAGGTATGGATTTTAATGTACGACTGCTTCTTGCTATGCTGGACCACTGCGTATGTTGAATGGAAGTCAACATATTTCCGTCTTGGTCTGCCTCTGTGACAGTTTCCTCTTCGCGGTAAACACCGTTCCGGGTGTTTTCTTATTCCGACAAGAGAGTATTGCAATTAATAGCTCTTCTAATGTAATCGGGTCTACATTCTCATTCGGTCTGTGCTTGTAATCTGTCATCATTATTTTGTCGATCTGTCCAACGATCTCTATAATAATCAAGCCATTGGTATTCTGTCACTGGGTTTAAATTAAAATTACTTTTTTCAGTTTTGTCGAGGTGTTTGAGTGCTACAGAAGCAAAATTTTGTTTTCCATGTATGTCGGTTTCTATATCACTGATGAGTTTTCCCAATAATTAATTTTAATTTTTATTATTTCTTTCTTTACAATGACTCTCTCCCTTTCAATGTCTTTTAGTTTTCAATATTTTGTTTTTACATACTTCTCCATTTCATAGATTTTGCTATTTTTGATATAAGTAAATAGTGAACACTTCCAATACCTTTATCCCAATCTACTCTTGTATCATGTACTAATGAAGACAATTTTTTGTTTACAACCATATTACCTATGATGGATTTAGTGTCCCATGCATCAGAAAGAAATAGAAATGAGGACGTCACATCGCGAGGATGCAGGACGATAGATGGACGTATATAATCTAAAACACGGGTTCTTAACCAAAAACCAGGAACGAAGAATAGAAACGTCAGAAATGAAGTTTGTGAAGAGTGTGGATGGCCATACAATAACAGATTGAAAACGATATGAAATCTACGAAGAGAACTAAATGTATTCAAACTATTAGATAGAATTGCACAATATAGAGATATAAAACTAATATTCTACCAGTTATATTATATGGATGCGAAACATGTACTCTTACTTTAAGGGAGGAAAGGAGATTACAAATATTTGAGAATAAAGTACTTAGGAAAATTTTTGGACGAAAGAGAGATGAACAGACAGGTGAATGGAGAAGACTACATAACAATGAACTACATGGTCTTTATGGGAAGCCAGATATAGTAAGAACAGTTAAGTCTCGTAGACTGCGATGGGCAGGACATGTTGCACGTATGGGGAATGAAAGACTTGCATGGAAGCTTCTTGTAGGAAAGCCAGAGGGAAAACGCCCAGTTGGTAGACCAATAATGAGGTGGGAGAATAACATTAACAATGATTTGAGGGAAGTAGATTACACAGGAAATAATTGGAAAGCATTAGCTCAGGATAGGGATGTATGGAGAGCTTATGTCCGCGCGGCCATGAACCTACGGGTTCGATAGTGCCAGTGAGTAAGTAAGTAAGTATGGATGGACCACATCAATAGAATGGATAACAATAGAATTCCGAAACAGATTCTTCATTACAAACCACTAGAACGAAGAAATGTTGGAAGAGCCAGTTAAATATGGACAGACCAATTCTAACATGAGTTCGGAATAGACCTTAAGGTCTAATCCTTGATGCTAATGATGATGCTGATGATAATGATGGCTCTTTGCATGATGCTTGTTGCTGATATTTAAGACAGTGACACCACGTTGGAAATTGTACTCCTACAAGATATTCTCAAGAACTTATTTTCCATTTCTCTCAGGTACGTTACTGTACTCCTACAAGATATTCTCAAGAACTTATTTTCCATTTCTCTCAGGTACGTTACTGTACTCCTACAAGATATTCTCAAGAACTTATTTTCCATTTCTCTCAGGTACGTTACTGTACTCCTACAAGATATTCTCAAGAACTTATTTTCCATTTCTCTCAGGTACGTTACTGTACTCCTACAAGATATTCTCAAGAACTTATTTTCCATTCTCTCAGGTACGTTACTGTACTCCTACAAGATATTCTCAAGAACTTATTTTCCATTTCTCTCAGGTACGTTACTGTACTCCTACAAGATATTCTCAAGAACTTATTTTCCATTTCTCTCAGGTACGTTTATAGTGCGTTCGTTTGATTATTTTAACGACTTTCGGCTACCATAAATTATTGTTGAGTAGAGATAGGCTTCGAGTTTTTCAAATGAGGCGATTAGAAGGGGATTAAGTGATTTTCGTTTTTTTCAAAAACAAATTGTTTGATCCTTAATTATATTCTTGAGGCATACATTTATTTAGTGGCTAAGGGATATAATCAACTTTTATAAGATTCATGATATGCTCCGTTGAGGTATTATTCAAATTTAAAGTATAAAATTATGGAATATTTACCTAAAAGATCCGTCTCCTCAAGTTTATTAGTTATTTATCTGTAGCTCTTTCGGGAATAGTCCCATCATCAGCAGGATTCAAAACTGGTGTTTCACTGAAGATCTGGTAGAGGGGGTTACATGTACTGGGTTCATTTTCGTTATCAGATGGTTGTTGTTGTTAACTGTTTTTAAAATTTCCATCTCCTCGAGAACGTTTATCTTCGCTGGATTATTTTCTTTATGCATTACTGTTAGGGTGTTTTCAATATCTAACATATGCTGTCCTTCATGGATAACGTGTTTTGCATAGCTTGATTTTCCTTCTGCGTGAATAAAGTCTCGAAAATGTTCTTTAAATCTGATGTTAAACGTACTCGAGGAGATGAAAATTTTGAAAGCAGTTAGCAACGACCATCTGATAAACGAAAACGAACCCAGTACGTGTAACCCCCTCTACCAGATTTTCAGTGGAACACCAGTTTTTAATCCGGCTGATGATGGGACTAGTCCCGAAAGCGCTACAGATAAATAATGAATAAAGTTGAAGAGACGGACCTTTCAGGTAAATGTTCCATAATATTGTATACTTTAATTTTAAGGGATATAAGTGTATACGTGTGGAGTAGATAAAGGAAGATTATCATTTTGAAATAACTACGATTTTCTTATACAATTTCAACTTTAAACTGTTTTTCTGAATACTGAAAACTTTCACTTACACCGCAAACTTTAAGTCTTGTGTTTATATTTACTATTTATTTTTTATATTTTTAATCAAAGTGTATGATATGAAAGGACCAGAAGGCTCTCCAAGAAGCTAAGGATATTTACTAAATATAAATATTGTATAATGTAGAGTGAGATGTAAAATGTTCATATATCCTCTGTTGGAAGTGAACTGTTGTAGCCTATATGTTCAGAGGCGATCCGTTTCCCCAGCGGCCTCTTACGGCTTTCCGGGAGATCAAGCACTAGCCCTTTACCCCTTCTGTGACTCCATAAGATTGTTTTTTAGGTATTCCCCATTTTAGCATTATCTAGACATGTTGAAAAGTGCGTGACGTAGGAATTGCGTAAACTAAACGAATTCCTCAGCAAGTCGAAGTGATGGTAGTATTTTCTAGCATGTGGTCTATATATGTATGTCCATCCATCCATCGTAATTCTGACCGACGGCAGGTCTTTCACTGCAATCATAGCATTTTCCATGTTATGATTTGCTGCGTTACTAGGGAATTATAAGTGTTGTAACTTCCTGTTGCTTTCCATAACGGTGAAGGATGATGATGGTCGGATGATTTTCGGGGACCGTTGGGCCTTAAGCTTCCTCACATTTGTCTTACAAGTGAGGAAAAACCTAGGAAAAAACCTCAACCAGGAGCCTGTCCCGATCGGGAATCGAACCCGGACCCGCTTCGTGACAAGGCAGCAAGCTACGTCGATACCACAGCGGTTGACGTTATATATATATATATATATATATATATATATCATCCGGTATCATGGCAGCTGCCGCCGTCTTCCGGAAACCAAACGCCATTCCTCTCTGTCCATCCATTGATCTTCCTCCATTCCTTGTACCCCTTCTATCCAAGTTTTCTTCGGTCTTCCTCTCTTCCTCCTTTCCATTGGGATCCATTCCATAAGAAATTTGGCAATCTTTGCTCTGGCATTCTTTTGACATGACCATACCACAGCAATCTTTTCTTTTCTATGTCTAATGATGTCCGGCTCCTCTTGTACACCCATAATTTCCCTTATTTCTTTATTTCGTATTCTATCCATTCTAGATTTTCCAGCTGATCTTCTTAAAACATCCATTTCTGTACTTAAAATTCTTTTCATTTCCCTGGTAGGAATTTGCCAGACTTCAGCACCATATGTTAAAATTCTCTGAAGTATCGTTTGATATATTTGTATTTTTCTATTTTTTATAATATTTTTGCTCCACCAAACAGAGTTTAAAGCATTTATTGCTTGTTTTGTTTGTGCGATTCTATTTTTAATTTCCACTGTGTTATCGGCTGAATGGTCTAATTTTGTTCCGAAATAAGTGCATTCAATACTAGGTTTTAGTTCTTCTCCATTGTTGAAATTTATATTTTCCATTTCTTCCCCTATACACAGGTATTTAGTTTTCTCAATGTTTATATAAAGTCCCCATTTTTCATGTTCTTTTAGTTTTTTAGCCATATATTCTATGTCATCGTGGTCCTATGCTATTAATACCTGGTCATCTGCAAAATTTAGTGAATATAGGCCTACATGTGTATTTTGGATGCGTATGCCCATTTTTTGACATTTTTTCATCCGGTCTCTTAGTGCTCTTTCGAGGTAAATTTTAAATATAGTTGGAGATAAACTGCAACCTTGCCTTAAACCTTTTGTAATAGTAAATCCCTTTGTTATATGATTTCCAACTTTTATTTTCGAAATAGATCCTTTGTATAATGCTTTTACAGCTTCTACTAATTTTTTGGTAATGTTGGAATCGTCTAAAGTTTCCCATAACATTTTCTGGGGAATACTATCATATACTTTGGTTAAATCGACAAAAAGCAAATGTAAATCTCTGTTAGTAGCTCTTTTTTTATCATTTGCGTTATGCAAAATATATTATCTGTACATGACCTACCACTTCTAAAACCAGATTGTTCTTCCATTTCTTTATCCTGGTATTCTATATCAACCATTTTACTTAGTATACGTCCATATATTCTACTTAATGTACTCGTTACTGATATGCCTCTATTGTGCCGGTTGCAAACTCGCTCCCAGTTACCATTAGTGCGGGTTGCAACCTCGCTGCCTGCTACCTTTAGGTGCAGGGTGGATCGCCTTTTGTTTCCGTTGCTTCTACTAGCGTAGATTTTATTACATTCAAGGTTATAAATCACAAAACTTTTTGCCCCGGGCCCATAGGAGGCAAAGATTGATTCATCTTTCTTTCTTAAGCACTTAAGCATAAATCAATAATAGTTCTCAAAGCACCAGAGTAACTTAAAATGAATGTTTTCACCATAATTATTAATCAGGAAAGCTAGACAGAAAAATAAAGGGAGCAAGAATGATCTCCTAAATAAGTGAGCTTCCGTATAGGAATATGAAACAGCAACTTGCACATGAATCACTTGAACATTAAATTGGATAAGTATAAAAATGATATTTAATGTAAACAAGAAGTCTGAAGTAAAAACATAACGAAGATAAACATTTGATCATTCAACAAAAGTAAATAAATAATAATGCTTTTACATGACAAAAAACCACATCATACCTCACACCACATTCATGCTAGAGTCCAAGCCAGGGTGGCTTTCCCCGGTCTTCAGGACCAACTTAAATTCCGCCGCCCGCGGCTCCAGACGACCTTGTCCACTTAAAGTTCCGATCGAATGAATTAATGAATGAATGAATGATAACGTTCTCGCTGTGCATAACGTATTTGAGGGTTCCGAGGTAGAAGGGGAGATGCGCCGTAGAAACAGCGCACCAGGAGAGGTAAAGAGGGAGAGTGGGGGTAGATGCATAGAGAAAGGATATTGGCATAGTTCAAGAATCTTACTGTCCAGGGAGGATTACGACACAACAGTAGTGAACCGAAAACCACACTTTCGGTTCACTATAATGTTCACACTTTCATTTTTTATATCAGCATATTAAAGTGTGGTATATCAATGCCATGCGTAACCATAACTTATTAGATACCTATTGCATATTATTTTATCGTTTTACTCAAATTTGAATAATACCTATTGATTAATTTTTCGTTGATTTCTTAAAGATTAATTAATGAATTGAAGTGATTAATAATTAATTTAATACATTGTCAATTTAATGGTGAATTTAATTGTTCGTTATTCATTATGATGAATTATACGTGGCGGTTGCTGGAACTAATTTTCAATTTCGGTTTCAGAAATCATCACTTCTAATAGTCGGATATCTCTGGTTTTTGAAGAACACCTTCCTCGGATTATTTAAATAGTACATATTGAGATTGGTTCCGAAAGATTGAAAATGAGACCACTAAACCGATAATCATATTTTCGTTTCCGATGAATGGAGAAGACTATATAACAGTGAGCTACACCATATTTATTGTAAATCGTATATGATAAGAACTGTTAAGTCTCGTAGACTAGTAAGGTCAGGACATACAGCACCATCAGAAAATGAAAGAAGGGCATGGAAATTTCTTGTAGGAAAATCAGAGGGAAAGCCTCCAATAGATAGAACAAGAATGAGATGGGAGAAGAATACTAACCATGATTTGAAGGTAGTAAATTATTCAGTGGATGATTGGAAAACATTAGCTCAGGAGACAGATATATTAGCAGATTTTTTTCGTGTAGACATGAACCTCAAGGATCGTTAATGCCAGTTAGTAAGTTAATTAATTTGTAAGATGGTTGGTTAGTTAATTTAGTTAATTTTGGAAATTAGGTTACATGTTTCGTGGTATGCCAAAGTATATCCTAAGTATGCCCACTGGAATGAATGTACTTATTTGTAATATATATTGTCATGAGTATTATCAAGAGTGAATTTATCTAGAGGATTTTTAAATCAAGAGCGGCATTTGTTAGGAATATTCAACGAATAAAATTAAAGTGTTTACTTAAAAATCATTATTTATATATTGTTACCGGTATTTTAATATATTTATATATTTAATGTAAACGGCGATGTTTGAAAACAAATCAGAAATGTGTGGTTACGTTTCATTTGTTTATTCACTGAAACTTGGTAATATTATTTATTGCCAATTAAGATCGCAATATTGTACGAATGCATCCTAGTGGAGAAAAAATGAAGCATGTCAAATTGTACAATGTAGCCAATGTTATAGGTTATTAATTATTTTTTTAGTAAACAACCCAGTAAAATCATTATTTAAAAACACAATTATTGAACACACAGTTATCAAATGAGTAGTTCGAAGGAATCTGTTCATTATTTGCTATATTCAATGTATTTGTTGAAGAGTCAGTCACTGTAAAATAATGTTCGGAATATGGAAAATAATAGAATATTAAAATAATGTTCAGAATATTAAAAATGAGGAGCATTTTTTATCAAAAAACCTGTAGGCATTTTGTAGTGTGATAATAATATTAGCAATAATATCTTTAAATATGTCCACCGCTGTGGTCTCGAGGTAGCGTGCTGCCTTGTCACGCAGCGGTCCCGGGTTCGATTCCCGGTCGGGACAGGCTCCTGGGTGAGGTTTTTTCGGGTTTTTTCCTCACCTGAAAGAAAACATGTCAGCAAGCTTAGGGCCCAACGGTCCCCGAAAATTACCCGGCCATCATTATCATCATCATCATCCTTCACCGGTGTGGATAACAATAGGAAGCTACTACACCTGTAATTCCCTAGTAAAACTGCAAAGCATAGCATGAAAATGCTATGATTGCAGTGAATGACCTGCCCTCGGGCATAATTACTATGGATGGATGTTTAAATATTCTGGCAGGTTTAGAGCATAAGACATTCTTTTCCACTCGACTAGCACAAATATACAAAACACATATTACTATATACAAGTTACAATAAATTATAAAACGCGAAAAAAATGTAAAATGTATACATAGAGATTTCCTTTCATGCACTAAATACAGTAATGTAATAATAACAATTTTATTTATATACAGATTTTTAATGTTTATACATCTTTTTGTGCCTAAAATTTTAGTTTCCTTCTCTACTGGTCCCTCTTCATCCACTCCATGTCGTCCAGTCCTCTTGTTCTCATTCCAGTTCTTATTTTCTGCATCAGCGAGTTTCGAGGTATTCCTTTCTTTCTTCTTCCTAGTGGACAATATTCCAATGTGTTTTTGGGTAACCTTCTTTCTTGCATTAGTCGTACATGCCCATACCAATTTAATTGCTTATATCTTATATGATCTAACATTGAATATATATATATATATATATATATATATATATATATATTTGGTATGAGATCATTTCTTATTTTTTCTAATTTTGAACATCTTGCTGCTCTCCTCAGGAAATCCATTTCCATAATAATAATAATAATCTATCTATCTATCTTCGGGTTTTTACAGCTGCTGCCGTCTTCCCGTGCCAAACCTCCAAAGCCTACGGTCTTGGGCATCTTCGATGCTTAGCCCTCTAGCTTGCATTACTGTCTTCATGTTTTCCTTCCATGTTAATAATAATAATAATAATAATAATAGTAAAAATGGTAGGAGAGGATAGAGAAAATTAGAAATAATGTTATAAGAGAACATATGGAAGTGCAATGCTCCCTAATAGAAAATATTGAAACAACGCAATTAAGACATGACGATGGAAAACGGTTTACGTAAGGTGATTTGTGAATGGTATCCGACAGGAAGAAAGACGAGAAGGCCAAAACAAACATGGACACAAATAGTATTTGGGAGAATGGATGAAAGAGGGTTGGGCGAAGAAAAGTGGAAAAATAAAAAGGATTTGGGATTGGCCATAGAATCTTGAAACGGATATAAAAATATATCAAAGTCTTTTTTTTAATGTCATCAGGTTCTCTTTTATGACATGTGCTGAGAATAAATAATAATAGTAATAATAATAATAATGATAATCTATCTCTAATGGCCTAGCTCATTATTGAGCCAAGGCCTCTCCTTTGTAAGGAATTGCTGGACCAAGTTAATTTTTAGTTACCTTATCTGCTCATTATAGACAGAGTGAACGAAAGAAGAACAATGCTGGAACTCATAAAGAAGAGGAATAGAAATTGGATTGGCCACTGGCTAAGAAGAAACTGCCTGCTGAAGGATGCCCTAGAAGGAATGGTCAACGGAAAGAAAGTTTGAGGCAGAAAAAGACATTAGATGATAGATAATATTAAAATAAATGATTTTTATGCAGATACAAAAGGAAAGCTGATTTAAAGAAAGAGTGGAGAATGCTGAGTTTGCAGTGAAAGACCTGCTCTTGAGCAGAACACTATGAATGAAATATCATGAATGGTATGCGATCAACACACCGGCCCAATGAGACATCTAGCAGGCAACTAAGGTATTACTAGGACGTTGAGGTAGGTAAATTTTGCTTAGAGGCTTTTTTATTCAGGCTTAAGGATCTTTTACTAATCTGAAAATCCACTGACTTGCGACGCACGGCTTAAGGTCCCTCCCGGAGGACTTGGTCCTCGATTTTTCCGTCCTAAAAATCCATTGACCTCGGCCGGGTTTCAATCCGCGAACCACGGAACCAAAGCAAGGAGCATAACCACTAGTCCGCCGCGGCAATAGTAGGCCTAATAATAGTAATAATAATTTGTTTGTTTGAGAAAAACAACTAATTAATACATGTTCATTCAATAAAATATCTCAAAATTAAACAATATTTGTAACGAAGTCAAAGTAAATGTTAATTTAGATATATTTTATATGATCTCAAAATTAAATCTTAATTAAATTATACGATATAAAGATTTCTATAAGGAAAACGAAGACCATGGCTTTTAGGGGAAGAGATCCAGTGAGATCCAAAATTATTTTAGAAAATCAAAGTATAGAACAGGTGTCTAGTTTCAAATATTTGGGCTGTGATGTTGGCTACAATGTGGAAAGAGATATTGACTCCAAAATAAATAAATTTCAGACGGTGTGTGGAACAATACAGAGAAAATTCAAAAATAAAATTAGAAAAGAAACCAAGATAAAAATGTATAATGTTATGGCGGTTCCCACAATATTGTATGTAGGTGAAACTTGGGCTCCAATGAAAAAAAAACAGAAGAATAGAATACAGACGACGGAGATGAGGTTCCTAAGACAAGTTAAAGGATGTAAAAGACTTGATAGAATAAGAAATGAGGATATAAGAGAAGAATTAAAAGTACAGCCTTTATTGGATAAAGTCACGAATTACAGACAGAAATGGATTGATCACATGGATGGAATGAGTAAGGAGAGATATCCATTGTTAGCAAGAAATTATCAAGCAAGATGAAGACGTGATGTTGGAAGACCTAGAAGACGTTGGGCTGATGCATTATGAAGTCGGAACGGGCAATTGCCTAATCCCTGGAGTGGTGATGATGATGATGATCTTAATGTCCCGCAGCTCTTGATTTCCTGTGTATTTGCTCGTTTATGACATACATAAAATAGAATACCTGATAGTCAAGTTTAAAATTATCAAGCTCTTTCTCCAATGCCTAATGGAGAACGATGACTAAATTTAATCCTTATTGATGGCTCAATATTTAATGTTGATCTATTGTAACTGATGGCCACTTTCCTTTTGATGATGGCAATTGTGTGTTACATATTTAATATGCTGTATGAAGTCTCTTTATTTGAAACGATACCTCTCTACTAATGGCATTTCCTATTTAATCTGATATTCAAACCTGGTTAACATATTGGAATAGTTCTTATTAAACCTAAATTGAATATGATAGGAAAAAACCCGTAATGGAGGAACCGAATAAAGTAATCGAATCTCTGATTAAGTTAAACTTATTGTCCGATTTTTCTGGTAACGGGATGTATATTTATTTTTTTATATATCTGTTTACATTCATGTTTGGATCGGATTAATTGAGGTAAATTACGGTAGAGCTGGATTCTCTTCTCAGGGGTCGGAAGCTAGAATATAGGAAACGCTTAATAAAAAAAATGTTGTTTAAGAAATAATTCAGATTTATTCCAAGTCTTGAGTTCCAAGAAGGTCAAATAGATTCTAGTGATAATATTCGTCACCAAATATTTAAAATCAATTCCTCTTCTTCTTCTTAAATAACGTTGATTATTTTCATTGTAAGTATAAAAATGTAGGCTACTATTTTCAATCATAGAATCGGAGAAATTACCAAATTTTACCTGAAGAACTATTCTTGCTTCCATTCAGAACCAAACGTTGATACAGAATGAAAAAATAATTAAATGTTACAATGTGAAGTTCATTATTACGTCTTCTTGACGTCCCGCGCCATATCCGAGTGGTTAAGGCAAGAAGCCTTGACGCAGAACTACGGGACTTGCGCTAGTTTGAGTCTCCATGAGGGAAGACATATTCCCATGGAATTTCGGCCAGTATGGGACCGGTGCCCACTCAGCATCGTGAGGCATTTTGGTAGCTAAAATAAGTAGCGACTTCACGTTGAGAAGATTAGCTATAACGGCTAGGGACCCGAAATGCTGACCACATGTCACCCCTATACTGGTTAGATGATAGTGTACCTCTGTGATTAACACATGTGGATGTGAGGTGAGCAGCCGGATGGTAGGCCAAGGGCTTACAAGGTCTGTCGCGCTAGAAGTAAACGTCCTCTTGACATTATTCTTAATTTATATTGGTTAAATTTCTATTCATTACAAGGTTAATTCTGTTTGATCATATAAGAAAGATAAGTGTTTTTAATTCCAATCAAAATTTAGTTTACTTACATTTACAAGAGTATAAAACTTCAGATTTTGTTGTTTAAAGTTTTATAGAAATATTTAATATTTGACAACAACGAGTTAAGATAATTTTTAAAAACATAGTTTAGAACATCGTTATCAGTGTAATGCCAAAAGTATTTTTTTTTCTAGAGAATTTGGAAATGAAGAGTGTCATTTGTTAGGACTATTTAACGATTAAAATTAAGCTGTTTACTCACAAATCATTATTTAAATATAGTTATTTAAAAATATTTAGATATTTAATGTAAAAGGCAATGTTTGAAAACAAATGAGAAACGTTTGCTACGCTTCATTTGTTCATCACTGCAACTAGATAATATTATTTATTGCCAAAGGATTGCAATATTGTAAGAATGCACCCTAGTGGAGGAAAAATGAAGCACATCAAACTGTTTATAACAACATTATAGGTTATTAATTAGTTTATCATGTCCTGTGATGTAAATTATATTTTTCTGGAACATAAATTCCTGGGCAATATTATGTTTAAGAAAGTTCAAACAGTGGTTTATTTTTATTGTGGTATAATTGATGTAGTACTACTGGCCGATAGCGAGGAGATACTGAAGGCCAACACGCACACACTATTGAGTAACACTAAGAAATTAGGACTGGAAGTAAATATCAGTAAAACTAAATATATGGTCACACGTAGAAATTCAGTATATAATGGAAATGGACAGCTAATGACAAATGAGGGAAATTTTGAGGAAGTGGCTGAATTCAAATCCCTAGGAACAATAATCACAAATAGGAATGAGATGCACAAAGAAATTAAACATAGGCTCAATTCTGGAAATGCGTGCTATTATGCATTGCAGAGACTTTTGATGCCCCAACTCCTTTCAAAAAACTTTAAGCTGAAAATATATAAAAACTATTATTCTACCAGTTATATTATATGGGTGCGAAACATGGACTCTTACTTTAAGGGAGGAAAGGACATTACGAGTTTTTGAGAATAAAGTTCTTAGGAAAATTTTTGGACCAAAGAGAGATGAGCAGACAGGTGAATGGAGAAGACTACATAACAATGAACTACATGGTCTTTATAGGAAGCCAGATATAATAAGAACAGTTAAGTCTCGTAGACTGCGATGGGCAGGACATGTTGCGCGTATGGGGAATGAAAGACGTGCATGGAAATTTCTTGTAGGAAAGCCAGAAGGAAAACGCCCAGTTGGTAGTCCAAGAGTGAGGTGGGAGAACAACATGAACTATGATTTGAGGGAAGTAGATTATACAGGGAATGATTGGAAAGCATTGGCTCAGGATGGGGATGTATAGAGAGCTTATGTCCGCGCGGCCATGAACCTACGGGTTCGATAGTGCCAGTGAGTAAGTAAGTAAGTATAATCAATTACTATGAATGTTTTTTATATTATATCCGTCAAGCAGTAACTGTTTACATTCGTGCACTATATATACAATCTGGTAGCCGTATTTCTTAGAGGGTCAGTCACTGCAAAATAATTCTCTGGCCTATTAAGGATGTTAAAAAGGAGGAGCTTTCTTCAATATGAAAAACTTAATTGATAATTTCCAGGTGAACACAACTGTGATTGGTTGTAAATCAAAATGCATTGAAACGTGATTTGTCATTGACTCCCATTTGGGACATGAGTTAAATAGTCTAGTAAAATATTTGTATTATTATTAAGATATCTTAATTTTTTTATTGACAGTAACTAACAATGATATATTTGGATTTTATTTAAATTTATATTTAAGTATAAGAAGAATATTAAAATACAAAGTTATTTATTAACTTTAACTTTATTATTTAGGTAATATTAAAATTCAGCCTTTAGTGTTTACAAGGAGTCTGTCCTCTCTTTTGGGGCCCTTGTGCTTTTTAGGCTTCTCTGTTATAATATTCTTCTTGCAGTACATACTTGTCAATTGTGTTAGTTTTTTTCGGTGTTCTGTATCGTAGTGTCATTCGTGCCTCAGTCGTTCTAATTTTTCTTATTATGTCATTTGTATGTCGCCGGCATTTCTCTCTTAGTGTTATTACCGTTTGTATTATAATGTCATGTATGTAATGTAACCCCTGTATGCCATGTAGTGGGCTGTTTGTCGCTATTTGTGATGATGCGGGCTATCCTGTTATGTAGAATTCTTAATTTTTGCAAGTGAATTGGAGCCGTGTCCACAGGCTGGGCTAGCGTATCGAATTTTATCATAAGTAATGCCACGAGTGATTTCCAAATCATCAATAAATTCACGACTCACGAAATGAGGAATGAATTTATCTAGAGAATTTGGAAATCAATAATGGCATTTGTTAAGTCTGTTTGCTCACAAATCATTATTTAAATATAGTTATTTTAAAATAATTATATATTTAATGTAAGCGGCGATATTTGAAAACAAATGAGAAACGTTATGTTTCATTTGTTCATCACTGCAACTAGATCATATGTATTGCCAAATAGAATCGCAATATTGTAAGAATGCACCCTAGTGGAGAAAAAATTAAACACATCATTACAGGTTATTAATTAATTTCTGATGTCCTATGATGTGAATATGTCAATTATATTTTTCTGCAACGAAATTATACGTTTAAGAAAGTGCAAACAGTGGTTTCTTTTTTTAATAGTATTATCAATTGCTACGGATATTTTTCTATTATAGCTCGCAAGCAGAATCTGGTTACATTGGTGCACACTATATATATATATATATATATATATATCCATCCATAGTAATTTTGCCTGAGGGTAGGTCCTTCACTGCAATCATATCATTTTCATGCTATGCTTGCAGCTTTACTAGGGAATTGTAGGTGTGGTAGCTTCCCGTTGCTTTCCACACCGGTGAAGAATGATGATGATGATAATGATAAGGATGATGATGATGATAATGATAAGGATGATGATGGTGATGTTGGCCATATGATTTCGGGGACCGTTGGGGCCTTAAAGTTTTCCTGACATTTGTCTGACAGGTGAGGAAAAACCCCGATAAAAACCTCACCCAGAAAAACTGCCCCGACCGGGATCGAACCCGGGCCCGCTGCGTGACAAGGCAGCACGCTACCTCGAGACCATAGCGGTGGACTATATATATGTACACACAATCTGGGAGCCACTTGATAAGATGAAAGTGAAAATAGGTGAAAAAGAACAGTGATTGGTTGTAAATCAAAATTCAATGAAATGTGATTAGTCATTGGCTGCCATTTGTGGCATGAGTTAAATAGTCTTAGTAAGGTTTTATACATTGTGGTCTTTTGTTGTCATTTAGTGTCCGCGTCTTCAAAAACGTGTATGTCTGAGCGAGTTTTTGAAGTGTCATCTGCTTTAAGTTAGATGTGTGATGTTTAAAAGTAAGTTTTCGGTTCAAGTGTACGCCTAGATATTTTACTGAGTCCTTGTATGGTAATTGGGTATTACTTATGATGATCTGAGTCGGTGTAGCTCGTAATGTGTGTAAATATTATTGCTTCTGACTTGTCAGCGTTTAGTTTGATTTTCTATTAGGAGAACTATACGGTCAGTTTGTTTGTGTCTCTGAAGGTTATCTGTAATCGTATTGATGTCTGGGTCATTGGTGTATTGCAGTGTAGTCAGCGATCTGTGCTAGTTTGATCCGTCTGAAAGTGGGTAAATCGTGCATATGTTATAAAGTAATGGTGCCAGCATCGAGCCTTGAGGGACGCCTGCTTTAATGGAGTGCCAATTTGAAACTTTTTTCCATTTCTTGTCGCGTGAAAGTCCCTGTTTTTTAAAAAAGAGTATGTTAAGTAGTGTTTAGTGAATCGGGTATGTTGATTGATATTTTGTGCAAGAGACCCATGTGCCAGCCAGAGTCAAAGGCTTCTCTATGCCGAAGCATATGGCAGTGGTGTGTGATATGTTTAAAAATCCTTGTGTAATTTTGCCAATAAGTCTGAATAATTGTAGGGTCGTTGAATGTTCTACTTTGAAATCGACTCGCGTGACAAGTATTACGCTATGTTATAAAACTGGATATTTATCCCCATATAATAATAATAATAAGGTTTTTTGTTTTGTTTATTTAATATTTAAATATAATTATATTTATTTTTATTAAGAATGGACATAAGATTGGTTTAGAGAATTCATTTTTTTATAAGTATATAAAAAATTCAAACTGGTCAATATAAACTGTTAATACAGTTAGATGTTTTTCTAACTGATTTAATATATGTAAAAATACTTTAAATATTCAAACTGATATTTTTATAAACAAATAAATGGGATTGGACGAATTGGATGGGAGTCAGCTAGTAGTACTCCTTCCTTTTCAGTTGGACCAATCAAAACTTCCAGGTTATAACAGAATAAGGAGATGGCTACAATACTTGAAGGAGATCAGACATGTTAAGCAACGGCTCTTCAAGAAATGAGAGAATAGTGATTTATTTTCTTGATATTAGTTGAAAGAATGGTGTTGAAGTTATGGAAGGTCATATTGATATATAAATTCCATTGTTGTTGAATACAAATTGTCCATGAGTGTAAATACAAATGTTGGTAAAGAATTGACCGTTAGAATTCGTCATCCATTATATACATAAAGTGGTAGTCTTCTATAAGTGAAATTTATTAACCTAAGACGGAATCTCCTAAATTATTAATCTACAAGATTCATCTAAACTGAAGTGAGAGTTTTAATAAAATAACTTTTAGTTTAACTGTTAACTAAGTGTCGTTATTTGTTTGTGTAAGAGAAACTTTTCCTCATTCCCCTGACTGGAGTCATCAGTGCCGTGGCAAAATTACAGTGATTCAAATTATTACAATCACACATCTACAACGTGGGGCATTACACCCAACAACCCACCTTTAGTTAGTAGTGTAAGGTTGCAGTCTGTGTAATATTAGTCGCACTAGCACCTTCCCTACGTGGGGAAACCCAGTTTCTAATGCCAACTTATTTAAAAGTGTCGGACTGCAGTGACCAAAAATCATTCATAGCTGTAACTCATTCTTATTTACATATTGCATAATTTGACATCAATTTAAATAATTTCTACCGATTCATTTCTCCATTGATTTATTAAAAAAATATTACATACATTGAAACCAATGTGTCATTTGGGATACTTAGCTAATTTAACGAATTAAATTCTATGGTCAGAAACTTGGCCAGTAAGTAAAAAACAAACCAACAAGCTGTTAGCAGTAGAAATGAATATTTGGAGGTTATCGACAAGAATTTCAAGAAGAGATAAAGTCAGAAACAGCACAATAAGGGAAATTATGCAAGTTAAAAACATATTGTAAAAAATAGAATAAACACGTTTGAAATAGTATGGGCAACTAATAAAAAATGAAAGAAGAGATAATACCAAAGAAGATCCTTAATTGGAAAGCTAATGGAAGAAGTGGAAGAGGCAGACCTAGAGAACGTTGGCTAGATGGAGTGAGGAGAAGTATGGAAACTAGAGATTTAGGGAAGAAGATGCTCTAGACAGGAACTTCTGGCGACATATCACTTTGGGTTGAAGGAGAAACAGTTATGGAATATTCATAATAAAAAATGTGTGGGTTTACATTGCGACGAAATAAAACTGGTGGTTACTAGATCAAACTTTAATGTTCGATTTCTGGTCAACCTCCAACTTCATGTCTTGAAGTATGGAAACTAACTAGCTAGCTGGATCACTGGCTCTATCGATCTCATAGGTTCATGACCGCGCGTACGTAAGCTCTCCATATATCCCTTTACTGAGCTAATGTTTCCCAGTCATCCCTTTTATTATCTACTTCCCTCAAATCATGGAAAATCGATGACCTAGAAAGATATGGAATTGGGCTCCCCTGGCAGATGGAAGAAAGGAAGGTCCAAGAAGCGTTGGAATGATGATGCTTAATTCAGCCATGCAAGACAATAACCTACAGGTTAATGATTGGCAGGATCGTGAAGCTTGGACAAAAGGAATCAGGAACCGTGTCTGATGGAACAAACCTGTACGGCGATGATGAAATTTATTTCAAAATACTCGCAATTTTCTCTTCTCATTAAGAATGCATTCTGAAAAGAATGAGATAGTTTAATTTTTAGGTATGAAAGTTAAGTCTACGCCATCAGAGGAAAACGCATTACTCCTATTCTTCACAATAAAGATGTCGGACGTCCTCGGAAGAGATGGTCTTAGATCTATTAGTGAAGACGGAAGAGGCAACTAATGCCTAAACCAGGAAGTGATGAAGAAGAAGAAGGAAGTTAAGTTTTAGTTACAAAATTAAGATACTTAAAATAAAAAAAAATACAACATGGAAATATCCTTACAAAAATTAAAAACAATGGCCTTCAAGGGCGCTCATCCAGGACAAAGATAATATTAGAAAATAAACCAATAGAACAAGTGGTAAGATATAACTTCGTACGTCGCGAAATATCATAAACAGCGGAAACAGATATAAATAACAAACTAAATAAGTTTAATTATATAACAGGAACACTAAAAAGAACTATGCAAATAAAGCCAGGAAAGACTCTATAATGAAATTATACAAGACAATGGCAGTGCCTATTATTACTTATGGATCTGAAACATGGATAGTGACAACACAAAAATCAGTCAGAATACCAGCTAATGAAATGAGATTCCTCATACTAATAGCAGGATATCAAAGAACAGACAAAAAACATAACACAGAAATAAGACAACAACTAAAAGTAAAGGAATTAAACACAACAATAGAAAAATACCGAACAAACTGGAAAGAACACTTGGCAAGGATGACTGAGAATATAATACCAAAAGCAGCATACAGCTATTCACCAACGAGGAAGAAGAAGTTTGGGAGGACCAAAGAAAAGATGGAAAGAGCAGCAATTTTGACCCGGAACAGGCTAGTAAATAAGTCTAAACCGTGAAGAAGAAGAAGAATAAGAAGAAGGAGGAAGAAAATTAAGATACTATGCTAATTCTGAGCTAATTCCCAGTTGTGCTGTAAACAAACTTGCATCAGATGTTACTTCGCCGACACCGATAATTTGGGGGAACAGTGGTACTACTTTTACCCGCCATATGACTGAATTGTTTACGAAACTGACATCGATAGAAAAACACTGTTCTTAGGCAACATCGTATTTTTACAGAAAGTAAGACTGAATATAAGGTAAGATGGTACCAATAATTAGGAACTTCCATTTCTTACTTATTTATTTATGAAAAAAATATATATATACTGTATATAGTCCACCGCAGTGGTCTCGAGGTAGCGTGCTACCTTGACACACAGCGAGTCAGGGTTCGATTCCCGGTCGTGACAGGCTCCTGGGTGAGGTTTTTTTCGGGATTATTCCTCACCCTTAAGACAAATGTCAGGAAGCTTAGGGTCCAACGGTCCCCGAAAATCATCCGGCCATCATCATCATCCTTATCATTATTATCATTATCCTTCGCATGTGTGGAAAGCAACGGGAAACTACCGCACCTATGATTCCCTAGTAAAACAGAGTAATGTATATATGTTGGAGGATCCTCTTTGTTGTGTATTATTTCTATGGGTGTTGAATTTAATAAGCCTTCTACAATTTTCCCTGCATTATTAGATTTGGTATAGCCCCATCGTCGTGAATGGGCATTAAAATCTCCCATTATAATTGTGTTTGGGTTTATTGTAATATGTTCAAGATTAGGGGAGTTATTTGGTGGATTATAAATTGAATATATATTGCATGAAAATGCTATGATTGTAGTGAAAGACCTGCCCTCGGGCAGAATTACTATGAATGGATATATATATATATATGTATATATATATTTACAATTTCATTACTTACTTACTTACTCACTGGCACTATCGAACCCGTAGGTTCATGGTCGCGCGGACATACATTTCATTACGAGCAGAATTTATACTCCATTCTGACTCACCTGTAGATTCTGCTGTTAATTTCACCACTTCCTCAAAACTTAATTTAGGACATTTTCCATCAAATTGTTTGAAAACATTATTTATTTTTGTATCCGCTTTTCAAATACTTATCTTTGCAGTGCCTTGTAATTATATAGAAGCTGCCATTTTAAAACAACTGAAAGCGATATATTCTACATTGCACATGTGTAAGAATAAAACAATGCTTAATTAAACTATTAAAATTCTAATTATATAATTATTTTAAGATTCTCCTGTATAACGCAAAGCAATGTTGTAAATAATATATCCTATATTTTGTTATTTTTATTTTCTGTACTTCGAGTGATAGAGAAGGAACTATATTTTCTTACACGCTAGGGTAAAATCGTTATTTGAGCAATCAAAATGCAGTCATACATCTGCTTTCTTTATATTACAACTAGAAACTTGCTCGTAAAAGAAATAATGGAAATTCGCTTGAGAAGGAAATTTAAAAAATAGAACAATGGAGAGTGAGTTTTAAACAGAGATTTCCTGGCTTAATGGCACAGAACTAAAAATAGGAAAGTGGATGGACTACTAATGCGTATTCATTGCCTGGTATCATTCGAGTTTGCGTGTGCAAAGTTTACCAAATTAGGGATCCCTGCGGGTGATAAGGACGCTAATTCTCCAAGACTGGGATTCACCGGCTAACCTTCTTTCCTTCCTCCTAATATTGCTTTAGATTTGTAACATGGAAACTCATTACTCTGTTAGTGTACCCTATCAGTATATTGCACGCCGGATGTAAATGATGCATTTTAAGATAAGTTTTCTTCTTTCTTTCTTTTCCTTTGTTTAACATCTCCCTTTGCAGGTACTCACACGTGTCCCCCGTCAACTGGACCCTGGACAGGACTTATCCTGAGAGTATATTTAATTCTGGATTAAACACTTTTCTGGCCACACAACGGTATAGAGTGCTTTCCTGGGTCAGTGATCAGCTCAATGTCCGGGCCGCCTCAGAGACATGACGAACTCTTCAAATCAATAATTTTAAAATCCATTACGTAACTCCGTTGTATAAATGTAAAAATATAAAATTGATATCTGAGATTCCAGTCGTCCTCAACTAGATAAAATATTGTAAAATATTCTTGAAACATTTCGGAAACATATGTTCCTTCTTCCATTTATAAAATGGTAACAACTTGATAAAATATAAACTATTTTGGAAGTCTTTCGAAAACATGTACCATCTTCTGTTTATTAAATTGTAACAACTAGATAAAAATCTGTAAACTATTCTGGAATCCTTTCGGAAACATATGTGTCCATTCTTCCGTTTATAAAATGATAATTAGGTAAAATGTGAAATATTCTGGAACTCTTTTGTAAACACATGTTCCATCTTCTGCTTATGAAATTGTAACAACTAGATAAAATGCCAATTAGAATTTTAATTTGACATTTAATGAGTTCATAGGGGTCAAAACACAAATTTTCAAGAAACAAAAAAATTGACTTGCAGGGCAGCATTGAAGGGGGTTCTATACAACGTATCATGTATGATACTTTTGGTAGAATCAAGTTTCTTCTCTTTATTGATGCTGCCATGTAACTAGTTGGAAACGTAATATATATGAGCTTGAAGCTCTGAAGGTATCGTTGATGATGCCTAGGGATGCAGAAAGTTAAATGAATGAATGAGTTGAATAGTGGGTTTTGTTTTAAATGTTCGTGCCGTTAGGCGATGGCCTTGGCATTGGTTAGCCACAAAAAACATAGAAAGAAAGAACAGAATTTGCTATCTTCGTCCTAATATCAATATTAATAAATAGGGCAAGGATTTTAATGCAATAAAAGTTAAGATTGTGATATAGTGTAATTAGAAGTAAGACTTCTGTCTTTTGTCTTGGTTTCACATTCAAACAATTGAATAATATAATGAGAAGTTAGAGTTCTGACTGTATTTTGTTTTGGTTTCACACAGAAACAATTGAATAATAAATAGAATAAAACTTGTTCAAAGCGGAATCGCATGGGCCCAAATATTTTTCCACATTAGACAACTTCCCGCATTATAGAAAAAAATATTAACGAATATTAGATTATAGAGCACTGTATGTCTTTTTATGTACTAATATTGTAGTCCCGCTTCCGTTGGAAGGTACGAGCGACTTGGACGGTAACGCGCCAAAAGACAGTTCCGTCTCGTCAGCGTTAAAAATGTATCTTAGGCGCGTATCCTGAAATTAAAGTATGCAGTTTCGGTTTTAACTCACTAGCTATGGCCGAGAAATTTGGAGATTTTTTGATCGCGAACTTTGAAAACACTCCCATACCTCGTTGGATTTTTTTATTTATTTGTTTTTTTCTGCTCTTCATTTGACCATTTTATTCATGATTTTTTCTTTGGGTTTTGAAATCTCATAAATTATTTAAATTTAGTCATTATTTCGCGTAGTGAGAGTTTGTTTTTCTTTATCTTAAATCACTTTCACTTTTTCGTTTATTGACAATGATACATGTCATTTAGCTATCTTTATTCCGTAAATTCAGAACGATACCTGTGAAAGATACGTACACAATCGGTCTCGGATCTTAAAATAATTTAAGATTCTACATTGCACTGGTTATTTCTAAGACAGTTGTCACACGTGAAATATTTGTTAAATGAACCTGTATTTCGCAAAACCTGTGTGCAGTGAGGCCGAAAGAAAATTCCAGATACAGGTAGAGACTCTTCTTCTCCCGGAGCAGGAGTCATCAGCCACCACTTATTGTTGATTCGCTTCACGGGAATTCAATGAAGTGGAAACTAATTTATTTTTCTCTCTATCTTTCCTCTATTTTTTTCATGAATTGTGTAGAAATATTGGAAGGGTCATGTAGAAAGAATGGAAGAAAACCGGCTTGCAAAAAGAGCTAAAGAAGATAGACCAATGAACGGGAGAAGAACAAGAGACAGTGAATGCATATCCAGTACGTCTTCCTCCGAGGAGTGATTTTGGAAATAAACAGGATGAAAATCCTACAAATTAAGTTTAAGAAGAAGAAGAAGTGTAGAAATATCCTTCCGTTTCCGCGTTGGACAGATTCCGTTTAATACACGCAAAATTACTACTATTTTGCCGGAACCAATAAATTTGTTCACATTGAACAGATTTCCGCATTATTAAAGTTCCGGATTAAGCAAGTTTTACTGTACTACCTGAATTGCAATATTAACTTTTAGTGCATTAGTGCAATCAAAATAACTAACAATTAAATTCACAATTTCTTTCATTGTTGTAAATTTAACCTACTTTTCTCCTGAACATTTTAACAGGTGTTTAGAAACTTCTTCCCTCGACTGAATCAAGGCCATAGTCTGTCGATAACATTTCTCCCTGATTAACTCGCAGTGTCCAATGAGCAAGCGAGTGAGTTACTCTCTGAAAAACGATTTGGTGGGACGTGAAATTATTGAAGTATTCTTAGTTCTTTATTCCGACTGAGGGGCAGAATGGACCGCAGCCTGAAAGATCTACTGGTCTATCCCAGTGCATTATAGATGAATGGAACGAATATCTACTGCATGGTGTTATGTTGGCTGTAGATCATGATCCGGGTCCGGCGTCCTAAGGTTCTTCTCCCATGATTCATACCATGAGGGGAAGACTGCAACTCTCCCTTTGGCCCATTCTGCCCTATGTTATTGCTCAGACTCGAAATCATGAGGTAGAACCCCGGTGGGTCCACCACTAGATCCACGCAAATACCTATTTTCAACACCTGCGGATGCTAAACAAACATTTGGAAATATCGTACAACGTGTGGCTAGAAAAATGTTTATATGTTCCAATCATACACCATGCGCATGCCAACAGACATGAAGTGGTTTAAACTGTAGAATCACGGGATTCAGCCAACATATAACAATATTTGAAGTCACGTTGCCAACGAACCTAAAAGCTAACCTAACGCAATTTAAGCACTCTAACCTGTGAAACACCAACATAAAAGCTAACTTAACGCAAATTAATTACTCTAACATGTGAAAGAATACACGATGATTTTATTTATAGTATGCTAATTAGTACAGAGTATATGGTGGCTGCACTGGAATACAAAATATTCGTTAAAATGAATATGGCTGCAACGTCTTCATGTAGTACAGTATCATTCAACACCTGCGGATGCTAAACAAACATTTGGAAATATCGTACAACGTGTGGCTAGAAAAATGTTTATATGTTCCAATCATACACCATGCGCATGCCAACAGACATGAAGTGGTTTAAACTGTAGAATCACGGGATTCAGCCAACATATAACAATATTTGAAGTCGCGTTGCCAACGAACCTAAAAGCTAACCTAACGCAATTTAAGCACTCTAACCTGTGAAACACCAACATAAAAGCTAACTTAACGCAACTTAATTACTCTAACATGTGAAAGAATACACGATGATTTTAGTTAGAGTATGCTAATTAGTACAGAGTATATGGTGGCTGCACTGGAATACAAAATATTCGTTAAAATGAATATGGCTGCAAAGTCTTCATGTAGTACAGTATCATAAAAATATTCAGATAATCGTTAGAAAACATGTAAAAATCATTGTAAATGGTGAGAAATAATTTTCAAAATGAAACCCTAAGATCAAAATTTGACAGGAGTGTATAAAGGAATTTAAAAAGTCGCGTCACAGGTTGTAAAGTTTCGCATAACTTTTTGTATCCAATACACCTGGTTGTCATTTCGAAATGTCTGGTGTACTCTCCTGTTATTGACATAACTGTACCCACTTCTGAGTTAGGGGCGTTTGGAAGGCGGAGATACGCTGCCCCCATGATATGATGGGTAATGATGATGATGGTAAATATTTTTCCTAACTTTCGATGAGATGGAGGGTAATAAAATATGAAAAAAATAAAAAATGAAATTACATGAAGGAGAGTTAATAGATATGGAGAGTGTTGGTTAGATGAAATTTGGGAAACAGGAGAACTGAAGAAACACTCAAAAATCCCGGTATGGCACAACACCAATAATCCTCTGGAACCGCCAGAATTCGTACTGTTGTGTATATACCGCTGTGGTCTCGAGGTAGCGTGCTGCCTTGTCACGCAGCGGGCCCGGGTTCGATCCCCGGTCGGGGCAGTTTTTCTGGGTGAGGTTTTTATCGGGGTTTTTCCTCACCTGTAAGACAAATGTCAGGAAAACTTTAAGGCCCAAACGGTCCCCGAAATCATATGGCCATCATCCTTATCATTATCATCCTTACCATTATCATTATCATCATCATCCTTCACCGGTGTGGAAAGCAACGGGAAGCTACCACACCTACACAATTCCCTAGTAAAGCTGCAAGCATAGAATGAAAAATGCTATGATTGCAGTGAAGGACCTGCCTTCGGGCAGAATTACTATGGATGGATGTATATAACATCCACTATTTTATTTAATATGTTTATGCCATTTTCACTGTTTACTATTATTTTCCTTAATATTACCTTAAATACTATTTCTATAGATTTAATAATAAATTCATGTGGAATTTTACATGGTGTTATACAGAATAATTAATGACAAACTTTTCGTACTGTAAATATTAAACTACAGGTTTTTGTGTTCCAGAAAATAAGTAACATCTGTAATAAATTTGTGTTTTAGTAATGAAGCTTAATTATAAAATATATTTACTGAAGTGTAATATCGTAGACAAGTATAGATACTAATAAAATAATACATAGGGCCTATCTTATATCACATAGATACTTAATTACTTTAATTAGAAATCAAAATATAAAATTATGGAATATTCACCTGTAAGATCCGTCTCCTCAACTTAATTAATTATTTAACGTTTTCGAAAACGAATCCAATACATGTAACCCCCACTACCAGATCTTCAGTGAAACATCAGTCTGAATCCTTCCGATAATGGGACAAGTCCCGAAAGCGCTACAGTTAAATAATTAATTAAGTTGAGGAGACGGACCTTTCAGGTGAATATTCCATAATTTTACATTTTAATTTTTAGAACATGACCTAAACGGAACACATCATGAATCTTATAAAAGTTGATTTACTTTAATTATGATTAAATTCTCATTTACTAATGCACACGCAGTATTTATAAGTAGCTGCTTATGTCATCAAGCGAAGGTTCGGGCCCTGAGGCTCGAGCCGGAGGGCTTGAAATGATTTACAAGCCGCTCGGCCAGTATTTATCCGTTTCAACCAAAAGTTTGTGGGGTGCCGTAATTCGGCTTGCAAGCGATCTCCACTTGGCACATCGCCACACTTCTCTGGAAGAAATTTCTAGGTAGCTTTCGGCATGCAATGGTTGACAGTTACCTTCTTTCTTCTTCTTCTTCTTCTTCTTCCTTTCATGTGATAGACCTAGTGGTCTGTTACGGTCTCAACCCAACGTTTTAGTTACCTTGTAAGAATAAGATGGGAGAATAACGTTAACCATGATTTGAGGGAAGTAAATTACATAGAGGATGATACAAAAACATTAGTTGAGGAAAGGGATGTATGGAGAGCTCATGATCCTCCATGTTCGATATGCCATCTAATTGGTTAATTGTCAGTATTTTCAAGTTTTCATTTACGAGTAGAGTCTGATATTACAATGATTGTGTTTGCTATATTTAATTGCAATATGTTGGTTCTGCTCAATGAATGAGTCACACAAGTGGCTCAAACAGAGTATATAAATAAATAGAATAATTCATACTAGTTACTAACATTACAGTAAATAATATTATTTTACGTGTATATTTCAGACAACTCGTTTAAGTATTTCCATCAAAACGCAAGGACGAAATTATAAAGACTATTTAACTCATGCCCCAAATGGGAGTCGATGACCAATCACATTTCAATGATTTTTTATTTACAACCGATCACAGTCGTGTTTCGCCTAGAATTTACCAAGTAAAGTTTATCATAATAAAAAAAGCACCTCCTTTTTAACATTCTGAATAGGTCATAGCATTATTTTGCAGTGACCGACTCTCCAATAAATACGGCTACCAGATTGTATATATAGTGCATGAATGTCAGCAGAAAACGAATGCAAGAGATAATATAAAAATATTTGTAGCAATTAATTACACCACAAAAAAAAAAAGAACCACTGTTTGCACTTTCCCAGGTAATAACATTCCAGAAAAATATAATTGTCATAATTACATCATAGGACATCAGAAATGAATTAGTATACAGTTCGATGTGTTTCATTTTTTCTCCACTAGAGTGCATTCTTACAATATTACGTTCCTTTGGCAATAAATAATATGATCTGGTTGCAGTGATAAACAAAAGAAGCAAATGAAGCGTACCAATCGTTTCTAATTTGTTTTCAAACATCGCCGTTTACATTAAATATATAAATATTTTTAAATAACTATATTTAAGTAATTTTATCGATACATAGTCCTAACAAATGCCACACTTGATTTCAAAATTCTCTAGATAAATTCACTCCTCACTTCGTGGGTCGGGGATTTATCGATAATTTGGAAATCACTCGTGGCATTACTTATGAAAAATATATTGAAACCTTATAAAAATCTAAAACACTATTTACTTTATTCCGTAGTTTTATTTAAATAATGAAAACAGCGAGGGTCATGACAACAAATGATACTCTAATCTGAGCTACCTGCTATCAGGATATGGATCCTGTGGTTTCCAGATAATTAAATTTGAAGTAATGGTCATACATCCAATTATACTGTTAGATTAATGACAATATTGCAATGTGATATTACACAATAATTGGGTTGCAGTAAACATAATCATCTAACCAGGTTGAGTGGTAGATATACTTCGCGCACTGTAAACTCGCGGGTGGAGATCATTACTTATTTGTGGTCTTATATCTTAGGAGCTACCTCTTCCTCTACATTCCAATCCCAAGTTTAAATCTATAACAAAAAGCTCTCTCTATTTGTATCAGTGCAGTGTTGAGATAGTTCCTACCGTTTGATACACGCGATAGTTTTGCAGTCATTCATAAATTTAGTTTATGTTAGAATCACTTCTAAATACAAATTCACATTTGAAATGCCTCTACGGTATTTTTAAGAATTTTAAGTCGATATTTTTGAGTCAATTAGTAATTCTAATTCATCTCTTGTTTCCCCAAGTGAAACAATGACTTCAAGGACCTGTAATTTTACAGTGCGCGAGCTATAAGATATTAAGGCAGGTAATTTATTTTCTTTGTAATAATAATAGTAATAATAATAATTATAATAACAATAATATATATTATATAAATACTATATAATAGATAAATAGATCATCGGATGATTAATGTCTTTGACATCGTCCGGTTCTTAATAGCCAATTTTGTCGGTCTTTCCAATCTCCTGGTTGTAGATGTTTCTCCTTCATGTATAAACAAATTCCCTGACTCCAGGAGGTTTTAGGTCTTCCTCTGCCTCGTATTCTCTCAGGTTTCCATTCCAAAACAGATTTTGGTAGTCGATCCTCTTCCATTCGCTGGAGATATCTGTGCCATCTTAATTGCTGAGTTTTAATATAATCTAAAATAGATATTCAATCTTCATTTTCTCCCTTATAACTGAGTTCCTAATTTTTTCTCTTCTTGAAATTCTTGCTGCCCTTCGTATAAAATCCATTTCCGTTGCCAATAGATACTTACTTGCTCTTGTTGTTAATGGCCAAAGTTCTGCTCCATAAGTAATGATGCTTTTAACAACTGTATGGTATATATTCATTTTATTTTTATTATATTTTTATCCCTCAATATCCCATTGAGGCAAGCAATTGCAAATTTTCCTTTATTATTTCTATTTCTTATTTCCTCTTCATAACTCCCATTTTTTTTTATTCTAACTTCCTAAATATGTGATCTCAACTACAAGATTTTATGTTTTTTCTCTTCTCTTCTTCTTCTCCAATCTCCAAAATTAAATTTTGTTCCGGTTCACCAATTGATAAATATTTTGTTTTTTTCATGTTTAAAATTATTCCCAATTTTCGTATTCTTCTATTAATTTTCTAGTCATATATTCTAAATCTTCATAATCTTGTGCAATTAACAATTGATCATCTGCAAAATGTAAGTTGGATAAAGTTTTGTTGTTTGAAATAGGAATTCCCATGCTTGAACATTTTCTCCTCCAATTCTTTAATATTTCATGTACATACATTTTAAACAGAGTCGATGATAGACAACAACATTAACGAAGACCTTTATTTATGGTAAAACCATGTGACAATTTACTACCAATTTTAATTTTAGACATGCAATTGTCACATAAAGTTTGTATAGCTTTAATTATATATATAATTCCGATTTTAACAATGTTGATAAATTTTTCCGACACCAATGATTTGTCTTCAATTTTCCTTTATAATTTTCCTCCATTCGTCTCTATTATAACACATTTCTTTCTCTATTTCCCAGTCCTTCAAAGTTTCTCTAATCCCATGGACTCACATGAGATTTGGTCGTCCTTTCCTTCTCGTTTCTGATGGTGTCCATCCCATTATTTCTTTCGTAATTTTTCATTCTCCATTCGCCTAATATGCCCCTACCATTTTAGTTGCTTTTCTTCGACTATTTAACTCATGCCCCAAATGGGATTCAATGGCCAATCACGTTTCAATGAATTCTGTTTTACAACCAATCAGAGTCGTGTTTCACGAAATATTTATCAGTGTTATAATTACCATATTAAAGAAGGCTCCTCCTTTTTAATATTCTGAACAGGTCTGACCATTATTTTGCAGTGACTGAGCCTGTGAGAAATACGGCTACCAGATTGTATATATAGCGCATGAAAGTCAACACATGTCGCATGCGGGAGTTAATATAAAAGCATTTGTAGCAATTGATTATACCACCAAAAAAAGAAACCACTCTTTGCACTTTCTTAAATGTATTTTTTCCCAGGCAATAATCCAGAAAAATATAATTGTCATATTTACATCATACGACATCAGAAATGAATTAATATACAGTTTGATGTGTTTCATTTTTTCTCCACGAGAGAGCATTCTTACAATATTGCGTTCCTTTGGCAGTAAATAGTATGATCTGGTTGCAGTGATAAACAAAAGAAGCACATGAAGCGTACCTATCGCTTCTCATTTGTTTTCAAACATCGCCGTTTACATTAAATATATAAATATTTTAAAATAACTATAGTTAAATAATGATTTGTGAGTAAACAGCTTAATTTTATTCGTTAAATAGTCCTAACAAATGCCACTCTTGATTTCCAAATTCTCTATATAAATTGGAAATCACTCGTGGCATTACTTATGATAAATTCTAAAACTGAGTTTTGTACATTCATGTTCTCTTTTATAACATAATTTCTAATATTGTCTCTCCTTGATATCCTAGCAGATGTTCTCCAATCGTTAATTTTTGCTACCATTAATTTTCTTTTCACCTGATAATTTATAGTCCAAACCTATGAACCATACGTAAAATATTCCTAACTATTGTTTTAAAAATTTTAACTTCAGTTTCTCTTTTGATATGTTTATCCCATAATATTCGATTCAGCGTAGATATTACATATTTTCCTGAGTTTATCTTCAAGATCACTAATAATAATAATAATAATAATAATAATAATAATAATAATAATAATAATAATAATAATAAGTTAAGAATTTACTTAAACTGTCTGGAGTTAAGGCATAAGGTCTCCTCTTCCACCCAATCTGAGAAAAAAGTATTAGGTAGCCCTACCGAAAAATTACATAATATTAAAAATTCCCGCATAACAATAAAAAATAAAAATACATTAGCACATAATAACGCTAAAAAATACCATAAGTCCTAAAAAGTTGAAATCTGCTTATAACTTTTTTCTAAAGAAATAAAAACCGCGAAAAAGGCAGTTTTTCAGCAATATTGATTGTCAACCTCGCAATCATCGCCTAGAGACTTCCTCCGTGGATTAAATTCTAGTCATTTGTGACGCGAACTTATGAAAGGAAATCTTCACAACTTTCAGTAGAATTGGCGAAAGTATAAAAACGAGTGACTGAGAAAAATGGCTGCCATTTGACTAACAATGATCGCACAGAAAGTGTTCAAAATTATTTTTGTTCATCAAGGACTGCTCTATAACCCCCATATAATCAAGAGTACGTAAGAGCAATCTACAATTAAGTCCTAACAAGTGTTTAAAAATGTGACTATTTCGATCTGATGCGACGCCGGCACCATAGAAGATATGACCATCATGGTGGGGGACCTCTCTCGATGCTCCGAGACCGCTGAAAAGTGATTTTTGAAGTTTTTTTAGCGACAAAGTAAAAAAAACGTTTTACGTGTATAATTATTGATTTTGCAGCTAGAATCTGCAAACATAAACACGTTATATTCATATGATAGTTCTTCTAATTCTCACATTGAAAAAGTGGCGGTTTTAATTTTTTTTTTAACTTTCTTAGTCTATAAGAATAGCAGGTTATTCTGAGTTGCGGAATATCCAAGAACGGGTTCTGGCATAATTGTCTATTCAAATTGTGATTGAGGTATAGGCGATTAGAAAGTTTTCGCACCCTATTGAGAAGTTTGCGTTAAATGTTACCTGATGTGATTACGACGTCATTATGCTGACATCCTCTAAGAGACAATACGTGTAACCGCCTTAATAAACGGACCGCTTATCCGAACGAACAGGTGTACTGGTGCAACTTCACTCATAAAAAGCGTGTATGTAAGAACATCGATGCTTTCTAAAGTAAAATATCGATGTCGAAAACATCGATATTTATGAACGATATGTCGATATTTTTGGATTTTTTTTGGAAAAACAAAAATAAAAACACAAAATAAAATTTAAAAACAACTAATTTGACAAGCTTGTGCCTCTTAAGCGCTTTCTTTCTTCGTTAATTAGTGCCCCAGCCTCTGAAAACAGCCGCTCACTGGGCGCCGACATTGCTACGAGAGGCAAATGTATCATCGCCAGTTTATGTAGCCCAGGAAATAAACCTTTCATGTCATCCCACATTTCTAAAGCATCTGCTTTTATAGGAGTTACAGGAGATGATACAAAGATGTGAAATTCTGCTTCTGCTTTTGTTTTATCTGTTGTTTTATTTTTACGTGTTTGTGCGAAAATAATATATAGATGGCTCTAGGCATGACAAAATATCGTTCATAAAACACATAGTTCATAAAGAGCGATGTATCGTCGATGTTAGGGGTTTTAATATCGATGTTTATGAACGATACATCGATGTTTTAAAACATCGGTGTATCATTTGTATCCCTGAACAGGTATGGTTATTTGTACTGAAATAATGCGGTCGATTAAAGTGGGTCATTTTTAAAAATTTGCAAATGGATACCAGATTACGACTTACAACTGCTGATGTTATGTCATTTTCGGCAAGTATTATCAAGTAATCCGTTTGAAGATAGTAAGAGATGGAATGATATTAAAAATAAAGTCCATGAAGGAATGAGAAGGATCTCTGTCTTCACACACTAAAAGTCACTTGTAAAAAAAAAAGGACGAAGCAGTAAGCATATAATACTGTCTTTACAATATTGAATACAATGTGGAAATATGAAGGTTTAGTCAAAAATGATTAGGTCTACTCACACAAAGGACCAATGATTTTCTTAACCTTTTTTTTTAAAGAGGCTGCAGCTTATCATTAGAATCTAGGGAACAAAATAGAGGCCAAGGAGAGAGCGAATATTTCCGAATGCATCTGAAGAATAAAACATGGCTTACTTGGCACGAAAACTGTTTTGGATTAATCGCGTTAACTTTAACCACGTCATTGACACGTCATCATTCTAGGCTTTTAACATTTAACAGAGAAGAGATATTCGAAAACTCTCTCTTAAAATCTAATGTAGAGAATGTGTAGTTTGTAATAGCAGAGTAAGATAATGCGTTTTCTATGATCGTAGAGATTGAACTAGCAAAATTCGCGGATGGCTGAAGAAATTTAATCAAATATTTCAAATATAAAAAATATACATACAGGGTGTTCCAAAATTATGCCGACAAACTTTGGGAGCAGATAGATATCAATATTTTAAACACTTTTTGTTAAGGAAGGGTTTTGCTGCGGTGCTTCGTTTAAGCGCTAGACGCGTTAATGTTATTAGTGCCTCCCACCCAGTTCGTTTAGATACGTACATTACATTTGTGTACATCAAACCTCAGTTAATGAGACCTCTGAAATGTAGCATGGGGATTTTCGAAAGCCGAAACATGTGAATTCCGACTGTTAACCCGTCAGCGTGGAGCGACGTGACATGTACGCAAGTTGAATTCTTCAGCAAATGCGGAACGACGTGACATGTACGCTAGCTACACGCACTGCTTTAAACTGTAATTATGACCTTTGTGTTTACATTAACTATTTACCGTTTATACAAATTTTATGTAGAGAATTCAAAGTTTATATTAGTGCATATATTAACTGATTAAGGCCCTCAGTAACAAGTTAAAATAATTTTATATTTGCATTTATTCTTGCGGTCTCTGACATTTTTCTTAAATTTGTAACTTGATAAAGGATTTCTTATAAAACTAAATTCGCCTTTTTTTTTGTAGATTAGCTTGTCTATCAAATTGAATCTATTTACAAATCTCTTCATTTTTAATAATAATGTCGCAAAATTCAGTACATATAAAGGCCCAACAAAGTTATTTCCGATTTACGCTATAGTACAGGACCACAACAGTAAATTTCAGATATATGTATATTTCAAATGACGATATCCTTACATTATGGAAAGGTAGTTAGTCTACAATTCACTCAGTATCTAAAAGGTAAAGTGGTCCACTACAGACCTTAGAAGGTTCTTGGGATATTAGGAGGTTTAGGCTCCCACTTTTTCTAGACTATCCGTACTTGATGTAAGCCGAGTACTTATCTCTGTCTGAAGGCCCATAACAAGCATCTGGTACTCATTTCAGTTAGAGGCTGAGTCAACACCCGGGGTCACAGTGCCGCCTGAAGGTTTGGTTCAGTTTAAAAATCCTGACCCACCGGGACTCAAACCCCTCGATCTTCCGGCTTGTAGCATGTTGCTCTTTTAAGTCCACACCTCCGGTGAAACTATTATAGTCATATTTCATCAACTGGTTTCAGTTTGGAAACCAGAAGAAAGACATTGAAATTTAGGGTTGATGAAGGTCTTTTAGCACAACTGGTCTGATGTGTAGAAAGACAATTTTTTGAAGGCACACGACCTAAAATAATGTTTCCAAAGTGTTAGAAAGACACAATTGGAGAAGGCTGCCCCCCTACAAGAAAGAAGGTCAGCGCATAGAAGCAATGTGTTTGTAATAAACATGGACAAAGTAAACACAAGGGAAAAAATTCACTTATTGTTGCCCGAGTGTCAAACAGCTGGTTTACATTTTGATGATTTATCACACCAATTTTTGAAGTTCATTCTTTTTTTTTTAAGACCCTTCTCTTTGTGTAAATATTTCGTTTTGTTGTTGGGTAAAGCCGGTTCTCTGAATTCTTCAAAGAATCCCTAGTGCAATTCACTGTGTCACTTATGTGAGAAATTTACAAAAAGGACCTACTTCAACTGTGGCACAACAACCATAAATAAGTCTGCAGAGATGTTACGTGAGAACCGTAACAAATTTAATTAATTAAATATTATATTAAGGGTTCACCATAAACGAATTGCAAAAACATTTAAATTACTCAAGATATATCAATTTAAATGCGTTATTGGAATACTGGCACTGAACGGCTGAGTTTAAATACCGGTGAACTTCTTCCCGCATCAGAGCATTCCCGGCCATTTAAATCCATCCGCTCTGATGGGTTAAATAACTGCTCACGCATAAATCATGATTCATCTGTGAACATGACATGGGATGCAAACAGTACATCTTTTTCAATTTTGTCCAGATACCATTGACAAAATTGCTGTTGCAGAGGAGAGTCTTGAGGCCTCATTGCGTGGACCTTCTCAAGGTGAAAAGGGTGCAACAATATTTCCTGCAGAATTCTTCCCACAGTGCTACGACTTATGTGCAATTGTCGAACGATGGCGCGAGTACTTGTTGCAGGATTGTTCTCAATGCACCGCAACACATCTTCCTCATTCTCAGGAGTCCGTACAGAACGTGACAGTCCTTGACATTCTACTCATTTATCCAAGGAGCCTCTTTCACATAGTCCACGTTCAATGCTGGCAAATGTAGTGTGATGAGGAACTCTTCGGTTTCGGAACTGTTCTTGGTAAAGCCTTACAGCCGCACGACCCGAACCAGGTTTACCATACGCCAACAGCATGTCCATCATCTCACTCCACGTGCACCTTTCCATGTTGTAAATAAAGTAGTATGCAGCAGGCATTCCAGCAAACTAGCGCAAAATATCAAGGAAAAACAACGATGAGCTCAGGAAGTAAACATGTATGCTAAACGAATTGAAGCGTCTTTGTTTTGTTTCTTTCGCGTGTTTATTTTAAAAGATACAAACTGTACACAAATGTAATTTACATATCTAAACCAAATGCGTGGGAGGCAGTAATGACATTAAGTCGTCCAGGGCTTAAACGAATCACCGCAGCAAAAAACCTACCTTAACAAAAAAAGTGTTAAAATAATGTTATATATCAGCTCCCAAAGTTTGTCGGTATAATTTTGTGACACCCTGTAAATCTCTGATACTCATACAATAAATACATTGTAGTTTATATCAAGATCGATCTCTAATGTATAGTAATGTTACATATATTTTTTTAACTCTATTAAATCTTAATTGCTAATTCGATTCTAGGACAATAGTGTATTTGAAGGAAACATTCTCTCACAGCTTGAAACTCTAAATAGCCCTTTAGAGGGAAATGGGATGTATGATTCTCCCAGTCTTACTAACTAACTAACTGGTATGAACGGACCCGGAGGATCATAACCGCGTGGACATATGCTCTCCATACATTCCTATCCTGCACTAATGTTTTCCAATTATCCCATATATAATTCACCACTCTTAAAACATGTGTAATATTTTCCATCCTTGTCGTTCTTGGCCTAAATACTGTACTGGGCCTCTAAATGACTTAAAATGTTCAAGCCCCTCTTGCATTCCCTTTATGTGGCACGTGCCATGCGTATGAAAGCCGAAGAAATGTTATTGTTCTCATTACATTTGGTTTCCCATGTATAGATCATGTAGCTCACAGTTAATTGGTCTTCTCCATTCACAGTTTTTCTCACTTTGGTCCTTTTTTTAAATAAAATATTTATTCTGAAACACGTGTAATATTTGCTCCGTTCCGGATGTAGTAGATCATGTTTTGCATCCATATTGCTGGGAAAATAACTGTTTTATTTATTTTTAGTTACAATTTTTGTAGATATTTAGGAATGACTATTTAGCTCATGTCCCAAATGGGAGTCAATGACCAATTACATTTCAATTATTTTTTATTTACTACCAATCAGTCATTTTCACTTCGATTTTATCAGTTTAATTTTATCACTGTAAAATCAAACACCTCTTTTTTAACATTCTGAATATGCCATATCATTATTTTACAGTGACCGCATGTGGCTACCAGACTGTACATATAGTGCACGAATTTTAACACAAAGTGCTTTCGGGAGATAATATAAAAACATTTGTAGCAATTGATTTTGCCGCAAAAAAATAAAAGAAACCACTGTTTGAACTTTCTTAAACGTATTTTTTCCCAGGTAATAACGTTCCAGAAAAATATAATGGTCATATTTACATCATAGGACATCAGAAATTAATTAATATACAGTTTGATGTGTTTAATTTTTTCTCCACTAGGGTGCATTCTTACAATATGCGATCCTTTGGCAATAAATAATATGATCTGGTTGCAATGATAAACAAGTGAAACATAACGTTTTCTAATACACTGGTGTCCAAAAGTTTAGGATAATTTGTAAAACGGAAAATCAAAATGCTTAAAGAGGAGCAAGGAGTAAAAATTATTTATCTAAACGTTTCTCAGTACATTTAGTTTAGTTTACATACTAAATTATAATCTCTCTTCAACAATGAAAAAATTAATAGCAATTATAAATGAAAATTGCATTGTTGCAGTTAAGCCCTGTTCCATAAATCTTCATGTTTAAAGAGAGTTATGATATAATCAGATGTAGTGTAAGAACAGATTGCAGTAAAATGGCACAAAGACAACATCTGGAACCTCTGCTTCGGGTGTAGAATTATTGGGCGGCTAGAAACAGGACAGACACAAACTGAGGTCTCCATAGCACTTAATGTGCCACAACATGTTATATCTAGGTTATGGCGACGGTTCCAAGAGACCGGAGACGTTAGGCGAAGACCAGTGGGAGGTCGTCCAAGAGTTACAAATCCTCAGCAGGATCGATATCTTGCGTTAACTGCAAGAAGAAAACCGAACAATGTCTGCCAGACAACTGAGTTCAGAACTTGCGGCCGCCTCAGGTATCAGAGTATCCAGACAAACTGTCTATAGAAGACTCAGAGCTGCTGGTCTGTATGCTAGACGGCCTGTAGTGTGCGTCCCACTCACCCTTGATAACAAGAGAGCACGTTTACGGTGGAGTCAGGAACATCGCGACTGGACTCTAAATCAGTGGAGCAGCGTGCTATTTACAGACGAGTCCAGATTCAGCTTGAACTGTGATTCGCATCGCGTGACTATCTGGAGGGAGCAAGGAACTCGTTACAACCCCATGAACATCATGGAAAGACATCCATTTGGTGGCGGTGGTCTCCTGGTATGGGGAGGGATAATGATGAATGCACGCACAGAGCTTCACATCTTCGCAGGTGGCACTGTTAATGCTCAGCGGTATAGAGAAGAGATCCTGGAACCTCATGTAATACTTTTCAGGGGAGCTGTGGGTCCAGAATTCATATTCATGGATGACAATGCCCGACCTCACAGGTCACAACTGGTGGATGAGTTTCTTCAGGAAGGGAAGAAATGAATCAAGCGTATGGAGTGGCAAGAGCGTTCTTCCGGATATGAATACTATAGAGGCATGCCATGGAAGCCTCTTAGGGAGACAAATTGCATCTAGTCAGCCTACTCCGAGGACACTTCAAGACCTTCACATTTGCTCTTCATGAGTAGTGGAATTTGCTGAGCATCGAACTCCTGAACAAACCTCATCACTAGCATGCCACGTCGATGTGAGTGTCTTGTGGAGCTGTCAGGGCGGTAATCCACACCTCCATACTAATCATTTGAACCCATTGTAGTTCAACCTTTTGATGTTCGGAATTCTGTAATGCAGTTTTCGTTTGGTATGTAAAAGACAAGTGAATCACGTATTCATGCCATTGTTTCGTTCGTGCCTGTTTCTAATTATCTGTGACATACCCTTACCAAATTTTGTATTCTGACAAATGCTTTATAATAAGTCGGCAAATGAACTAATTATCCTTAACCTTTGGACACAAGTGTATATTGACTTAGGAAAACTGCTACAGAAAGAAGACATAAAAACAGTATATAGGCCTACCAGGAAAATAAAAAACCTCCTCAGACCGATTAAGGATCAACTTCATCCTCATCAATCAGCAGGCATATACAGGATCCCGTGCAGTTGCGGCCAATTGTATATAGGCACCACTAAACGCAGCAGCATCACAACCAGACTTAAAGAACACGAAAGATACAGCCGTCTTAAACAAGTGGATAAGTCGGCAGTAGCAGAACACTCTCTACTTGAAAGCCATACAGCACAATACAACAACACAGATATATTATCTAACTGCACACACTATTTTACCCGTCTGCAACGAGAAGCCATTGAAATATTTCAACAAAGCAAGGATACCAGTGTTTAAAGAAGCCAGATGTAAACCCCTACACAAGCACTTGCATGTCATTTAAATGTGAGTGTATGGTACCGACATTTTCAGGTCTTGACCCAATAGTTTTGATGCTTGTAGTGAATGTGTGTCTGCAATTAATATTTTTACAAAGAAAGTGATCCTCTCTTTGCATTTTATTGTTCATGTTTATTGTTTCATTTTCGACGAAAAATTTCTGAAATGACGAGGAAGAAGCATAAGTGTCACGGTCTTAAAATACTTGAATGTAAGTGTAATTTAATGTGTAATATGGATATGTGTTCTGTATTGTAGTGTAGTGAGAACGTGTGTGTTTCTTATGGCTTGTATTAGTCTGTTATTATGTGTTTCATATGTTTCTTTCTGTGTGCGTGCTAGGTGTCTTATATGGTCTTTTATGTATGATAATTCAGTTATGTCATGAAGTAAAGGAATCTGAGTTTGTCTATCTGCATGTAGGATTATTCTTAAAGCTTTGTTCTAGACTATTTGAAAATTTTTAATGTGTGTACCGGCTGCATGTCCCCAGGCTGGACTGGCGTATGTCATTAGTGTTCTGAGAGTGCTTTGTATAGATTTGTTTTATATTTTATTGTAAGTTTGCGTGATGCAAGTATGGGAAAGATGTGAGAAATTCTTGTTAATGCTTTAGTTTTAAGTTGTTTTATGTGCTGATTAGAAGTTAGTTTTTTTGTCTAAAATAATTCCTAAATATTTTATTGAATCTTTATATTCTAAATTTGTGTTATTTATATGTAATGGAGTTGGATTAGGTCTTCTTCTAGTGAATACAATAGCTTGTGTTTTCTCAGCATTTAGTCTGATTCTCCATTTGGAGAACCAGTTGCTGATCTTGTTTATATGTGTTTGAATTTTTCTGTGGTGTAATGAATATCTGTATCTGTGCAGTATATTGCTGTGTCGTCTGCATATTGTGCTATTTTAGTGTATTGTGATGTTGGAAGGTCTGCTGTGTGGATATTATGCCAACACAGATACTTGAGGGACTGCAGCTTTAATTGGAAGCCAATTTGATTTCTGTTCGTTATAAATGACTCTAAATATACGTTTATTTAAGTAAGAATGTATTAGTTTAATGTAACTGTTTGGAATATTATGCTGTTTTAATTTAAATATTAGTCCGGTGTGCCAAACTGAGTCAGAAATTTTTTCTATATAAAAAAAACTGCAGTTGTAAATTTTCTTTGTAGAAATCCAGTCGTGATGTCATCCATGAGTCTTGTTAGTTGTAATGTAGTTGAGTGTTCAGATCTGAAAGCAAATTTAGTCAAAGGTAGTATTTGAGTTACGTATGGTTGTAGTCTTCTTAGAATTAGTCTTTCTAGTATTTTACCTAAAAATGGATAAGTAAGCTAATAGGTCTAGTTTTGAGGAAATAGTGGATTTTTTCCGGATTTAGGAATGGTTGTAATCTGTGCTAGTTTGAAAGGAGCTGGAAAATTATGTAATTTCAGTGCAGTGTTTAGAATTTTTGTCAAATGTACTAGGCCTTTCCTAGGAAGTTGTTTCAGTGAAAGTGTAGTTAGTCTGTCTTGTCTTGAGGCTTTATTATTATTTGGAGATATGATAATTTTCTTAATTTCGTTTATAGTAGCAATTGGTATATGAAATGTCGTTGGTGCATTTAAGTATGTTCTTATTTGTCTTCTGATTCTTCCTTCAAAATGTTCATAAGTATTGTTTCTTGTCCTAGATCTGAATTGGTCTTCTATAGTCTCTGGAAAATCATTTGCTTTGTCTTGGTCTTCATATAATAGTCCGTGTCTTCCGTGTAGTGGTCTGTTTCTTGTTGTTTGTCTGTGTGTGAAGTTTGTTTTTATTATTTTCCAGGTAGTGTCATTTTCAACTGCAGTCTTTAGTTCATTATTTAAATGCTCTATTTTATGATATTGTATTAATGATTTGATTCTTTTAGTGATTATGTTAAGTTGATATTTACTTTCATGTGTTCTGAGACGTTGCCATTGTTTCCTGAGTTGTCTTTTTTGTAGTAGTAGTAGTAGTTCAATTAGTCCTGGAATGTTATGTGCGTATTGTCTTCTTGTCATTCTTGTTGTTGTAGAGGTATTGTAAGTTTGTAGGAGCGTGTCTTGAAAAGTTTTAGTGACTATGACTAATTCTGTAGTAGTATTTATCGTAATGTCTGGTGTTATACTGTCATTTAATTTTTGTCTGTATGAAGCCCAGTTAGTAATTCTAGTTATATTAGTTCTAGTCTCTATTCTGATGGGATGTATTACAATTTCCATTATTACTGGGCTATGGTCTGAATTTAATTCATCTAGAACGTCTGTGATGTTTAAGATAGGTCTAGGTTTAGTAATAAATATATCTAGTACGTCTGGTCTATGTCCTTGATAGCTGTAGTATGTAGGTTGTAATGGTCCTAAGACTTGATAAAGATTGTCTAGAGAATGTTGCAGGAGAGTTGTGCCTTTGGCGTTTGTAATTCTTGAATTCCACGTAGGATTTTTGCGTTAAAATCTCCTCCAAATATAAAGTTGTTTGTATATCTAGTAAGTATGTCTAGTTCTCTAAATGTTAATGTATTTCTTGGTGGAATGAAGAACAATCTACTAGAACATCAGACAGCAACCTCATTGGTGCAATGGAAGACCCTAATGCTAACCAACCACAAGGCAGATACAATTTACGAAGTAACGGACCGCGCAGAGAACACGTCGCGGATAAAATGTATAAATAGGGCAGGTAGTCGACAAATTTGCCAGGGATTGGATTCGTCGGCCAGCAGCGGAAGAGGAAGGTTGTCTCCAGCACCGAGAGAAGCGCTCCTAGCGGACCGGCGACCAAGCACTCACCCAGCGGTGACTGGGTTTGAGGACCGATAGCAATATCGGAACCAGCGACTGCGCCAACGCAGCTAACCTATAGCCAAGGCTTGCCCGACAGCTTTAGGGTTACCAAACCTAACTATACCCGTTAGTACCTCATAACCTCAAAAGGCACTAGGTCTTATCCCATCTGCCCCTAGCTCGGCCTCTTACCCAAGGTCTTTGTCAGGGCACTTCCAACCTGTCAACCACCTCCCACACCTATAACACCAGCCCAATATGGGACCACGTAGGCCTGGAACGAGCGAAAGCTCATCTGAGTGCACTCCAATCGCGCAGCGTACGCGGCGTAGACAAGAAAATAATGTAGCCAGTGCTACTATTGAAGTCGAGTCCACTCCTAATGTCCTCCCATCCCCGGAGGTCCTCCCGCCGGCTAGCGGGGGCTCACCTGGGGGTCCGAGGACAAAGGACTCGCAACCATGTAAGTCGAAACCTCCTTCCCTGCTGGTGAGTCGGCAATTTACTGTAGATCTCGCAGCGGCGAACAGGGAATTCGCAAAGACCGAACCTCTTGCATTCATTTGCAAGGCGGAAGGATTCGGGACAAGGGTTAGGCTAACTTCAATGGGAGCCTATTACAAGTACCGACAGCTATTGCTTCGGCGCAATATTCCTCATCGCGAGGAAAATAAGAAACCGCGGATACCAATAAGGAAATTCGTAGTCAAAGGAGTCGATTCCGATGTGGAAACTTCTGAGATCCGGGACTGCCTGGGCGGTCATGGCTTCAAGGTTCTCTCGGTCGTCAACATGACTTCTGGGAGGACTAAGAGGCCGTTGCCTATGTTTCTGGCGGTCTTGGCGGAAGGGCCCACAGTCTGCGGGGTGACCAAACTTCAGCGATTGTGCCACTACCGAGTAAAAATTGAACCATACCGGCGCACGAAGCCACCACCAAACAGCGCATCGCAAAAAAGGCGATAGTACAGGATGATCCTGCTATCAATAAAAAGGCAGTTCCAGTTGAGTTCGCTCCTGCTGCCATTCCCAATAGCCTAGGCACAGAGGAGTCCATCGCTCTTCGCCCTGAGCCTCCTGGATGGGTGACCGTCACAGCAAATACAGATGCTTTCAAAGGCACTGGAAATAAACATAAAAGAACTGGACCACGTAGGACCCAGGCAACACAGGCCTCGCAGACAGAGGACCTAGACTTGGCCACACCTGAGCCTAAAAAGCACGATCCGCGGGTACTCAAACTGTCCCGGAACCGTTAGAGATTAAAATGACGCAAACCGAGGGCACTCAAACTGTCCCGGAACCGCTAGAGATCAAAATGACGCAAACTAAGGGAGCTCAAACTGATCTGTATGGGCCAGCACCTCCGCGCCCTGAGGCCGTCAAGAAAACGTCCTCAACGAAAGAATAGAGGAGTGGATGCACCACGTGTTTGCCTGTGTTGGGATGACTGCCCGACATATAATGGCAGGGCGGATGGAATTCCACATAAGATCTTTGCCGCTTTGGAGCAATCAATCTCTGAATGCAAACCCAATGCTTATCTTTATATGGATTTTCATTATGAGGATGGGATATTAATCGGCATTGACGTGTTATGTGCAAACTGACACACTAGCTCGACATAATGGATCATTCCATTGCAAGGTGATTTACCGGTTATTCACCTCAAGAACCGGACAACCAACAACCAGGATCGATTTTGGCCATTTTTCGAAATTCTTTACTTAACTTCACCCCTACTCTGCTAAGGTTTTCGGTGGTTTTCCTTAGCGTAAAGACAAATGTCGGAGTAGGTCCCTAATCTCCACCAGTAGTCTTACTTACTCCAATCATTTCTAAATTCAAAATTCCGAATATACGACCCAATTTACCTCCTAAATTAAAATTCAGTTTCGAAACTATAACAAAATTCTCGTTTCTAAAGCTACTCTGCTAATGGTTTAGGTGGTTTCCTTAGCGTTCAGGCAAATGCCGGAGTAGTCCCCTTGCCTCCACCAGTAAATTCACTCCTCCTATATCAAGCCGGGTGGGCTAACTTTATACTTATACCCATAACACCAATATTTACACCCAAACTGACGTGCGAGTAACATCAAACACCAAACACTGCCATGGTTGACATCAATCCCTAAATTTAATTTCCCCCCTTTTCGGCCTTAACTTCAAAATTAGCGGGACTAAAAGACAATGTCTTGGAACCCGCGGATGGCTAATGGACAATTAGACCATCCAAAAGGTTAGCTGTAGCCGCGGCTGGTAATTATCAGTCGCCGCATTCAGCATATACCATTTATTCATTCATTCAAATTTGCCAGGCTCAAGACAACCCTTGAGGATGCCGGACGCAATTTCTGGCGAAACGTCGGGGAACTATAAGCCTCAAGACCACGGCCAACAGCCCGGAAATCTTCTACAAGATCATCATAACGTTTTCTTTTGTTTTCAAACATCGCCGTTCACATTAAATATATAAATATTTTAAAATAACTAAATTTAAATAATAAGTTGTGAGTAAACAGCTTAATATTATTCGTTAAATAGTCCTAACAAATGCCACTCTTGATTTCCAAATTCTCTAGATAAATTCACTCCTCACTTCTTGAGTCGTGAATTTATCGATAATTTGGAAATCACTCTTGTATGATAAAGAGTTCTGTAGTGCATCAATAGCTTGCATTTCCAGAGATGACCCTATGTCTAATTTCTTTCTGCACAAGTATATAAATAATTATACTTAATATTTCTTTGATGTAATGCCCTAGTCATTATCGACACGTCCATAATGATAGTTGAATGTTACACATAAAAACATTATATGGAAGACGATTATCTTTAATAGTTTGAGTGATAAGTAAATGTGCCTCAGTTATTGTAAGGTAGATGGTAATAACTGAGGAGCTACAACATCATGGCTATAAGAATTAAGTGACGGAATGTCAGTCTATTGCCATTTAGTGAGATTATCTGATATATTTAGCTCCATGCAAATATGGCGATCACTGCAATATATCACAAGAGATGTCGTCATCAAATATAATGTAATTCTTATCACAAACGTAGTTTCGAAGATTATAAAAAAGTGTAATACGATATATCAGTATAGCTGTAAGGACCGTGATTTTTTTAATCAAAGAAAATATTGCCGCTAGACGTGGTAACGCTAAACCAAGTAACATTTCTTTAAGCAAAATAATCATTAGATTTCAGGAGTACAAACAGTTATTCGCATATAAACGTTCATTGGCTAATCTATGACATCTTGCCATCAGTGAATATTCGATCGGAGAACATGTAACTTTTTATGTCATGGTGACCAATGTGATAACATATGTTCCCGCTAGAGGCTATTGTCAACATATATGCTCACATTTAAGGTAATTCTATCCCAAGAGACGTCCTGCATTAGGAGGCAAGTTAGGGTGAGAAAATGGGCGAGTTTGCACACCAGTTTAGCGTTCACTTGTTTGTTAGCGAACATTTGTGATAAGTTGGCTACACTGTCTGAATAATGACTGATAACACATTTTACAGTACAAATATGCTGATTTTAAATTACTTTGAACTCAACTTCTCACTTTATTTTCCGGTATTTTTTTTTTCTTTTGGTATAAGATCAACATGTATATTTCTCTTAGATAATTATTCACACGGTGTAACAATAAATTGTGTTTTTTTCCGTGTTTTAATCAACGTTGGTGGCATTATGGCATAAAAATCTCATTTTATTTATTCTTCTTCTTGTATCTTGCAAGCCCATGTTTCCCTTAACAGAGATTTAGGCGCTCTCCCCCTGCAGGGAAGAATTTGAACCATACTAATTTAGTTACAGTTGTTTTCGTATAGATGTCATTTGAGTGGTCCGTGGTCAGCGTTCCACTTTATAATGACATCTAGGAAACCAAGGTAGTACTAGGACGGGAAAAGTCGGTAAGTTGCTTAGAGGCATTTTCATTGAGGCTTAAGGATTTTTTACAAGTCTGAATATCTTCAGACTGGGGACCCACGGCTTAATGTCCCTCCCGGAGAATTTGCTTCCATCCTAAAAAGATCCATCGACCCCGGCCGGGTTTGAATCCGCGACCCTCGGGACTAGCATCTTACCTATTCTTGACTCTTATTGCAGTAATAAAAATTATTAATATTTTAAGGGGCCCCTCCTTCATATAACATATGAATAAACCATTACGGAAAGGCAAGGAGCATAGCCACTAGTCCACCGCGGCCGATCTTTTATTTATTAAGAGGAAAAATAACTACATTTTATGATAAAATTACATGTAATAAATGTTATAATATCCATCCATCCATAGTAATTCTGCCCGAGGGCAGGTCTTTTACTGCAATCATAGCATTTTCATGCTATACTTGCAGCTTTACTAGGGAATTATAGGTGTGGTAGCTTCCCGTTACTTTCCACACCGGTGAAGGATGATGATATAAAGGATGATGATGATGGCCATATGAATTTCGGGGACCGTTTGGGCCTTAAAGTTTTCCTGACATTTGTCTTACAGGTGAGGAAAAATCCCGATAAAAACCTCACCCAGAAAAACTGCCCCGACCGAGGATCGAACCCGGGCCCGCTGCGTGACAAGGCATCACGCTACCTCGAAACCACAGCGGTGGACTTTTATAATATAATATATAATAAAATTATAAGCAATACTCAAACTTTTTAAACGTAAAAAAATATATTTTTCAATTACTTTTTTATAAATTGGAGAAGTATTAAAACGGAAAATAAATTTAGGGCTTGAATGATTGACAAGAAGTAATGTGTATTATAAAAAATGCTTTATATTATTTATATATTTATATTATAAACTAATCAGCCACGGTGGACTAGTGGTTATGCTCCTTGCCTCTGGTCCCGAGGGCCGCAGGTTCAAACCCGGCAGGGGTCGATGGATTTTTAGGACGGAAAATCCAAGGAGAAAGTCCTCCGGGAGGGACGTTAAGCCGTGGGTCCCCAGTCTGAAGATTTTCAGGCTCGTAAAAAATCCTTAAGCCTGAATGAAAAGGCCTCTAAGCAAAATTTACCGAATTTTCCCGTCCTAGTACTACCTTGGTTTCCTAGATGTCAGTATGAGGCGGAACGCCGACCACGGACCACTCAAAATGACATCTATACGAAAACAAGTGTAATTAAATTAGTATGGTTCAAATTCTTCCCTGTAGGGGGGAGAGCGCCTAAATCTCTGTAAAGGGAAAACATAGGCTTACAATACAATATTATAATCTTCATAAATGTGTTGCATGTTTTCCATTCCATTAACTTAATTTAAACTCTCACGATATAAGCACTTTTACCTGTCTCACGCCACCCAGGTCTAACAGTGGCACGACCTGTCATAGAGGAATCAATCAATGACTCTCACGTAGGCCCTGTATTTTTTTGATCGCATAAGGACATGGAGGGGCCCCGATGGAGTGATCAACACCGTGTCTGGAACTCCTCCGAGAGAAGACAACGTTAAGACGAAACGCAAAGTTCACATACACATTCATAATAAACATGGCGGAGGAGGCCACGACATTGAGCTGATCACTCATTATGGGAGATCCTACATGTCTTTGTGTGGTTACATAATGTGTATAATCCATATTTTAAAATCCTTCTCCCGACAGTCGTGTCACTGTAAGGTCCGGGTGGCGTATGACATGTAAAAAGTACCCATAAGTTGAGAAATATCTAATTGGGGTCAAGTTTCCATTGGGTTACTCCATTCTACCCCATACATGATTCGTATGACTCTGATTCAATACTTACTCTTGTTGTTGCCAGAAAACAGAAATGAAATTACACTACTATTTTAAGGACTTCAGAATGAATGAGAGAATGAATGCTCATTGTATAAGCAGACATAAGTGTCAAGTGCGCGGCAACAAAAGGTTGTAGGAATTTGTTCAAATAATAAAAAAATGTGTCCATCTATTAATTGATTTGTTTAAAACATGTTGGGGATTTGCCTTTACGTCACAGATAAATTTAATTCCATCTATTGGAAGTTTCATAAGCCTTACGGATGCGCACTACTGTACTGTAGACAACTTTTATAAGATTCATGATATGTTCCGTTGAGGTATTATTCAAAATTAAAGTATAAAATTTGGTAAATATTCCATAATTTTATACTTCAATTTTATACTCTAGAACTTATAAAAAAATTCTTGAATGACCCAATGGAAACTTTCTACACTAATCCTTCATGATACATATCAGCATTCAATATGTTGCTAAATAATATTTTATCGGAGAGTGTCGTTCATTAAAACATAAAAAATACAGTATGCGATGAAGATAGCATTAGAGATTAGATTGAACGTGGGGAAGGAAGATGTGAAGGATAAAGGGAAAAGACATACCCACACCCTTGGAAGTAAGATGGCAGTAACCCACTTTCCCATATGAGCTAGCAGACTCCCTTGAGAGAGCAGGCAATGTCCTGGGGTAACCGCTACATGGCTGGGGAGGAAATAGCACTGAACCAGAGATAAACTGTTGGCGGTATGCTCCCGATGAGCTCCTCCTACATTACGTCGAGTTAATACTCATGGTGTGGTTTCTACAGCGCTTATCAAACCATTTTCTGTCACATTTCGAACGCACATTTTCTCCTTGCAACGTTACTTTATCGTCTTACTTATATAAGATACATTTTTTTTTCATTATTTTCCTTATCTCGACAGATGATATCTGTAATGAAACTGACACACTTCCACTAACTTATCAAAGTCTGCTTATTTAATCCGTAGTTCTAATGCTGCGTTCATTAAGACCCTCCATTAGTTCCTGACCTCAATCAACTGAATTCAGTTCGTATCTCCAATCCGATATCCATTTCTCTCAGATTCATTTCAATATTATCCACAAAACGTCGCCTAAGTATTCCTTCTTCTTCTTATTCTTCTTTGACATTTCTTTGTTACAGTTACATTTTCAGACTGCCAAAATGGTAAATGTGTAATAATAATAAATCAAGCCACAGTTAGTCCAAAAACATTCAAGACTAAAAGTGCATAAAACACTGGCTCTTCCAACTCTTTTGTATGGTAGCGAAGTATGGACGTTGAAACAGAAGGATATATAGAGACTTATATCTGCTGAAATGAAATACCTTCGGAGGATTGCAGGATACACACAGATTATCAAAAAATTGAAGACATCTTAGAAGTATTACATATGGAACCTTTAGAAAATGAAATTTGTGATTTTAAGTCCAGATGGATGCAACATGTTCATCGAATGGAAGATCGCAGGATACCCGAACAAATGTTGAGATATCAACTTGCAGGTAAAAGACCAGGACGTCCACTCAAAAGACTTCTGGATGGTGTTTCTCTTGAGGCCGAAACAGGTCAACAAATGGCCTAAATTCGTGAGTGTACTATGATGATGATGATGATAATAATAATTATTATTATTATTTTCATTATTCCGGCTTTTACAATGAATATACATTTTTCCGGTACCCTTGTTCACAGTTAACTACACATTTGTTTCAACACATTTTCCCATTCCTGTCTGTTCATCCATATATCTTCTTCTATTTCCCATTCCCTCTTAGCTTCATTAATTCCCTGAATCCACGTAATAGTTGGACTACCCTTCTTTTTCCTTCCCTGTGGTTCCCAACCCATGATAATCTTAAAAACAATAATAATATATAACATATTTCCTAATATTTGGTGAGATTACTACAAAAGCAGAAGTACTAAAAACACTTAAGTCACAATGTTTGCGATGAGAAATACATGAGGAACGAATGTGGAATGAACGAAGGACATAGAAACTCCTTGTAGGAAAAAATAGGAAAAGTATTTATTAGCTAAGCCACATTTGTAACTGCCAAAATAATAAATATTTAATAATAATAATAATAATAATAATAATAATAAATTGAGTTGGTGTTTACTTGATGAAAATCCATATTTATTAATTAAATAAAAATAAAACGTAGTTTTATTTGATTTTCATATTTATTATATAATTCAGTAACAGCTGTTTCGGTACACTGTACCTTCTTCAGACATGTTAACAAATTATGAATTGTGTTCCAACTGATCTAAGCAACAATACAACAATATTTATTTAAATTTTTTAATTTAACAAAGGGGATTCATTCAAATCAAGTTGAGAATTTAACAGTTTTTTACTACTTTTAAATTTATTAATTTCTACAGCCTCCAAAAGATCTAACTTCTTACCCTTATCACAAATATGTAAAATTTCAAAATTTGGATCGAAACAATGATTAAATTGGAATAGGCGAATTCAAAATATGTTAACCACCTATTCCAATTTAATCATTGTTTCGATCCAAATTTTGAAATTTTACATATTTGTGATAAGGGTAAGAAGTGAGATCTTTCGGAGGCTGTAGAAATTAATAAATTTAAAAGTAGTAAAAAACTGTTAAATTCTCAACTTGATTTGAATGAATCCCCTTTGTTAAATTAAAAAATTTAAATAAATATTGTTGTCTTGTTGCTTAGATCAGTTGGAACACAATTCATAATTTGTTAACATGTCTGAAGAAGGTACAGTGTACCGAAACAGCTCTCACTGAATTATATAATAAATATGAAAATCAAATAAAACTACAATTTATTTTTATTTAATTAATAATAATAATAAAAATATAAAATTATTTATAATATTTGGTGAAAATACTACAAAGCCAGAAGTAATAAGAACGCTTAATTCACGACGTATGAGATGGATAGGACATGTGACACTAAGTGAAAAGAAACAAGGGCATACAAACTCTGTAGGAAAAACAGGAAAACTGTCTAGTAAGTAGGCCACATTTTTACACTGTTAAAATGGTAAATATTTAATAATGAAAACATGTAAAAATGATTTACAATATTTGGTGAGAATACTACAAAACTAGAAGTAGTAACACTTAAGTCTAGAAGTCAGGACAGGACAAATGACACGTACGTGGAATGAAAGAAGGGTATGGAGATTCCTGTAGGAAAACATAGGAAAAAGTGTCTAGTAGATAGACCAAGAACGAGGCGGCGAATAATATTACCCATGATGTGACAGAAGTAAATTATGCATGTGATAAATGGAAAACACTAGCTCAGGATAGGGATGAATGGAGAGTTAATATTCGCGCGACAATTAACCTCTGGGTTCATTAGTGCTAGTGGGTTAATTAATTCTTGAACCTTTCGTAATAAAATATTATAAGACCTGAATTTAGAAACCAATCTGTCTCACGCCGGACTGAACTTATATCATTTAAGAGTTTAAAGGTCAAACAGACCTTTTATTTAGGCTTTTTTTTTTCACGTCCAGGAGGTGTCAAGAAACTGACTGTAATATTTCTATCTACAGCGTAGATTCCGCGGTAATCTAGTGTTATGTTCCTTATCTCTAATCCCGAGGGTCGCGGGTTCAAACCCGGCTGTGCTCAATGGAGTTTTAGGATGGAAAAATTCAAGGGACAAGTCCTGCGTGGGATCCCGAGTCTGAAGATTCTCAGGCTCGTAAAAGAATTGCAAGACTGAATAAAAATACCTCTGTGCAAAATTCCACCGACCTTGATTCATCCAAGAAATGCCTTAGTTGTCTACTAGATGTATCATTGAGGCGATATGCTAACCACATGCCACTCGTTCATATTTGTAAGTAATTAAGCATAAATAAATTAGCCTTGCTAAGAACTCACACTGTGGAGCACCTGTGTCGCAACGAGGTACGTATGGTGTGTGTAGGTACGTACAGCATAATAATTATTATTGTTGTTATTATTACCTAGTATCGAATGCACTTATTTAGGAACAAAATTAGACAATTCAGGCGATAACACAGTGGAAATTAAAAATAGAATCGCACAAACAAAACAAGCAATAAATGCTTTAAACTCTGTTTGCTGGAGCAAAAATATTACAAAAAATAGAAAATTACAAATATATCAAACCATAATTCAGAGCATTTTAACATATGGTGCTGAAGTCTGGCAAATTCCTACCAGGGAAATGAAAAGAATTTTAAGTACAGAAATGGATGTTTTAAGAAGATCAGCTGGAAAATCTAGAATGGATAGAATACGAAATAAAGAAATAAGGGAAATTATGGGTGTACAAGAGGAGCCGGACATCATAGAAAAGAAAAGATTGCAGTGGTATGGTCATGTCAAACGAATGCCAGAGCAAAGATTGCCAAACATTGTTATGGAATGGATCCCAATGGAAAGGAGGAAGAGAGGAAGACCGAAGAAAACTTGGATAGAAGGGGTACAAGCAGTTATGAATATCAGAGGAATGGAGGAAGATCAATGGATGGATAGAGAGGAATGGCGTTTGGTTTCCGGAAGACGGCGGCAACTGCCATGATACCGGATGATGATGATGATGATGATTATTATTATTATTATTATTATTATTATTATTATTATTATTATTATTATTATTATTATTATTATTATTATTATTATTATTATTATTATTATTATTATTATTATTATTATTATTATTATTGAACGAATGGAAGAAGATAGCATACCGAATAAGGTCCTCAAATGAGAAGTTAGAGAAAGGGAAGAAAATGTTAGATGGTTGGAATAAATAGTAGTATAGAAACAAGTGGTCACAAGGAAGGGGATATATTAGATATTTCTATGGAAAAATCGTTTTGGACTGAAGGAGAGCCACTGTAGAGTTGAGTATTCCTAATAAAATAATGTTATTGTTATTGTTGTTAATATTATTATGACCTAAAAAAGGTTGGATGGACGGTGTGAGAAGAAGAATGAGTGAACTAGCACTTGCAAAAGAAGATGTTCAAATCCGCTAAAAATAGAGATTATGAAAAGCATTGCATTGTACATAAATTCCGAAATAAAAATATTATTATTAATATTATCATCATCATCTTCATTACCTATGTCTCTGTGGGGTACTCAATGGTGTCCCTAGTTTCCACTACTACTACTACTACACGGGTTCCATTCACGGTCAGGTAAAAGACTTTAATTATAAGCTATAAATCACTGTGTGTGTGTGTACATGTGTCCTGTAATTGTGTGAAAAAGAAGAAAAAAAAAGATTATCATAAGTAATGCCACGAGTGATTTCCAAATTATCGATAAATTCACGACTCACGAAGTGAGGAGTGAATTTATCTAGAGAATTTGGAAATAAAGAGTGGCATTTGTTAGGACTATTTAACGAATAAAATTAAGCTGTTTACTCACAAATCATTATTTAACTATAGTTATTTTAAAATATTTATATATTTAATGTAAACGGCGATGTTTGAAAACGAATGAGAAACGATAGGTACGCTTCTACTGCTTCATTTGTTTATCACTGCAACCAGATCATACTATTTATTGCCAAAGGAACGCAATATTGTAAGGAGGAGCTTTCTTTAATATGGTAATCATAACACTGATAAATATTTGGTGAAACACGACTCTGATTGGTTGTAAAACAGAAATCATTGAAACGTGATTGGTCATTGACTCCCATTTGGGGCATGAGTTAAATAGTCAACGTAAGAACATAATGAAAAATCAGTACAAAAAATATTAACTAGTTAATTATCGGCGTGCGCTGCCAGGCCTAAATAAATTAAATACTGACGGTTAATTAATTATATAGTATACACTGCGACGAATCAAACATGGCGGTTGCTAGAGTACGTTTTTAATTTCAAATTTTAGGTAAAACCCCACTTTTAACGGTCGGGTTTCGCTGACGTTTTTTGTTAATACATACCACAGTTTATTTCAATATGATATTCCGAGTTTTGTTGTCAAACATTGAAAATTACGATCGCTAGAGCGATTTTTACATTTTAGTTTCAAGTGAACTCCTACGGGACGCGCCGTAGCGTAGTGATTAAGGCACTGCGCTACAAGCCGAAAGGTCGAGGGTTCGAGCCCCGTGGGATCAGGATTTTTAAACTGACCCAAACCCTCTGGCGGCACTGTGGTCCTGGGGTCGACTCAGCCTCTAACGGAAATGAGTACCAGACGCTTGTTTCTGGTGGTAAAGGCGGCCGTCACGCAGGGCTGACAACCCGGCTGACATCAGGTGCCGATTGTCTAGAAAACGTGGGAGCCTTAACCTCCTACTACCCCAAGGGCCTCCTGAGACCTGTCGTGGGATCACTTTAGTTTTGGAACGGGTTTTTTAGTCAGGAGGAGGATCCTATCCGCTATCCGAGATATTAAGTTTGTCAGTGACAGGATATCATACATAATTCGAAAGGGTAAACGACATGATTTTATAATTGTAATTATTCGAGCCAAATGAGATAAATTTAGAGCAATTGGGTAGTATTAGACGGGAAATCACCAGACTACTAAAGAGTAAAAAGAGGGAATATCTGAGAGAAGATCTTGAAATGAATGCAAAAAATAGGAACATTCGAGAATTATATTAGGGGATTAGGATAGAGAAGAAAGGGTTTCAGGCAGGAACAAACATAATTTGGAATGAAAATGGGGAAATCATTGCAAATTCCAGGAATATATTAAATAGATGGAAAAGTTACATTAATCAGCTATTTAATGTACATACAGAACAGGACATTGAGGAGGATAAGTTACAGACAGCAGAACTGTTATTCGCAAACCAAGTGCATTAGAGGTTAAAATGGCGATAGAAAAATTGAAGATATATAAAGCATCAGGTTCAGATGAGATCCCAGCAGAACTGATAAAATCAGGGGGAGAAAAATTGATGGACAAGATATGCTGGTTGTTTAGTATGATTTGGGAAGGAGAAGCTCTTCCAGATGAATGGAAATAATCGATTATCGTACCAATTTATAAGAAAGGAGATAAAACTAATTGCAACAACTACAGGGGCATCTCATTACTTTCAACTTCGTACAAAATTCTAACAAATATATTAGTAAGCAGACTTACTACCTATATTGATGCCATTCTAGGAGATCATCAATGTGGATTTAGAAGAAACAGGTCTACAACAGATCAGATTTTTAGTATAAGACAAAGTTTAGAAAAGAAATGGGAATATAATAGTTCTGTACATAAACTATATGTAGACTTCAAAAAAGCATATGATTCAATTAAGAGGGAGAAGTTATATAGTATCCTGCTGAAGTTCGGAATTCCTAAAAAGTTAGACTTAATGAATGTGTCTAAATAGCACAAAGAGTAAGGCGCGTGTAGGCAAACAGTTTTCGGACACTTTTGAAATCCAGAATGGGTTGAAGCAAGGAGATGCACTATCTCCTCTACTATTTAATTTTGTGCCATCAAATCTTTAGGGCTAATGACAATTTGAGGGAAATTTTGAGGAAGTGGCTGAATTCAAATACCTAGTAACAAATAGGAATGAGATGCACAAAGAAATTAAAAATAGGCTCAATTCTGGAAATGCGTGCTAGTATGTATTGCAGAGACTTTTGAAGTCCCAACTCCTTTCAAAAAACGTTAAACTTAAAATATATAAAACTATTATTCTACCAGTTATAATGTATATGGGTGCGAAACATGGACTCTTACTTTAAGGGAGGAAAGGAGATTACAGGTATTTGAGAATAAATTACTTAGGAGGATTTTTGGACCACAGAGAGATGAACAGACAGGTGAATGGAGAAGACTACATAACAATGAACTACATGGTCTTTATAGGAAGCCAGATATAATAAGAACAGTCAAGTCTCGTAGACTGCGATGGGCAGGACATGTTGCACGTATGGGGAATGAAAGACGTGCATTGAAGCTTCTTGTAGGAAAGCCAGAGGGAAAACGCCCATTTGGTAGACCAAGAATGAGGTGGGAGAACAACATTATCTATGATTTGTGGAAGTAGATTTTACAGGGAATTATTGGAAAGCATTAGCTCAGGATAGGGATGTATGGAGAGCTTATGACCACGGGGCCATGAACCTACGGGTTCAATAGTGCCAGTGAGTAAGTAAGTAAGTGAACTCCTACACCTAATGATTATAGAACATAATAGATAACGGCAAACTCTTGATGCATCTGAAAACCTGTACATACATACATTCGTTTAAATATCCATATATAATAGTGTATTGTTATTATTATTATTATTATTATTATTATTTCTCCTTAATTAAAGCGGGAGAAATATTCCTGTTTGAATAAACATTATTACCGGATAACACATGTTTAACATTTACGCACCTTATTAATATTATACTTGTATTCGCACTAACATATGCATTATGTATATTACAACAGGTAATTAGATTAAATCTGCGCATGACTGTAGAACCTAATTACCCTCTGGGAATTCGTGTTTAATTATACAGTTAGGTGCTTTCTCTAATCATACAATTTTTCAAATAGTAGCTTTTTTTCCAGCGTGGACTTCTACAGAATTTATATTTCCATGATACGAAAGGCCTAGAATGCCATTGGCCTACCAACCAGACTACAGTGCAATACGTGCATTTTAGTGACTTTCCAAGGCAAATAGTTACAGAAAATGTACGCTATAAAATACTTTAAAAATAAATAAAAATGCATGGACACTATTTACTAGACAATAGACTTACTACAAACTATAAATAAATAATTAAATAAATGTATATGATATGAAATATATAAGGAAATTATTATAAAAATATATAAAGAAAAAGCAATGTTTGCACTAGGAGTCTGAGTGGAGTAATTTGTAGATCACTAGTGTACAAAGATATCTAACTAACTATCTGACTGGCACTATCGAGCCTGTAGGTTCATGGCTGTGCGGACATAAGCTCTCCATATATCCCTATCCTGAGCCAATTTTTCCAATCATCCCCTGTATAATCTACTTTCCTCATATCATAGTTAATGTTATTCTTCCACCTCATTCTTGGTCTACCAACTAGACGTTTTCCCTCTGGTTTTCCTACAAGAAGCTTCCATGCAGGTATTTCATTCTCCATTCGTGCCACATGTCCTGTCCATCGCAGTCTATGAGACTTAACTGTTCTAATTATATCTGGCTTCATAAAAACACCATGCAATTCACTGTTATACAGTCTGCTTAAAGTAAATAATGCATACCTAATTATAGAACCGTCATAAACTTCTAATTATATATATATATATATATATATATATATATATATATACTCTTTAATTTGCTTACTTGTTATAGTAGCTACTAGGTGGCAGTGGAGACCGAGTTCCCGCTACATCTGGTAATAATAGAGAATATATATAAGAAAAATAAATGTTTGATCTGGATTCGCCTGATAGCGTAAGTGGTAGCGCACTGAGGTATCAACTCAAAGGTCCGGGTTCAAATCCCGTCCAGCATTTATTTTTCTTATCTTGTCATATTAAGCTTGCATTGCTCAATGTCAAAAAGGTTTGATTATATCATCGAAAAAGCGTCACTGCTATAAAGTAAAAATATTCTCTTTAATTTGCTTACTTGTTATAGTAGCTACTAGGTGGCAGTAGAGACCGAGTTCCCGCTACATCTGGTAATACTAGAGAATATGTACAAGAAAAATAAATGTTTGTACTGGATTCGCCTAGTTGCGTAAGTGGTAGCGCACTGAGATAACAACTCAGAGCTCCGGGTTCAAATCCCATCCAGGCATTTATTTTTCTTATCATACCATATTAAGCTTGCATTGCTCAAAGTTAAACATTTAATTATAACATATATATATATAATGGAATCGATCATCAAACCATTTTCTGCCTAAAAGGCGTTTCCATGTCCTTCTTTCATTCTACATTCGTGCTACGTGTTCTGTCCATCGCAGACTTCGTGACTGAAGTGTACTTATTACTTCTTGATTTATAATATTCTCAGCAAATATTGGAAACAATATTTATATAGTTATTATTAATTATTTACTATTTTGGCAGTGTAAAAATGTGGCTTACCTTCTAGACACTTTTTCTCTGTATTCCCACAAGAAACTTCCCATGCGCTTCTTTCATTCCACATTCATGCTACATATCCTATCCACCGCAGGCTTCGTGACCTAAGTGTTCTAATTACTTTGGTTTTGTAGCATTCTCACCAAGTATTATAAATAATTTTTATTATTTTTATTATTACATATTTCAGAATTAAGTTCTTAGGAAAAAAATGGATCAAAGAAAGATAAACAGACAGGCCAATGAAAAACACTACATAACAGGGAGCTACATGATATTTATAGGAAACCTGTTATATTAAAAATAGTTACGTCTCATAGACTGCGTTGGGCAGGACATATGGCACGAAGAGGGAATGAAAGAGTAGCATGAAAACTTCTTGTATGAAAACCGGAGGGAAAACGCTCAGTTGGTAGACCAAGAATGAGATAGGATAATAACATTCATCTTGATTTGAGAGAAGTAGAGTATACAGTGGATGATTGGAAAGTATTAACTCAAGATAGGGATGTATGGAGACCTTACGTCCGCGCGGCCATGAAACGACTGGTTCGATAATGCCAGTGACTTAATAGTAATTAAATTTGTTGAAATTTCGAAACAAAATAAATACATTTTGTCTAACATCGTGCACGGGTCTGCATGTGTGTACTTGCATATTTTTTTACATGAATAAAGTAAAAACTAAATATAACAATATAAAAACAAATACATACATAGTTATACAAACCCACACTCATATATAAAGAAGGCATAAAAACAATATATGTATGTATATCTACGTCTAGAGTACACACACAGTAATACACATCAACATTCATACATAAAAAGACCATGTGTGTAGATATAAAAAAGTCTCTCATTTTGCATAATAATAAAAAAAGTTTTTTACAGAACATATTAAAAAATAAGTAGTAGTAGTAGGACTTTATTAGACAAAAGTAAGATATTTACAATATTATTTACGAATATGGGTCGCACGGGCAGTAAGCCGTACGTGCTGTTGACAGTCCGATACAATAAAGTAATAATTGGTAATAGTATAAAGAAAAAAACAAAAAGAAAACAATAATATTACAATTACATAAAGAAAACACAATAATATTACAATTACATAATAATACAATTACATTATACATTAATTAAGTTATGTATAATAATTAAGAATTAATGGTATTGCATTTTGATAACACGTATTTATTCATGAATAAGTGTTGTTCTTATTTTCCGCGTTTTGTCCAGACATTTACCCACGTTTATCCAATTTTCTGGATTTATCATTAACTCGTAGCATGCCAATCTTTCACGACTTGAATATAGAAATCTTTCCGGTAATAACTGACGTCTCCAATATTCTAAATCAGTACATTTCCCTACTATATGTATCTCGTCTTCGAAGCTCCCGCACGTTGGACATATTCGCATATCGTGATCGTCGCTAATTTTTACTAATTTCCATGCCCCTAGCCTAAACCAAGCAAGCTCTGATCTTTTTAAAAAAATAAGTAAAAACACGCGCGCGCGCATATTAATCCCGCCCTTACAGACAGCAAATGCACCAGCAGGCTATTCAACTAAGACTACTTGCCAATGTGTTGGTTTAATTAGATAGTTATGTATTTGAATTTAGTCAGTTCGTCTTACTTGCCCTCATTTGTCATTAAATGTTCGTTTCTTTTATGTAGGCCTAATGTAATTCTACGTGTTAATACATTTAAATCCAAATCTAATTATATCTCAAGTTCCACACAATGAAATAAATTCAGAATTGTGCATATACATATAAATATTCATCTAAGAAGCTTAATTCTTACAATATTTTATTTTATTCCATGTTTTGTTAGTATTAGCTAATATTAGACCACATCCGCATTGTCGTTTGTTTAGTATATATTTTAATAATAGTTTAAAATTGTAACAAGTATTTTTAATGCCCAAAGTTGCCCTTTTTGAACATTTTTGGTGTTCTCTCCTAGCATTGGCGTAATTATAACCCACTTCTGAGGTTGGGACGCCTGGACGGCGGGATTACGTTGCCCGATGATATAATGGGTGATGTTGTGCCAGGAGAGTCCTTAATCCTAAGCTTAATCTAAGATGAATATGAATGATGATGAGTGGGATGGTCATATGATGTTCGGGGACCGTTTGGGCCTTAAAGTTTCCTAACATGTGTCTTACAGGTGAGGATAAACCCAGATAAAAATCTCACCAGGAAACTGTCCCGGCCGGGGATCGAATCCGGGCCCGCTGCGTGTCAAGGCAGCACGATACCTTGAGACCACAGCGGTGAACTGTAACAAGTACCGGTATGTATTTTTGTATGATTTTATCATTCGTTGGTTGAGTGGAAGATAAGGCTTTATGACCTTAAATCTGCCAGCTTAAATAAAGAATTATTTTTATTATTATTATAAAATTATTATTATTATTATTATTGTTATTATTATACGTGGATTCAGGGAATCAATGAAACTAAGAGGGAATGGGAAATAGAAGAAGATATATGGACGAACAGACAAGAATGGAAAAATGTGTTGAAACAAATGTGTAGTTAACTGTGAACATGGGTACCGGAAAAATGTATATTCATTGTAAAAGCCGGAATAATAAAAAAATTATTATTATTATTATTATTATTATTATTATTACTATTATTTATTTTTATCATTATTGTTATTATTTTATTATTATTGTTATTAATATTATTATTATTATATTATTATTATTATTATTATTATTATTATTATTATTATTATTATTATTATTATTAGGGAAGGGATTTTAAGGTGCAAATTTTAGTCCTAAAAGGGGGAAAATGGTTATGAAAATACAGTATATACAAAAAGATGCAAAAAAAGTTTCTGCTGAAACAATTGAATTAGGTTGTAAACTTATTACATGGACTCGGTTTATATAATATGCATATCATTTTACACCAATATTTTCGTATTTATAGAGTCCATAAGAGGTAATTCATAGTTCTTTAATTTATTGCAATATTTACTTCTCTCATGGAACGTCGAAAAATGATGCAATCGGTTTCGATAAATTGCGTTTTGAATTCTGAAAGTGCACACAACTTATCCTTCTTAACATTCGCCATGTTATTGTTGTGAAAACCTAGTTGTATCGGCGGTGCGTTCTTTGCCGGGCAGGTCTAGAGACGATACCTCTGTAGACGTAGTCGCAGAAAGCACAAAACCCTTGCATACGTCCTTAGGGCTTGTCCATTTGGGGAGTCACTGAGAAAAATTCGGCACCACACTATTTCAAACATGATGGCAGAAGCCTTGCGAAATAATGTTTATGAGGAAGTTCATGGTGTGGCCACTAATGGTGTAATATATGAACAGATATTATTACATTTAGACCATCTTCTGAAATTGGTATGATAATCCGTTTTGAGACTCATAGTGGCAACCTGAGGAAGTTGACTCTGAAAAGAAAGTCATTATATGAGCCAACAGTTGATTATTACAGAGACTATTTATAATTCATGCCCCAAATGGGACTCAATCACATTTCAATGATTTCTGTTTTACAACCAATCTGAGTCGTGTTTCACGAAATATTTATCAGTCTTATAATTACCATATTAAATAAAGCTCCTCCTTTTTAATATTCTGAACAGGTCTGACCATTATTTTGCAGTGACTGAGCCTGTGAGAAATACGGCTACCAGATTGTATATATAGTGCATGAATGTCAACACATGCCGCATTCGGGAGTTAATATAAAAACATTTGTAGCAATTGATTATACCACCAAAAAAAGAAACCACTGTTTGCATTTTTTCCCAGGTAACAATCCAGAAAAATATAATTGTCATATTTACATCATATGACATCAGAAATGAATTAATATACAGTTTGATGTGTTTCATTTTTTCTCCACTAGAGAGCATTCTTACAATATTGCGTTCCTTTGGCAATAAATAGTATGATCTGGTTGCAGTGATAAACAAAAGAAGCAGATGAAGCGTACCTATCGCTTCTCATTTGTTTTCAAACATCGCCGTTTACATTAAATATATACATATTTTAAATAACTATAGTTAAATAATGATTTGTGAGTAAACAGCTTAATTTTATTCGTTAAATAGTCCTAACAAATGCCACTCTTGATTTCCAAATTCTCTAGATAAATTAACTCCTCACGTCGTGAGTTGTGAATTTATCGATAATTTGGAAATCACTCGTGGCATTACTTATGATAAATACCAATTAGATTGTATAACTGTCACAGGCTAGATGATCGGGGCAAGAGGTACTATACCAGGATTTTTAGCTAAATTTTGGAATTTCTTAGATTTGGACAGAGTGTATTTTTCTAAAATTTCCATCGCTGCCATTAGAGGATCAATTTCAATTTTAAGAAACCACCGTTGCATAATTTCTACTTTATAGAATATACTTCATATACAATTTGGCATTGTTTAATGTACTTCATCTACTTCGAAAATTAATTATCTGTATCACTTTGTCCTTCTGGCAATCCTCTAATGAGGAATGTTGTATGTAATAATAAAAAATACGTTGTGGTTCAGACTAGTAAAATAAAACCCAACAAGTCGGCAGGTAGAAAACTGTTAAATTATTTCCAGCACTAACTGAACTTATTTCAAATTGACAGCAACACTGTTGAAATGTCCGTCGCTGTGGCGTAGTCGGTAGAGTCCCTACCTTCTACTCCGGCGATCCGGGTTCGATTCCCGGCGGGGTAAGGGATTTTTAAAAATCTCTACCTTGGGACTGGGTGTTTGTCGTGTCTAGTTGTACCCATTGGGTTTAATTCCTCCAAAAAAAATTAATTTAACTTTACGCGGCTACTGATTGGCTATTGTTGCTGGGATATAAATTACTGGTGGTTAACATAAATTATATTTTAATATTTATTATTTTCTATTGTTGACTTCACACTGCAGATTGGCAATTGTTTCTGGGATATAAATTACATAAATTATATTTCAATATTTATTTAATATTGTTGACTTCATATTGAAAATTTAAAAAGCTATTCAAGAAGAAAAAATATGTCCTATCTTTTAAAACCGCCGAGGAAAAGGTGCTGAAGTATAAAAAAGAAGGGAAACGGGGCCAAATGTAGTAATCTCACGAAAAGGTGCAAAAAATGTGTTCATTTCGCTTCGTTTCTTCCCCCAATCACATATATTGAACTATTGGTATGAAAACAGCTATATTTTTGGAAAGATGTCACACCTCGAAATCCATTTTGTAATTATAATACTTGTTTTTGTAAATACCTATAAGGAATAATTAATTATAAAGATAAAAATTTGCTGTGATATTCCTTATATAAATTGTGTTCAAGGAATGTTCATTATGTAAACGTCACTAGAAAGTGAGTAATTAAATCAAGTGTCAATATTAATGTCACATTATAACAAACAGGCCATGTTAAATTTATTTTATCAAAATATTTGTTCGTGAACATTCAACACACCGCGACAACATTCCAATTTTAAATAATTAATTACATACCATAGTTGTCATAGAGTGTAATCTAGTATTAATGTATAAACTAATCCTTGTTTAATCTTCCTACACGTTAATTTAATTCTATTGTTTAATATGAATGAATTCCATATCCATTTTAATATTTAAATTATATGGGGATCGCCATAGCATAGCATAGCATAAGGCAACAAGCCTCAAACAGTAATATGCGTGTTCGAGTACCCATGAGGCCAGGAATTTTAACTGGTCTAACCCTTTTGGCGGGATTATGGTCTTGCGATCAACTGATCTTCTCCTACCAGACTGTTCTGGAGAATAAGATGGCCGCCACGCAGGGCTGAGAACCCGGTTGCGATAGGCAGGACCTATGGCACGAATGGAGAATGAAAGAGGAGCATGGAAACTTATTGTAGGAAAACCAGAAGGAAATTGTGCTGTAGATAGAACCAGAATGAGGTGGGAGAATAGCATTAACCATGATTTGAAGATTATACAAGAAATGATTGCAAATCATTAGTTCAAATTAGGAATATATGGGGAGATTACATCCGCGCGTTCAATAGTGCCAGTGAGGTATTAGTTGATTTAATAATAATAATAATAATAATAATCATCATCATCATCACTCCAGGGATTAGGCAATTGCCCGTTCCGATTTCATAATGCATCAGCCCAACGTCTTCTAGGTCTTCCAACATCACGCCTTCCTCTTGCTTGATAATTTCTTGCTAATAATGGATATCTCTCCTTACTCATTCCATCCATGTGATCAATCAATTTCTGTCTGTAATTCGTGACTTTATCCAATAAAGGCTGTACTTTCAATTCTTCTCTTATATCCTCATTTCTTATTCTATCAAGTTTTGTACATCCTTTTACTTGTCTTAGGAACCTCATCTCCGCCGTCTGTATTTAATAATAATAATAATAATAATAATAATAATAATAATAATAATAATAATAATAATAATAATAATAATAATGGTAATAATAATAATAATAATAATAATAATAATAATAATAATAATAGTAAAGAATTTGTTGGAATCAATATAACTTAATAATTGGCGCGAGCATGTATGCCTACATAAGAAGATGTAACATTTCCCATTTTAAGTACTGCATTACCATTCTAAAGGACGAAGAGACTTGGACAGGTTCGGGACAAGATCTAGGTGGAAGGACCTTATTAGCGTCAGACCTGAACATAATCGACCCAATTCTTGAATTTTAAGAAGAAAAATAAAGATAAAAATGTAACATTCTGATGCTTAGAAAAAACATCAGTAATATTTTTTTTTCCGTGAATTAGAGATTATTTTTGGTATCTCTGCCAGTATAAAAAACAATACATTAGACATTTATTTGAAATATTAATACTAGAGATAACCGTGTAAAGACTTATTTTATTGTTCTGCGTAATCAATTGTACTCAATTCAATTCAACAACATTTCAAAATTAGACTATTAACACACGAATTAGCGAAAATTCCAAGAAACATAAAACGTATTATCATTTGAATTCATTTCTAACTATTAATTTTCGTGAAGAAAGTTATCTGACAAATCAGGGCCAGTGTAAAACTGAACAATCCACTCTGCATGTTTCATTGGCGCTGGAAAAACTAATTCTCATCGGCTAGTCAAATGTCATACGACAGGAGCCAGAAGATACAGTTTGAAATGATAATCTGGTATTTCTTATTATTATAGAAAACTTTCCTCGTTAGAGGATTGCCATAAGGACGAAGAAATACATACAATTAATTTTTGAAATTGATGAAATACATTTCGTAAATACATTAAATAATTTCAAATTATAATAATTGTAAGTATATATATAATATATTTATTAAACACAATGTGTACATCAAATTAAATTTAGCTTTTTACCAGTCTTTAATTAAATTGTTTAGAGGCAGAGTCCTGTTTTTACACTTCGCTAGATGATATTTTGGACATGGATAGTTGCATAATTTACAGATGCAGTCCTCCTTGGGTTCATGGTACATGTTGTTCAGGCATATATTCCCATGAAATCCATGGGCTGCGAAACGTGTGTACAGGTGCCGAAGTTCGAAATTCGGTTGCTTCCAGGTTTCTGTTTTCATTGCGTCTGTTTCCATAATTTCTGTCGGTATCTGGGCGGCTTTGTTCTGTCTCTCCTCGATGACGATTCTGTATGCTTGCGTGTCTGATATCTTCGATGAAGAAGGATTCCTGGGCTATTGTATAGGCATAACTATTTCTTGTATATTTTGAAATTGACATTGCTCTTTTGAGAAACCTTGATTTAACGTTCTCCAGTTTCTTAAGATTTTTCACTGTCAAGTAATTCCATATAAGCTGGATTCCGTATGTTGCGGCCGGCATTACTTTAAGGTTGAAGAGTTTCATTGCAGTTGAGAGGGATAGTCTTTGGAGTTTTGGGATATCGTACATGGCTTTCGTTGCAGCTGTTGCTCGATCCTGTATATGAAGTGAGAAAGCGGTTCCAGTTGTTTGTAAGGTGACCCCCAAGTATTTGTAGCTTGATACGAATTCTAGGGTTTCACTTCCGCATATAAGATGGTCCTTATTAGCCAGCCTTCCTCCTTTCCTGAATTTCATTGCCTTTGTCTTGGCGCTGTTTATTTCCATCGAGTTTTCAAGTGCCCATATCCTAATGTTCTCCATGGCTGTTTGGAGAGCTCCTTGATTCCTAGAGAGGATGATCATGTCGTCTGCGTACATGAGTAGCTTAACATTTCTTGTGTCTATAGTCTCTCCGATGTCTGACGTAATTACATTAAAGAGTACGGGACTCATCGGGTCTCCTAATTGTAAGTATATTCTATAAAGTAGAAATTTTGTAATGATGGTTTCTTAAAATTGTATTGACCCTCTAATGGCAGCGATACCAATTTTAGAAGACGGTTTAAACGAACTTTTCGTCTATTACTCCCATTAGTGGCCACACCATGAACTTCCTCATAAACTGTGTATCCATATTGTCGCAAGGCTTCTGCCATCATAGTTCGAATATTGCTAAGATCATCCAGGTTTAAAATAAAATAAATTATTACCATGCTAACTTATCTTCCAAAATAAATAGATGTAATTAAATATCACTTGCTTAAGTACATTATGTTAGTAACATCGTGAAAAATGAATTGCTTTTATTATAACTTGACTTATAATAAGAAGTAATCATATATCTATCAAATCATGTCTAAAATATGTTAACATTAAGTTATATTTGTAATCTTGTAACGCAGCGGGCACGGGTTGGATCCCCGGTCGGGACGTTTCCTGGGTTAGATTTATTTCACTTTTTTTCTGACCTATAAGGCAAATGTAAGGGGACGTTCAGGCCCAAACGGTCCCCGAACATCATCGGACCATTATCACATTCGCCTTTATTAGATTAAGTTCAGTTTAAAGCTTCTCCTGGAGCATCATTATTATCGCCTCACTATGATGGTTGTCCGTTTATAAAAAAGTGGGTGCCGCGCGACAATGCTTGACAATGATTAACTTCTTCTTCTCCTTCACGGTTTAGGCTGATTTACTAGTCTATTCCGGCCCCAAATTGCTGCTCTTTCCATCTTTTCTTTGGTCTTTCCAAACTTCTTCTTCCTCGTGGTAAATAACTGTATGCTGCTTTTGGTATTCTATTCTCAGCCATCCTTGCCAAGTGTTCTTTCCAGTTTGTTCTGTACACAATGATTGATATGCGGAATTATTATAGTGGCGGTAGTCGGCATCTTTGTATTTTATTATATAAAACAGCTGCAGGGGGAAAAAAAGCGAGCCACTGGACAGTGAGGCTACAATACCATAATCACCTTTCATAACATCGGGGCAGTGTAATCCCGCCTTCCAAGAGCCCAATGAAGTGCGATACAAGTATGTGATGCCAGAAGAGAATACCATAAAATGTCGTAATGACATCCTGGTGGTATTGATTATATATATACATATGCAATCTATGAAATATCAGTTTGCTAGACAAAATACTTCTATACTGTTTTGTTATTTTATTCTCATTTTATATTTTCAAACTTTCTCCTAAATTTGTGTTTTCTATTTAAATTATCTCATTAACTCTAATGATTTTTATTAGGTATTTTTGTAGACTGCGGTATAGAAGGTTGAGGCAGATAAAGTAAACTAATTTAGGAAGCACCCTATACTATTACTACGTAGGATAATTGAGACATATATAAAGTATCAGTCGATGTCTCCTCTCTCCATAAGTATAATGTAATCGCTCCTTGAGCTTTCTGTGAGAATAAAGTCAACGGTACTTTACGAATATAAATGTAGCAACCACATCATAATGAAAAAATGTAAAGAAACTGGAATAATTATTTCTAATGCATCATTATTAACATAGTTAATTGGTTGGAAATTTCAAAATTTAATTTACCATACTTATAATTGGCTACATGATATGTATAGGAAGCCAGATATCAAAGAACAGTTAAGTCTTGTAGACTGCGATGGGCAGGACATGTAACACGTATGGGGAATGAAGGACATGCATGGAAGCTTCTTGTAGGAAAACCAGAGGGAAAATGCCCAGTATACCAAGAATGAGGTGGGAGAATAACATTATCCATGATTTGAGGGAATTAGATTATACACGAGATGATTGGAAAATATTAGCTCAGGATAGGAATGTATGGAGAGCTTAAGTCCGCGTGGCCATGAACCTACGGGTTCGATTGAGCCAGTGAGTTAGTTAGTTGTAATTGTTTATTCTATGTTACGATCTTATTTATTTTTGTTATGCAACTTTTTGTCATTAGTTAATAGGAAGAGACGACCTTAGGTCTTAACTCTGCCAGTTTGAGATTTATTATTATTATTATTATTATTATTATTATTATTATTATTATTATTATTATTATTATTATTATTGTAGTTGTAGTTGTTCTTTGGTGTAATTGTCGAGCTTTATCTCCAAAGATGTCATTAAAATTGAGAAATTGCACAATTCAAAAAAGATAGCATGGTTCCAATTGTTAAAGTAAGTAACAAATCTGAAAAAAAAAACAGTATGCTACATTTCATTGGGAATAAATAAGAAGATAAAATGTTAAAGAAAATTAAGAAATTACATTTTAGGGTCTAGCATAGAAATAAAGTACAAGCAGAAAGATAAATTATTTCCACAATAAATAAAGAAAATGTAGTATTGTATTTTCTTCATGTTAAAATGAACATAGAGTATCTTAGAAGATAAAAGGCCAACATTGATTGGTGGCAAGAATCCAAATAGCCATTGAAACTCCCCAATCACGTAATAGAGATTTTGAACCCTGGCAACCACACAACTCAAAGGGTTTGTATGCCAAGGGTCAAGATAGCAGTTCACTGCATATGTGAATCAACATCTCATTCAGATATCTACAGTATGTCTAATTAATTGCAGTGAAATCGGTTCATTTTATCTACCCGTGGTCATTTGGAACAAATTAACCGTCCCATTCATCACATTACATATCTCATTTTGTTTGTTTTTTAATTTAACAAGAGAATTGTCAACAATTTCATACCGAAACATTCCTTGGAATTTCTTCCAGAGAAGCTTCGTAATGTACAAAGGGCCGTGTCAAAAAAATCTGCCGTTTTTAACTGCAAGGCACTAAAATTCAGGACCAAATCTCTAATTTAAACTCTATTCTATAGTGTTCTGCCCGAGGGCAAGTCTTTCACTGCAATCATAGCATTTTCATGCTATGCTTTGCAGCTTTACTAGGGAATTATAGGTGTGGTAGCTTCCCGTTGCTTTCCACACCGCTGAAATGATTATAATAATGATAAGGATGATGATGATGATGATGGCCGGATAATTTTTCGGGGACCTTTGGGCCCTAGGCTTCCTGACATTTGTCTTACAGGTAAGGAAAAAGCCCGAAAAAATCCTCACCCAGGAGCCTATCCCGTTTGGGAATCGAACCCGGGCCTGCTGCGTGACAAGGCACAGACCACAACAGTGGATATCATTTAAACTATAGGTATGTAATACAATATCTGAATTGCAGATTGGATAACCCTCACTACCCATCGTCCGGGCCTCATCCTGCCTTATTTCACTCCGCTCTTACTCAAGCAGGAACACCATCAGCTCCGTACGGTGGGTTGACATTGCTGGATTTTGGCTTCGATTTCTGTACCTTGCAGTTAAAAATGACATTTTTTTAACACGGTCTTCATCACATCGCTTCTCTGGGAGAAATTTCAAGTTAGATTTCGGCATGAATTGGTTGACAGTTCATTTGTTAATTACCTGTCTCGGTGGACGCGAGGATGCCCCAACTGGGATACCAGGTTCGAATCTAGTGAGTTCCGGATATGTATAAATGGTGGGCCACACCGAGATTTTTTTGGGTTTTACTCGGAATTCTCCCTTTTGCCTAATTTTATCCTACCAATACTCTCCACTCCCCTTTCTTCCCCCTTCATGTCATTTTATTTCTCTTTCATTCATTTCATATAATCTTTCACCTCATCTGACGTTACGAAAAAAGGTTAGGCTTGACGAACCACAAGTGTTGAAAATGTTTGGTCGGATCTAATGGTCGGAACAATAATGCGAACCTGAATAAAACCTTCCGGAACAGAATAGAGGCCAACGGAAAAGTTGTCCCTCCTCACGGATATGGGTCAACCCAAATATTGGCGGTATGAATCATGAGTGGAATACTATTATCTGTCCATCATAAAGAGCACACATTTACATTTAACTTCCTAATGTATTACTCGACGCAGCACGTGTAAGAGTGCAGGCGAACTCTCTCAGCTGTTTGTTACAAGCCGATAAATTAATGCACAACAATCGTTTTAATTTTTAATGTTGCAGGTTGTACTAACATTTAGCCCTACAAAGGTGTGTCGAAAACTAATTAAATTATAATTGTTAATATTAAATAAATTAATCCAAATCACACATTTAAATTAAAATAACAGCACTTACAGTAATAAAACAAAAAACCTTATGCACCTTGTAATGAACTGTACACTTCACAAAATTGTCCACCACTATTAAAACAGATTTAGGCCTTTTCCTCTTTTTGTTGGGCGTTTTGATTTAATTCCCTGCGAATATGTACAACACTACTGTTCGACAACCAGTATAGTCTGCAGTTAATTTAACTGTAGCATTCACTAGAGTGCCAGGATTATACTCCCATAAACGTATACAAAGTACATTTAACACCGATTTTCATCACTCTTTAACAATTTCTCTTTGTGCTTCTAATAATTTTGATCACACATTTTATCGCCCAGTTAACAGAAACTGCCCGACAACCGCTATATTTGTAATTGGCATTCAACTCCCTCTCAAGAATCGTTCAGTTTCAAACAAATGCGAATTTTTAGTTAGTCTCCGACCTTCGAAGAAATATGTAGGTATATACTGTATTCTGATCAACTATAGTTAACATAAATATCTTTAATACGTAATTATATTAATCGAGTACATGATCTACGTAATTATATTAATCGAGTACATGATCTATTTTTTGGCTTCCGCTGAACTGTGCTTTGGTCGTGAACGAATCGCAGTAACTGCAGCAGTCATGTGCTTCGTGGATTACTCGCCCATTTATTTTCCTGAAGTATCTTTTTTAGGTTGGACAGAACATAGATATGTACGACCAGAGATAAGACCTATAAGAAACTGCAAACCTATAGAGTTGACTTTCATTCTAATTGATTCGATAAATCTGGGGTGCACAATAGATCTATTAGGTCGCAGTCTGCCCTACTAGTTAAAATAGAAATAGCGATTAGTTATTACTTGTCCATCAATATGGTCTCGAGGTAGCTATGTTGCCTTTTACCCAGCGGGACCGCGTTCGAACCCCGGTCTGTTCAAGTTTCCCGGGTGAGGTTCTTTCTGTACATTTCCTCAGTTTTCACAATTATATCTTACTTACTTACTTACTTACTCACTCACTGGCACTATCGAACCCATAGGTTCATGGCCGCGCGGACATAGGCTCTCATTACATCCCTATCCTGAGCTAATGCTTTCCAATCATTCCCTGTATAATCTACTTCCCTCAAATCATATTTAATGTTATTTTCCCTTCTCATTCTTGGTCTACCAACTGGGCGTTTTCCCTCTGGCTTTCCTAAAGGAAGCTTCAACGCACGTCTTTCATTCCCCATACGCGCAACATGTCCTGCCCATCGCAGTCTACGAGACTTTACTGTTCTTATTATATCTGGCTTCCTATAAAGACCATGTAGTTCATTGTTATGTAGTATTCTCCATTCACCTGTCTGTTGATCTCCCTTTGGTCCAAAAATTTTCCTAAGAACTTTATTCTCAAAAACTCGTAATCTCATTTCGTCCCTTAAAGTAAGAGTCCATGTTTAGCACCCATATAATATAACTGGTAGAATAATAGTTTTATATTTTTTCAGTTCACAATTATATCAGGATTATATAAATCTTAAAGTTAAAATGTCCCCGATCATAATCTGGTCATCACAATCATCCATACCACATAATTTAGTGTGAATTTATTAGAGAATGGAATTAATGGTGTGTATTTTCTTAAATGTTTGTATTGTCTCGGACGGTATCCTGGAATTTACCTGTTAACTCATCCAGGAAGGCCCTCTATGTACTTGTGGGCCAAAACGTGTGCGATTCAAATCCTCTCCCGACAATATTCTTGTCCCTTTAAGGCCCCTTGACGCAGCGAACTTAAAAGTACTCCAACGGGAGAGATTAAAATATTGAATATTAAATTTTAATTCAGTGCTGTTACAAACAACAGAGATAGCGTTTTCTTTCAGGTCTATATTAGGTACTATACTTTTGTGGTTAGTTATAAGTTTAGCTTAACTTAGAATCACTTACTTTCGTCATTGTTAACTACAAGTAACTTCTCCACCAAAAGTGTTGACTATAATTTAAGTTATGCTTCTAAATAAAAATTCACGTTTGAAACGCCTCCTGTAATTACAAGTGAGTCGATATTTAAGTCAGTTAGTAGTACAAATTCAACAGTGACGTAATGAACCGATAATTTAGATTTTGCGAGCTTAAAATTGGACTTTACATTGACATTAGTGTATGTTACTGCTATTAATTACACCTTTTACCCTAAAAAATTGATTTAAAAAAGAATAATAACCAACTAAAATCAAATTGGAAAGTAATACTATAAGGCATTTACAATTTATGAATGAATTGGAGAAAATTGAATTCGACTGAAGATGGAAGCAATTTTTTTAGAAAACAATCAAATTTATAAGATGATTAAAAAAACATTTTCTCTAACTCATTCATGAAATAACTAACTCACTGGCACTATTTAACCCATAGGCCCATGCTCTCCTGCTCTCCATGCGTCCCTATCCTGAGCTAAATTTTTTCAATCATCCCCTGTATAATCTACTTCCCTCAATTCATGGTTAATGTTATTCTCCCATCTCATTGTTGGCCTACCTACTGGGCACTTACCCTCTTGTTTTCCTACAAGTAACTTCCATGCCCATCTTTGATTCCCTATTCATGTCACATCCCGCTCATCGCAGTCTACAAGATTTAATTGATGAAGATGAAGAAGCACGTAATGCTGAAGGATTTATACAGCGATGTAGATTTTGGGGAATTAAATTAGACTGACTTATGCGACATATATCCTCTTTGTGTGAAGTCATATCCATAATCCCTCAAGAAACTGTATTGTATGAACTGTGTCGAACATTCCAAAATCTTGCTCTATTCATAACAAGAATACGACTAAATGAAAACACTTCCACTCTGTGGATTATGAGAATTACCCTCTCCAGTTTTACTGCATGTAGCTGTATGTGATACAATTGTTCCTGTTACGAGCACACAAAACGTGTCCGCAAAATTGAATTTCATCATATTGGAAACTATCTTCATTCTATAGATGTATTTTTAGCTATATATTCAAACTACTACATTCTATTTGTATTGCTGCAGATAAGAAATGCAATTCGACATTTTATTGGATGCAATTTGGCCATTTTCTTTATTACGTATTTCCAAGTTGTTCTGGTTATAACCTGTTATAAATTGAAATAAGAACTATTCATACTCTCTTTATAGGTTTATCAAATTATTTTTACAAACTTTTTTTTATATATTTGTTTTACTGACTATTTAACTCATGCCCCAAATAGGAGTCAATGACCAATCACGTTTCAATGAATTTTGATTTACAACCTATCATAGTCGTTTTTCACCTAGATTTTATCAATTTAATTTTATCACAATAAAATCAAGCTCCTCCTTTTTAACATTCTGAATAAGCCAGAGCATTCTCATACTATTGGTTATCCATTAATTATTAACAATTATATATAAATTAATTAGTGTATAATGCTGTTGTGTTATTATTTAATTGTAATATTAATGTGTTCTCTTTATGTAATTGTAATGTTAATGTTTTTTTTAGTGTATAATGCTATTGTGTTATTACCTAATTGTAATATTATTGTGTTTTCTTTATGTAATTGTAATGTTAATGTTTTTAGTGTATAATGCTATTGTGTTATTATTTAATAGTAATATTATTATTGTGTTTTCTTTAGGTAATTGTAATGTTATTGCTATTGTGTTATTACTTAATTGTAATATTATTGTGTTTTCTTTATGTAATTGTAATGCTAATGTTTTTAGTGTATAATGCTATTGTGTTATTATTTAATTGTAATATTTTTATTGTGTTTTCTTTATGTAATTGTAATGTTATTGCTGTTTTTGTTTATTTTTCTTTACACTAGTACCAATTATTACTTTATTGTAACGGACTGTCAACAGCACGTACGGCTTACTGCCCGTGCGACCCATATTTGTAAATAATATTGTAAATATCTTACTTTTTTGTCTAATAAAGTCCTACTACTACTATTGGTTATAAACAGGTTGGTGTTTTTCATTTTTTTCTCCATTAGGGTGCATTCTTACAATATTATGATTCTTTGGCAATTAATAATATGATCTGGTTGCAGTGATGAACAAATTAAACATCAAACGTATCTCATTTGTTTTCAAACATCGCCATTCACATTAAATATATAAATATTTTAAAATAACTATATTTAAATAATGATTTGTGAGTAAACAGCTTAATTTTATTCGTTAAATATTCAAAAAATGCCACTCTTGATTTCCAAATTGTCTAGATAAATTCACTTCTCACTTCGTGAGTCGTAAATTTATCGATAATTTGGAAATCACTCGTGGCATTACTTATGATAAATTAAATCCTTTATACTTCCTCTTCTACTCGGCCAGATCACATAACTCCAGCATCTGAAATGTTACCTCGGCTTCACTGCTTATTATACTTCACTCTTTTCAACTTATTACCCTTTACCTTTCAACTCGCTTCCATTCACTATGTTCCCAACATAATACAAACGCACGATAAGAAAACAACTCTAACTCTACCTCTACATTGAAAATCTCACTATTTCTTATCCTACCTTGCTTTGGCTACCGTCCATGCAATTCCCTCCCGTCTTATATCAAGACCGCCCGAGTCATAAACACTTAAAAATCAAGCTTACTGAATATTTCCTTAGACAATATGTAAGTTGGCCGCGGTGGACTAATGTTTATGTTCATTACCTCTAGTTCCAAGAGACGCGGGTTCAAACCCGACAGGGGTTAATGGATTTTTAGGGTGCAAAATCTAAGGACAGGCCCTCCGGAAGGGATTTTAAGCCTTCGGTCCGGGGCCTGGAGATTTTCAGATTGCGTAAAAGAACCACAATCCTGAATAAAGATGCCCCTGTGGAAGATTTACCGACCGTTATCCATCCAAGTAATAGCTTTGTTTCCCACTAGGTGTCTCACTGAAGCGATATGCCTACCCCATATCACTCGTTAAGATTCTGGGGTAAATAAGTGTAACTAAATTAGTTTGGTTAATACACTCTCACCAGAGAGCGCCCTAATCATCACACGGGATATATGGAGAGAATATAATATATAGTGTACTAGCTAATACCCGGCGTGCGCTGCTGTGCTTAAATAAATACAATTAATGTGCTTTTATGTTTAGTTGAATAAGTAAGAGGAGAAATAATTATAAATTGATATATTTAGATACCTCGGGCTGATTACCCGGCGTTGCCCGGGAATCTGCTTATCCCGATCTTCTTGACAAAATGAGCTGAAATACGAAAATGGATGTGTTTTATGTTTGGTTAAATAAGCAAGAGGAAATATTTATACCGTAATTATTTTAAGATGCCCCGTGTTGTTTACCCGGCGTTGCGTTGCCCGGGAATCTACTCATCCCGATCTTCTTGGCACAAATGAGCTGAAAGACAAAAATTAATGTACTTCTTATGATTAGTGGAATAAGTAAAATGACAAATAGTTATAAATGTATATCGTAATTATTTTAAGATTACCCGCTGTTGCCCGGGAATCTACTTATCTCGATCTCCTTGGCATAAATGAGCAAAGAGACAAAATTCGTTAGTGTGAGTTATTCGGTATGGAATACCCGCCACGTGCTGCTATGCTTGCACAGGAATCTACGTACTTGTCTCGATCTTCTTGGCATCAATGAAGAACAAAATTAGTTATTTTGTTATCTGTAAGAGATAAACATATGCTGTTGCGGACTTTTTATAGAGTTTGTTGATATATTCAATTCTATGTACATTCATTTTCTGTGTTGGTATAACTGTTTATAATTAGTATAGTGTATATCTATATTTGTCAAATATTTACTTGTATTTGTGCTGGTTGAGTGGAAGAGAAGGCCTTATGGCGTTAACTTTGGCAGAATAAATAATAATAATAATAATAATAATAATAATAATAATAATACTAATAATAATAGGCTTACGCTGCTTAAACTATAATAATAATAATAATAATAATAATAATAATAATAATGATTGTTATTATTACTATTATTATTATTATTATTATTATTATTATTATTATTATTATTATTATTATTATTATTATTATTATAGTTTAAGCAGCGTAAGCCATTTAAGCGTCCAAAGAACTACGTTTTTCACGTTTTCCACTACGAAGGGAGATTTTTAAGGGTGTAGGAGTTGAGTATCACAACTCTCTTATAGCCTATTTTGATTCCAGGAATACCCTGAACATTTTGCAAAAAACTCCATCACAATCGGATCAAAGGTATGGCCGCGCATAAAGTACGAACAAAGAAACGTTCATGTTTATATATTGGATAATCAAGATCTAGGTATGTTTTTATTAGCCTATTCCTTTTTATTGTGGATTATAATTCTAAAACTAACAATTTAATCAAGTTATTATTATTATTATTATTATTATTATTATTATTATCATTATTATTATACATTGGAATCAGAAGTGGGATATATAAAACTATTATTCTACTAGTTATATTATATGGATGCGAAACATGGACACTTACTTTAAGGGAGGAAAGGAGATTACGACTATTAGAGAATAAAGTTCTTAGGAAAATGTTTGGATCAAGGAGAGATGAACAGACAGGTGAATGGAGAAGACTTACATAATAGTGAGCTACATGGTCTTCATGGGAAGCCAGATATAATGAGAACCGTTAAGTCTCATAGACTGCGATGGGCAGGACATGTGGCACGTATGGGGAAAGAAACGTGCATGGAGGCTTCTTATAGGAATACAAGAAGGAAAACGCTCAGTTGGTAGACCAAGAATAAGGTGGGAGAATAACATTAATTATGATTTGAGCGAAGTAGATTATACAGGGGATGATTGGAAAACATTAGCTCAGGATAGGGATGTATGGAGAGCTTATGTTCACGCGGCTATGAACCTACGGGTTCGATAGTGCTAGTGAGTTAGTTATTATACATTGGAATGGAGACCACCTGGAAGAAGGAGGAAAGGAAGACCTCCAAAATCGTGGATGCAAAAAATAAGAACTCTAATTAGGACAAGAGGACTGGAGGACATGAAGTGGATGTTCAGAGACGAGTGGAGAAGAAAAATAGAACTTTAGGCACAGAAAGAGAAGTAAAAATTTAAAATCTGTATATAAATAAAATTTAATATTATTATTATTATTATTATTATTATTATTATTATTATTATTATTATTATTATTATTATTATTATTAACCATATAAGTCTGTAATACTTATTCTGAAACACAAGACGCACGATATCAGCTCATTTTGTTTCGATCTTCAAACTTATTTTACATTGAAATGGTACGTTTACGGACATGGGTTCCTTATCAAACCCATATCTTCAAAGTCCCCTCTACAGTCCCTAGAAGGTTTCAATACGGTACTTATTGTGAAACACCTTATATATATATATATATATATATATATATATATATGTGTGTGTGTGTGTGCGTGCGTGCGTGTTTGTTTGTGTGTGTGTGTGCGCGCGCGTGTGTGTGCGTGTGCGCGTGTGTGTGCAGGTATGTGTGTTATTTAATATCCAAAATTTATAAACCCTATTTCACCTAAGGTACATTTGGGTTATAGTTTGTTACAATTTTCTGAGTCATTATATAATGTTTTCTAAAATTAATTTTTGTTATGAAATCATTTATAAAAACATTAAGAAGTCTGTAGTCATTTTCTGCTATAAGCACTTCTTTATTGGGTGGTTCACTTAAACAGGCGGTGTAATTTAGAAGACATGAAAATTGGAATATTTCGTTCCAAAATAAAAGACAGTAGATAATACGTTCAACGCTTTGGTTGCTGATGCCACAACTACAACTTGCATTCACTTGTGTGTGTGTGTGTGTGTGTGTGTGTGTGTATACATATATATATATATATATATATATATATAATTCTTCATCTACATTTTCATTTTGTATCAAGTCCACATTTCTAAATATTTTTCTTCTTAATCTCTCACCACGCGATTCATATCTTAGCGTGTCATGATAGATCGAGAGAGGGATTTTAAACTTATTTTATCACACATGGATATTGTATGGCCTCCTTCAATGAGTGATCAGCTCAATCCAGAGTTTACTTAAGAGATGACATAATAATTTAAGATAAAACGCACCATCATTTCACACATTCACAAATAAACATGGCGAAAATAAAATGATGGTTATAATGGCCAAATTATCTTCGGGAACCATTTGGGCCTTAATATTTCGTGACATTTGTCTTCCAGGTGAGGAAAAACACCGAAATAAACCACCCACCAGGAACATTGTACCGACTTGGATCGAATCTTGGCCCACTGCAATGATATCCTGAAATTACAGCGGTAGATATTTATAAACAAGCCTAAAATAGCTTAACTATGTATTAAGTAAAACTACTGAATACAATTAATTACTCAGGAAATTAAACATAGGCTCAATTCTGGAAATGCCTACTATTATGCATTATAGATACTCTTGACGTCCCAACTCCTCCAAAAAACGTTAAACTGAATATATATATATGAAGTAAATATCAATAAAACTAAATATATGGTCACATGTAGAAATTCATTATATAATGGAAATGGACTGCTAATGACAAATGAGGGAAATTTTGAGGAAGTGACTGAATTCAAATACCTAGGAACTATAATCACAAATAGGAATGAGATGCATAAAGAAATTAAACATAGGCTCAATTCTGGAAATGCGTGCTATTATGCATTGCAGAGACTCTTGATATCCCAACTCCTTTCAAAAAACGTTAAACTGAAAATATATAAAACTATTATTCTACCAGTTATATTATATGGGTGCGAAACATGGACTCTTACTTTAAGGGAGAAAAGGAGATTACAAGTATTTGAGAATAAAGTACTTAGGAAAATTTTTGGACCAAAGAGAGATGAACAGACAGGTGAATGGAGAAGACTACATAACAATGAACTACATGGTCTTTATAGGAAGCCAGATATAATAAGAACAGTTAAGTCTCGTAGACTGCGATGGGCAGGACATGTTGCACGTATGGGGAATGAAAGACTTGCATGGAAGCTCCTTGTAGGAAAGCCAGAGGGAAAACGCCCAGTTGGTAGACCAAGAATGAGGTGAGAGAATAACATTAACTATGATTTGAGGGAAGTAGCTTATACAGGGAATGATTGGAAATTATTAGCTCAGGATAGGGATGTATGCAGAGCTTATGTCCGCGCGGCCATGAACCTACGGGTTCGATAGTGCCAGTGAGTAAGTATATATATATATAACTGTTATTCTACCAGTTATATTATATGGGTGTGAAACATGGACGCTTGCTTTAAGAGAGGAAAGGAGATTACGAGTATTTGAGAAAAAAGTTCTTAGAAAAATTTTGCACCTAAGAGAGATGAACACATAGGTGAATGGAAAAGATTTACATAACAATGAACTACATGGTCTTTATAGGAAGCCAGACATAATAAGAACAGTTAAGTCTCGTAGACTGCGATAAGCAGGACATGTGGCACGAATGGGGAATGAAAGACGTGCATGGAAGCTTCTTGTAAGAAAACCAGAGGGAAAACGTCCAGTTGCTAGACCAAGAATGAGGTGGGAGAATAACATTAAGTATGATTTGAGGGAAGTAGATTATACAGGGAATGATTGGAAAGCATTAGCTCAGGATAGGGATTTATGGAGAGCTTATGTCCGCGCTGCCATGAACCTACGGGATCGATAGTGCCAGAGAGTTAGTTAGTTAGGGCATGAGAATATTAAAAGTAAGCTATGATATACAAAATGTGTCGCGCCATAGCTGAGCGATCTAATGAATCAATATCTTGGCGCAGAACTACGGAAGGCGTGCCTATTCTATTCCTAAGGGATAAGAAATTTTCTCGAGGAGTTTCGGGAAGTGTAGGACCACTGTCCATTTGTCATCTCGAGAAATTTGTGTAGCTACGTAAGTATCTGCTCCGAGTTGATAAAACCTGCTATAACGGCTGGAAAACTCGATATGCAAACCAAATGTCACCCCTATTCTGATCGAATGATCATCCCACCATGTAAACGGCTAAAGTGGACATAAAGCAGATGGCTGATATACCAAAAGCCTTCTGGTCTGTCGCTTTTTTGTCATCTTGTTTTAAATGCAGTTTAATAAAGTTTAGATTTCCTAAGAAAGTCTAATTTCCGAAATCTTTGTAGGCCTATATAAGAATACAGCTTGAGTATTTTTGTGCTCGTAAAATTCCAAAAATGGCCTGTCGATTTACTTGAAATGTTGACGCATAATTATACATTCTAATACGCGCGTGATTGCCTCTATTTATTAATTAACAGATATTAGAATAATATATATATTAAACAATATATAATTATCCTCTAAAACCATTAGATGTGGGAGTTCACGTGAAATGAAAATTAAAAATTCCTCTAGCGTCACAGTTTTCGTTGTTTCACAACGAAATTCAGTATGTTCTTTTAAAATAAACTGTTGTAGATATTTTCCAAAAATCAAGCGAAATCAGACTATTATAAGTTGGGATTTACCTGAAATCCGAAAATATAAATTTACTACCAATGAATAACCTTAGTAGAACAATGAGCATATTGTCATGAATCATTATTACGATGAAGATCACAGACCCATAACTGTGATTGATATTACCATCAGGCCTACAAGCGTAAGTTGATTTAGTAGATTGTAATACTATTGTTGCTATCAGTAAATTTTCTTGATTTAGCATAGTTACAACCACCACAAATCTAAGCTGTAAATTGTATCTGGTCAGATTAATAACATGCTAACATAATTACAACTTGTGCTCAGACATAGCTGATCAGGTTGAAATATTGAATTATAACGCAATATTCAGATGATTTACTGACTGACATACGTTATGGTAAACACAATTATCGCATTATGATCTGCACAGCAATAAAATCTCCATATTCCCTAATCTAACATATCACCTATTTAGTTCCCCAATACTTCTATCCAAATAGGCATTTTATTTTTTGTCCTTAGTTATCTAAACAACACAATTGAGGAGAAGAAAGAAATTAAAATTGGCTCAACTGTACATGAGGAAAAAATGATTGGGGCACGCCGTAGCGTAGTGGTTAAGGCACTGCGCTACAAGTCGGAAGGTCAAGGGTTCAAGTCCCGGTGGGGTCAGGATTTTTGGATTTTTAAACTGACCCAAACCTTCTGGCGGCACTATGGCCCTGGGGTCGATTCAGCCTCTAACAGAAATGAGTGTCAGACGCTTGTTCTGGGGGTAAAGGCGGCCGCCACGCAGGGCTGGCAACCCGGCTGATATCAAGTGCCGATTGTCTAGAAGAAGTGGGAGCCTTAACCTCCTACTACCCCAAGGGCCTCCCGAGGCCTGTAGTGGGATTACTTTACTTTGCAGGGAATGATTGAAAAATCTTTGCTTATGATATGGATGTATGGAGAGCTTATGTGCGCGTTGTAATGCACCTTTGGATTTCGAAATGCTAGTCAGTTATTTTATAATTCGGGGTTTTATTTTTAGTCATAAGTAACATATTGGTGGTGTTATTCAAGGTGTGAATAATAGTTATTTAAAAAAATAAATAAATACCTTTTTATTTAATCTGGCAAAGTTAAGACCATTGCCATATCTTCCATTCAAACGCTAAAGAAATTTATACAAAATACATTTTTACACTGTAATTAAGACTCAAACTAGTATTAAAGACTACTAACATAAATTCAGTTGTTTTAAGATACTTCAGTGGATGTAACTGTAATTATTAGAGCCCGAATTTGTATGTAAATGCACATTTTGTTTTACGGATTAAAAAGTATGCGGAAAATATTTACATGTTGAGAGATCCCTTCACAGACAATTTGAGCTATATTTGATAATGCATAGAAATGCATATTCCGGGAAAATGCTTATTTTAGATTTTTAAAGCATAAATTCATATTTTACTCCAAATTGTGGTATTAAATTATAATTTTCCCTTGAGCTAATTACTAGTTATTAATTAATTAATGATTAATTAATATATTTTAAAATTAACAAAGTCTCTGTAATCAATTGAATATAATAGTAACTTATATTTACATCTGTGTAAGAGGGGAATACCCATGGGCCTTGATAAATAATACGCTTATTACGTATTGCAATAATCGCATTTGATAAGCTTAGTGAAGTATTAAATAAAATTCCTGGGTACAATAGAATTTGTTAAATCTGCAAAATGCTCTCTGGTGATAGTGAAAAAACGGTAACCGAAGAGAAATTCACTGAAGAAGAACTGTGGTGTCTTCACATGCACTGTAACATCATGTGATGTAGAAAGGACATTTTCATTGTATAAAACCTTCTTCACTGACAGATGGAGCTTCACACAAGAAAACCTCATGAAAATCTTCCTAATCTGCTGTAACAGCCAGGCATAAGGTAAGCTTACCCACAATTGCTTTGATTGCTATCTGTTTTTTGCATATTTAGGGTGCATATTTTATACGTTTTCCATGCATATTTGCATGCCTATTTAGTACTTGATTTTGCATAGAAATCCGGCCTCTAGTAATCATAAATAATTTGTGATTTAACAAATGGATCAAAGACAGATGAGCAGACAGGCGAATGATGAAGTCTACATAAGAGTGAGCTATATGATATTTATGGGATATCAGATACAATATTAGCAGTTTAGTCTCGCAGACTACAATGGGTAGGACATGTGACACGAATGGGGAATGAAACAAGGGTATGGAAACTCCTTGTAGCAAAAATAGAGGGCAAAGCTCCTAGTAAGTTGGACAAGAACGAGGCAGGCGAATAATATTATCAATGATTTGAGGAAATATTTTTTACAGAGGATGATTAGAAAAACATAAGTTCAGGATAGGGATATATGAAGAGCTTATGTCATGAACCCACAGGTCCGACAGTGGCAGTGAGTTAGTTCGTTATGTAGGGTTATTGTTGGTGATGTAAAATAAAATTAAGAGATAATTATAGAAGTAAAGGAATACAAATAAGCAGATAGCAGGTATGTTACACCCACATAGCCTTTAGTTATCTGAAAGATAACGGAAGTAAATGTCTGAAACGAGCATTATTACGCGATAAGATAAAGACGTCTTACTGTGCATAAAGTAGGATATTTTGCTGCCTCTTATCACCCAAAATAATATGCTTTAAACTAGTTTATCTACAACTACCACGAATATAATGAAACAATGAATTTCATATTTTCTGTAAAGGCATAATGTATTAAACATTTTCTTTTATTTTGTAAATGAACACAGAGAATGTATCACAACTTTTTCTTCCTATTCTTCATTCTTATTTTTAGCTTAACATCATATTATTATTTATTTAGCCTTGTGGAGTTAATGTCATGTGATCTTCTCTTCCACATACCAGGACAAACTGTGTTACATTCAGATACAAAAATCACATTAATATTTGATACTAAACGATTATTTGGTCAAACTCAACAATAATAAAATTAAGTTCTAATAACACAATACATTTAATGACTATTCAACTCATGCCCCAAATGGGAGTCAATGACCAATCACGTTTCAATGATTTCTGTTTTACAACCAATCAGAGTCGTGTTTCACGAAATATTTATCAGTGTTATAATTACCATATTAAAGAAAGCTCCTCCTTTTTAATATACTGAAATAGTATGATCTAGTTGCAGTGACTATTTAACTCATGCCCCAAATGGGAGTCAATGACCAATCACGTTTCAATGATTCCTGTTTTACAACCAATCAGAGTCGTGTTTCACGAAATATTTATCAGTGTTAGGATTATCATATATTAAACAAAGCTCCTCCTTTTTAATATTCTGAACAGGTCTGACCGTTATTTTGCAGTGACTGAGCCTATAACAAATACGGCTACCAGATTGTATATAATAGTGCTTACATGTCAACATTTGTAGCAATTGATTATACCACCAAAAAAAAAAAGAAACCACTGTTTGCACTTTCTTAAATGTATTTTTCCCAGGTAATAATCGAGAAAAATATAATTGTCATATTTACATCATACGACATCAAAAATGAATTAATATACAGATTGATGTGTTTCATTTTTTCTCCACTAGAGAGCATTCTTACAATATTGCGTTCCTTTGGCAATAAATAGTATGATCTGGTTGCAGTGATAAACAAAAGAAGCAGTAGAAGCGTACCTATCGTTTCTCATTTGTTTTCAAACATCGCCGTTTACATTAAATATATAAATATTTTAAAATAACTATAGTTAAATAATGATTTGTGAGTAAACAGCTTAATTTTATTCGTTAAATAGTCCTAACAAATGCCACTCTTGATTTCCAAATTCTCTACATAAATTCACTCCTCACTTCGTGAGTCGTGAATTTATCGATAATTTGGAAATCACTCGTGGCATTACTTATGATAAACAAAAGAAGCAGATGAAGCGTACCTATCGTTTCTCATTTGTTTTCAAACATCGCCGTTTACATTAGATATATAAATATTTTAAAATAACTACAGTTAAATAATGATTTGTGAGTAAACAGCTTAATTTTATTCGTTAAATAGTCCTAACAAATGCCACTCTTGATTTCCAAATTCTCTAGATAAATTCACTCCTCACTTCGTGAGTCGTGAATTTATCGATAATTTGGAGATCACTCGTGGCATTACTTATGATAATTAAAATCGAAACTGATATAAAATATATACACAAAGGAAGAATAGCTCCTGTCTACTATACATAAGAAAAGCTAGAAAAATAATAAAACGTAATGAATTAATCTATCGCTTACGTGTAAGACATCAGGTTGAAATATTGATAAATCTTAATATTATTTTTATTGTATAAGAATATAAAATATTGATTTTTAAAAAAGTACTATTAGTGAGATGTTTCTGTTAGTTGATAAAATATTCTTCAGTTTGTTTCTGAAATGTATAACAGTTTGACGTTTTCTGACGTAACGTAGAAGAGAATTCTACGCAAGATAAACTGAAAAAGATTGTAATAAGTAGTGTGATAATAAGGATATAAAGTATAATGTTCTGATGGGATCGTGTACCTAATTTATGTGTATCAGAGAATCTAACGATAAGATGTAATAAATAATTAGGTGCTAATGTGTGTAGTATTTTGAAGAAAAGAGATAGGGAATGGACGGTTCTACGATTTTGTAGATGAAGCCATGACAGTTGTTCCAGAGATGGTGTAAGTTATCAAATCTGTGAATACTACAAGTAAACGTATGTAATAATATTGTGAACACGTTGAAGTCTTTGGGTAAGAACAGTATTTGGGTGTGTAAAAAGAGTTTCACAAAAATCAAAATAATAGCATAGTCCCTTTACAATCAGGTCTTACAATGATACGACCTGTCGGGAAAGGTTATTTCCATTCTGAAAAAAACAGGTGGTCAGGATATTTACGTCCTTAAAAATCCATCCATAAACTTGGGATCTGTAAACGAATATGGCATCCACTAGTCCTTCATGCAGACTCCATAAACGCCTATTTGTGCCTATATGATATGAGTGCTCTTCCGCCAACCAGGTATATTATAATTTCCACGAATATTTGAAGCAAGCTATATTCAAAAACATGATTATATTGAAATTTACTCATAAATATACCTGTACTAACAAACCAACCAAGTCAATGGAACTAACGAACACGGAGTCTCATGGCAATGCCGATATAAGCTCTCCATATATCCCCATCCTCAGCTATTGTCTTGCAACCATTTTCTCTTAAATGTACCTTCCTCAAATCATGGTTATTGTTGTTATTCTTCAACTTCATTCCTGGCATAACTTCTGGACGCTTTCTCTCTGATTTTCGTTCAAGAAGTTATCATGACCCTTTTTAATTTCCTATTCACGCTACATGTTTTTCTATCAGACTAAACTGTTCTTATTATTTATTTTATTTATCATAAAAATAATATATATCTAACTATAGCAGTCTTCTCCATTCTCCTGTTTGTTCGTTCTCTCTTTGGTGAAAAAAAGCACTTCATTCTCAATTACTCGTAATCATTGTAATTTATTCCACTGTTACTTATGTAGAGTCAGCAGTGATGGACTCATAGTAATGATCCTTGCCTTTGGTCCCGAGTGTAGTGGGTTCAAACCCGGCCGGGATTTTTTAGGATGGAAAAATTGAAGGAGCAACTTCTCTAGGAAGACAGTTAAGCCGAGGGTCCCAAGTCTGAAGATTTTCAGGCTCGTAAAATAACTTTAAACCTGAATTAAGAGTTCTTTAAGCAAAATTTACCGATCTTCATCATCCTTAGTTGCCTACTAAACGTCCCACTAGGTCGGTATGTTGACAGCAAAAAATTCATGCAATCTGAAGGAAAATAATCGCAACTAAATTAACTTGGTCTAATAACTCATATTTTCTTTTGGAACTCCATTGTAAATATGCAAGTATAGTGCTACATTTTCTAATCCACTTTCCTTTTTCTTCGTTTAAAGAAAAGAAGAATGTTCAGACTTCAATTGTAGATTAAGTAAAAAACAATTAAAATAGTAGGTTCACGTAAAGACAGATAGAATACAGATTCCAAATAAGATTACTAGAATGGATGACACTTGGGAAAAGAAGAAGACGACGGCCAAAAATAACATGGACTGATGTTTTGAACAGGATGATGAAATAAGAATTGGTCTATTGAGATTGGAATGACATATGTGGAGTAGAATGACAGTAGAATAATTGGGCGCAGGAAGATGTGAAACATTGAGAAATCTGCTAAATAAAAATAAAAAACAAAAATAATAAATCCTAACAAAAGAGAAGCTTAGATCCAACATTGAGCTCTTACGCCATTGTAGATAGATAGATTACTTATGTAGAATGCGAAACATCTTCGAATAAAAAAAATACATTTATTGTTTCATAGCCTAATGTTTATTTAAATCGCTCTCTTAAGGAGGAAAACTGTAAAGAATTCCGAAACATGGAAATAATAGAAAAAGAAACATTCCTTAATACAGAAAGTCCTGTGCTGCGTTATAACAGTAGGGCATGAACATTAAGAGGGATGAATGGAAGCAGAATAACGGCTAATGAAATGAGTTTTATGAAAAGAACAGCAGAGTATATGAGATCATAAACGTAATTAAGAGGTAATGGAAGAGGTCGTCTGGAACCAGTGCAGCTCTTCGTGCAGAATTATCAAAACAATTTCATTAACAATTTATAACTGATGATATCCCTGAACTATACTTAATTATCATCCTCAGAGGGAGAAATCTATAGCACACCCAGAGAAGCGCTGGAAACATGTAGTTTATAGTGGGAGAATTCTGAGCCAGCTGTTTGTGACCGAACCCTTGGCCGAGTAAACGAATGGATAGATAATCGGATTTATAGGTTTTGTTTAGCCAGTATAAGTAAATAAGTTTTGAATGTAGACAATTATTCAGTATTTCTTCTTCTAATTCTTCTTTTTCTTCCCCTTCTCTTGATGCTAGTCTTATAGCCTGTTGGGAAGTCAGTTTTCCGTCTTCGTCGCTGTCTTCCTGGGTATCTCCGCTTATTGGAATATTATCTCGTAATACTTTTGATTACCCGTCACCAATCATCCTTGAGACATGATTATTCCATTCCTTCCTCCTTTATGGTATCCATTCATGTCTTGGCTGAATTTAACACTGTTTATTTTTTATTCTACCGTTCTTCATTATTTTTTCTAAGAACCGTCATTTCACGTGTTTCTAACATTTGTTTTGGATGTCTCGGCCCTTGTTTCAGAAGCATAAGTGAGGACAGTTCGTAATGAAAATTTATAAATTCGTACCTTCATATCTGTTCTTAAGTATTTATTCCACCTAATTACATTGTTCATTGATCCCGCAACTCTTGGTGCTTTGATCGTTTCATCGTATCATGTGATTGATGATACCCATTGCTGATAAGTTCTATGTCTACATATATGAATTCATAGTCTGACCTTTAATTTTCCTTCAATTTCTAATTTAAATATGTATAATTTCTAAATCGTTGTGGTTCTTTCGATATAACTAAAGATTTTGATATTTTAATAAAATTGTTCATATTGAATGTTTTTCATTAATTCATAAATTTATACAGCAGATGTTGAATATTTCACTTAGAGCCTTCTTATCTTCTTCTTTTTCTTCTTCTTCCTTTCGTGATTTATGCCGATTGGCTTTTCCGGTCTCATTCTATCTCTGTCTTGGCTGTCCAGGATCTTGTCATCCACTTGATTTATATGACAATAATTTTTGGTATTCTCTTATCGTTCTTTCTGTCCAAATCTTCCTCAATTTATGTCTATATTCATCTATTTTTATCTATTGCAAATATATTTAATATTAGAAATACATTAAAATATATCCTCAGAGTAACTAATTAATACTATATTAATCCGCATGACATATGGCATTGATATTTTATTGGTCATTTTATATACTTTCACATGTCACAGGAATACGAGAATTAACATTTTTCTATCTGAGTCTGTTATGATTTATTAACAGTGCATTGATAAACATATTATAAGTACATTCTATTACAGCACTATAATATGTATACTGTCACGTATAACGGTACAATTGAAACAGGTTGAGTTTCTATAATTTCACGTACACAGCTTAAAAAATTCAAAATCTTCTTTATTTCTTTCAAAATACTTCGTTGTATCAAACACAATTTTCTGCTGTAAGAGTACTATGTAAACACTAGGATCTTGACCCTCGCAGACGTCTTACTCACAAAACTTTCTTCACTGAAGAACATAAATCACTAATTGCCTCTTTCGAATAACGACTATGTGATCAGTCAATTCGCATTTCTTTTTCGTGAAATGGAAGACTAACCTGGAAGCACAGTTTGAACCTTTCTCAAATCGAAATTCCGAGAGACCGATTTTTCCAGAAGCGACGTATGGACACATTGAAAAGACTTCAGCGTGTCCCTCTGACTGGAATCTCCTTCTTCCATAAATGGGAGATCTAATTACCGCCACCCGCACCCCGTAAATTTTAAGTAAGCCCGAAAAAATACATCACAATACATTATACCATTTTTTATCATGTTTCTTAAAAACTGACAATCTATAATATTTTCCTAACTATCATTCTTATTCTCATAGGTGGGACAGGATTCTCGTAGTATTCTTAGTACTCTTGAGAATATTGTCAACTATCATTCTTTTTACATGACCAATATATATTGTTTTCTGTATGAAATTCATAATTGAAGTTTGAACTTTCATGTTTTATTTAATTACACTGTGTGATATATTATCTATTCTAGAAATTCCAGTTTAACTACAAAAATTAATAATAATTATTATTTATTTATAAACAAGTTTACAATGTAATAAAACATGTTACTATGCCCAATTTTTAAAAAAAATTTTATCTTCTTTCTCCATTTTTCTTTATCTTCCCAATCCAATTCTTCCAAACCTATTTCCCTCATACCTTTTCTTATATCATCCGTCCATTTAAACCTAGGTCGACCTCTCCTTCCTTTCCCTGGTGGAATCCATTCCAAAGCTTGCCTGGGTAATCTTTTATATGGCTTTCTATGCATTTGAAAATATCATTCTAGTTGCCTGTATCTCACAAAATATAATATTTAATTTTGGACTTTTATTTGTTGTCTGATGATTGTATTTCTGAGATTTTCCAATTTAGAATGTCTAGTTGAGCGCCTAAAATATTATAGTTTAGTAGACAAGTTTTAATCTCAATTCTTTATTGAACTGCCAAGTTTCTGCACCTTCAGTTAGCGTGCTTCGAATTACGGATTTATAAATTTGTAATTTGGTATCTATTCTTATGTTCTCATCCCACAAAACTCCGTTTAGCAGTGATATTACCGATCGCCTATTTGAATTCTATATTTTACGTAATTTTCTTGGTTACTCTTTAAGTTAATTTTGATCCCCACGTAATTACATTCTTCACATACTTCCCATTCCATCTTCCAAAACTAAATCACTTTCTTCATCACAACAAGATAAATAAAATTATTTATTCAAATTTACTTTTAAACCCCAATAATAATCCATCCATCCATAGTAATTCTGCCCGAAGGCAGGTATTTCACAGCAATCATAGCATTTTCATGCTGTGGTATGCAACTTTACTAGGGAATTATAGGTGTGGTAGCTTCCCGTTGCTTTCCACACCGGTGAAGGATGATGATGATAATGATGTTGGCCGGATTATTTTCGGGGACCGTTGGGCCCTAAGCTTCCTGACATTTGTCTTACAGGTGAGGAAAAACCCCGAAAAAACCTCACCCAGGAGCCTGTCCCGACCGGGAATCGAACCCGGGCCCACTGCGTGACAAGGCAGCACGCAACCTCGAGATCACAGCGGTGGACCCAATAATAATAATAATAATAATAATAATAATAATATAATACTAGTAATATTTTTTTTTAATTTAGGAATATTCCACAATATTGTGTTTCTGCTTCAACCCAAAGTGATTTGTCGCCAGAGGTTTCTGTCTAAAGCATCTTCATAATAATAATAATAATAATAATAATAATAATAATAATAATAATAATAATAATAATAATAAATTAGATTATTGGCTTGGTAAAGATGTCTGGAATAGGTGAATTTGGTTGACTCATATTGAAAATGGAAACATCCTGTAGAAAAAGAAGAAGAGGGGAAAAAATATACATCCGAGCGAACAGATGGAATGTAGAAGTGTGAGAACTCGCCAAGAGTCAGAATGTGATCTTATTTGAAGAATAACTGTACGCATGGAGTACAAGAATACAACATGGATCGTATGCTAATTTCATTAGAGCAGGTTATAGAAGATAAGGGAGGTGGTGTAATTCGATAAGCTCAAACCCACTTAAGAGCACAGCATCATATTGGCATTATAATCAGGGTCAAGGTAAACTCTAGGCCCCCAGGGAATACTCACTATTCTAATTTACAAAATGTAGCTAAACATTAACTTCTTTATGCAAATGTGTTTTTATATGAAGATTAGTATGTAAAGGCCTATAATTGACTTTTTATTAAATCTTATTACTTGAAATAAAGTGGTTAAAAATTAATATTTTGTAATCTATTGTATAGTTACTTCATATCACGAAGAAAATCATCATCAATTCAATTTATATATATGTATGTGTGTGTGTGTGTGTGTGTGTGTGTGTGTGTGTGTGTGTCCACCGCTGCGGTCTCGAGGTAGCGTGCTGCCTTGTCACGAAGCGGGCCCGGGTTCGATCCCCGGTCGGGGCAGTTTTTCTGGGTGAGGCTTTTATCGGGGTTTTTCCTCACCTGTAAGACAAATGTCAGGAAAACTTTAAGGCCCAAACGGTCCCGAAATCCCATCATCCTTATCATCATCATCATGATCCTTCACCGGTGTGGAAAGCAACGGGAAGCTACCACACCTACTATTCTCTAGTAAAGCTGCAAGCATAGAATGGAAATGCTATGATTGCAGTGAAGGACCTGTCTTCGGGCAGAATTACTATGGATGGATTACTAATCAATACTAATAAAGTTATTGGTAAAATTCCGTTCAGATGCTAGTCAAAGAATATAAACATTATCGTATAAAATTGTAGGTAAAAAATCTTTATTAACGGTTTATTGGGATCATCTAAACTACGGAATTGTATTGTGGGGCAACCATAATTATTCGAGAAAAAATATTCTATGAAACAAAACAATTAGAATAATTATTGGAAATATTAATATAACTCACTGTAAACCACACTTTTTTTACAAAATTAGGAATTCTCACTCTGGCATCAATGTACGTAGTTACTTGCTTTACGTAAAAATAATTTACACGATCATGCATGCTATATATCGCTTCATAATTATCACACGAGGAATAATAACAATATATATTTAAATAAATGTAAATTTAGTTAAACTCAAAATACGAGCAGTTATGCGTTTGTATCTGTGGAAATTTTCAATAGTCTTCTAGGTGGTAAAAGAAATCACTATATATCAAAATATAGAAGAAAAATTAAATCAGTTATTTAAATAAAAATTAACTTTATTAGTTTTATTTTTATTTAACTAATAAATATGGATTTTCATCAAGTAAACACCAACTCAATTGATTAATTAAATCAGTATTTTTACAGTGTCAATGAATATTTTAGCTTTGAGTGGCTGAGACACCACGGTATTAACATTACTAATTGATATTGTAATATTTTTTGACAACGAAAAATATCTATCTATAAAATTGTACCTTATGTTTCTGTTTCCTTAATTGTTAAAATAATTTAAAAATTGTAGGTATTTTGAGACCAGTACCTTTCTCAGAAGAATGCTGTTCGCTACTGCCCAGCTGGATGATGGGAAGTAACAAACTACCTTCTGCTGAGGACGAGTCTCGTCCCGAAAGGCCTACAATATTTTAATTATTTTAACAGTTGAGAAGACTGCAAAGCAAGATATAATAGTATATTATAGTTTTATATTGTTTGATATTACTATAACAAAAGTCCATTCAGCTGGAACTATATAAATAAAGCAAATATCTCATCTCTGCTCCGGTATTCTTCTTACATGAACATGTCATTTTAATTGTCCATATTTAATCATGTCGGATATAGAATTTTGGACCTTCATTTTCAACTGATTACAGTGTTTTTTTAATCTATAATTACTAGCTGATCTTAAATATTCCATTTTCTTTGACAGTTATTTTAATCTGGTGTATTTTGAGTCAATTGCCAAATCTCAGCACCACAAATTATCATACTCATATCCATTGATTTATATATACATTGGAATGTTAGTATCCGTTCCGCGTCGTAGCCGAGCGGTTAAGGTAGGAAGCCTTGGCGCAGAGCTACGGGACTTGCGCTGGTTCGAGTCTCCATGGGGGAAGAAATTTTCTCATGGCATTTCGGCCAGTATGGGACCGGTGCCCACCCAGCATCGTGAGGCAATTGGGTAGCTACAATAAGTAGCGGTTCCAGGTTGAGGAACCAGCTATAACGGCTGGGGGACTCGACATGCTAACCACATGTCACCCCTACACTGGCTGTTGATCATCTACCTCTGTGATTGACACATGTGGATGTGAAGGGTCAGCAGCCGGCTGGTAAAAGGGCAACCGCTGAAAAGTGGAAAGACCCTCAATCGGATGTTAGTATCCTTTATTATATTTTATCCCATTTATGCTTTCTTATTGTAAAGTTCACTCTCATTTCTTTATTTATATTATTATTTTATAACTTGTTTAGGTAATTACCGGTATAACGTATAAATAAATAGGTCTACATTCATTGCAGCCTGAAATGTGTCTCAGCTCTGATTGGAAAGCAAGCGAAAGATGCATTGCCTTTGATTTTTATACAATACTTCGTCCACCTCATCACCCCTTTATATTTGTACTCGCTTCCATTCAATACCTTCCCACCATAACTTAAACACACGTTCGAGAGAAAATTTAACTCTACCTGCACCTGTACATCGAACGTCTCACTATTCCTCATCCTTCCTTCATTCAGCCACCCTACCTGACTCGAAAACGAGTTAAAAAAAGTTTACTAAATATTTCCTTATACAATATAGTACATAATTATGTTCTAGGTATATGTTTGTTATTCTTTTAATTTTGCACTTTCTTTACCAAGGCAATTATTTAATCTAATAACATGTTTTATTATATTTTTTTTTGTTCTTTCAATGTCGTCTGATATTGTATAGCCTATATTTTAAGTCAAATTGTAGATAATTTATAACCAAATCTTTATAATTTATCCTTGGTGAAGTGGAAGAGACGATCTTACGATATTAATTCTATCAGGAAAATATACCATTATTATTATTATTATCATTATTATTATTATTATTATTATTATTATTATTATTAACAACACATCAATCATTGGAATGGTGTATACCTGGAAGAAGAAGAAAAGGAAGACCTCGAAACTCGTGGATGCAAAAAATAAGAACTGGAATGAGAACAAGAGAACTGGAGGAAATGGAGTGGATGGATAGAGACGAGGAAGCCCTGACATTATGTTGATTCTTCATTCAGAGATCCTATCTGTTCAAAGAAGTATGTGTGTGATCCAAAGTTCAATTCCGCTCCTGGCAGTTTACTGTAAGACCCGGATGGCACGTAAAAGTTAATACAAAGAGAGAGGTTAAACTAGGTGAATGGTATATTTGTTCATAATTATTTAATTAAGTAAGTTTATTGGCTTGTTACATTAATGTGTTATGCATGAGAACAGGCTACCTTCCCGGGGATTATATTTTGCAATTAAACTAAAGTTAGTAAACGTGTGCGTAATGTGTTTTAGATAGCACCTGTGTAATCTGTTTTCAATGAATGGTTACACATCTATCTCTTCCCAGCGGAAATTGCACAGAACGGTAAGCTACTCGCGCTCATTCTATTTTCAATACTAAGGATATATTATTATTATTATTATTATTATTATTATTATTATTATTATTATTATATAATTTAATAATAATTTAACAAAGACATTTTAGAAGTCTTATTTTAATGTATTTGATTGCTAACTAAATACGTCACTGGCACAATCTAACTGGGAGGTTCATGACCATGTGGACGGAAGTTCTCCATACGCTCGTATCCTGAGTTAATATTTTTTTCAATCATCCTTGTAAAATTTACTCTCTCAAATTATGATTAAAATTATGTCCGCACTTTATTCTTGGTGTTATATACCGGGCACTTGGGTCTGACTTTCCTACGAGAAATTTCCATGCTCATCTCTCATTCCCATTCGTACCAGGTGTATGTATTTTCCATAAAGATCACGTGGCTCACTATTTCGTAGTTTTTTTTTATTTACACGACTCTGTGGAGAGCGGCCAAGAACCTCCATGGCTTGGATAGTGCAGGTGAGATAATCATGATATTCATAAATCTAGAACGATATGTACAATATAAGATAGTAATTATATATCATATACCAATATTGTAAATATACAATGAAGAAAGTAAGATATCCCAAAAAAGTGCGCTACGACAATAAACATAAATCCTGGAGTTTTATAACGTTTCTTCAAATTTTTCAGTATTAGTAAGTAATAAATCATAATAATACTAATAATAATAATTCAACATATCGATATGATAATGATAATGATGAAATGATAATGATATGATAATATAATAATAATAATAATACTTTATTTATTCTGGCAGAGTTAAGGCCATAAGGCCCTCTCTTCCACTCAACCAGCACAAATACAAATAAATATTTGACAAATATAGATATACACTATACTAATTATAAACAGTTAAAGATACAATAAATGTAGCAATGTAAATGTCATGTACAAACAACATTTTACAGGGGTAACAACAGTAATGATACGATAATCTAGGAGAGTGAATTTAAACGGCAAGTTAGTAGACCAAGAATGAAGTGGGAGAATAACATTAACCATGATTTGAGGAAGTGGATTATTACAGGGAATGATTAGAAAACATTAACTCTGGATAGCGATGTGTGGAGAGCTTATATCCGCGCGGCCATATACCTACTGGGTTCGTTAGTGCCAGTGAGTTAGTTAGTTACTTTTAGTTAGGAGAGTGAATTTATTATAAGTAATGCCACAAGTGAATTTATCTAGAGAATTTGGAAATCAAGAGTGGCATTTGTTAGGACTATTTAACGAATAAAATTAAGTTGTTTACTCACAAATCATTGTTTAACTATAGTTATTTTAAAATATTTATATATTTAATGATAAACGGCGATGTTTCAAAACAAATCAGAAATGTCGGGTTATGTTCATTCACTGCTGCTTGATCATATTATTTATTGCAAAATAAGATCGCAATATTGTAAGAGTGCACCCAAGTTGAGAAATAATGAAACACATCAAACCATATATCATAATCAACATTACGGGTTATTCATTTATTTTTTTAGTAAACAACTCAGTAAAATCAAGGAATCTTCATTATTTGCTATATTCAATATATTTGTTGGAGAAAAATGATGCTTTGACCTGTTCAGAACATTAAAAAGGAGGAGCTTTCTTTATCACAAAAGCAGGAGCTGATAAAGAGAAATCGATAAAGAGCGAGGTGAAACACGACTGTCATTGGTTGTAAAACAACGTTCATTGAAACGTGATTGGTCATTGACTAGCATTTGTGGCACGAGTTAAATAGTCATAAGTAATGCCACGAGTGATTTCCAAATCATCGATTTGGTGACGAGTGAATTTGTCTAGAGGATTTGGAAATCAAGAGTGGTATTTGTTAAGACTATTTAACGAATAAAATTAATTTGTTTACTCAAAAAACGTATTTAAATGCAGTTAACCTACCGGCATTTTAAAATATTTATAGGCTATATGTAAACGACCATGTTTGAAAACAAGTCAGAAATTATGGTAATGTTTTAAGTTCACTGCAACTTGATCATATTATTTATTGCCAAATAGGATCGCAATATTGTAAGAACGCGCCCTAGTGGAGAAAACATTAAACACATCAAACTGTATATTATAACCAACATCATAAGTTACCGTTATAAATAAGTATTTTTAGTAAACAACTCAGTAAAATAATTATTTAATAACACAATTATTAAACACACAGTTATCAATTATGTAGTTCGAAGGAATCTGTTCATCATTTGCAATATTTAATGTAAGCTATTTGTCGGAGAATCAGACACCGACTGACCTGTTCAGAATATTAAAAAACAGGAGCTTTTTTTATCACAAAAACAGGAGGTGGTTAAGAGAATTCGATAAAGATTGTGGTGAAACACGACTGTCTTTATTTGTAAAACAAAATTCATTGAAACGCGATTGGTCATAACTCCCATTCGGGGCATGAGTTAAATATTCAGTGTAAATGTCAGAAGAAAGGTTGCTGAGAACAATATGTCGGTACAGCATAAGTCATGGTGTCTCAGAGTTGTTGGAGCTTGTACCGAACAATACATTGATTGTTCAGTACAGATTAAAAATTATTTCAGAATATTACACTGAAATAGGTGTCTGTGATGTCTACTGTAAATCCTAAAGGTCAAAATTATAATGAGGGAAGAAAATCAAGCAAATTTCAACCAAGTAAAGTGCAAGAAAATATTTGAAAGGATATTCCATATTTTCGACATTTATTTACACTGAGTGTATATCAAACGTTTATGAAAAGTGTCAATTTAAATTTTAACTTTAATTTGTGTAAGAAAGTAGAATATTATGATTTAAACATTTTTTAGCCATTAAAGATAATCTTCCAGTTATTTTGTAAATATATGAAAAAACTTATCTCTCTTTAATAGAAGATATAATATTACATGAGAACTTTTGGAGTAAAATGTTTGGAAAAATTGGATTAAAAATGACTAACAGATAGATGAATGGAGAAAAAGTACAGAATGGCGAAATTCATTATAATTAAAGAAAAGCAGATGTAAGAAGAATATTTAAGTATGTCTCTGACTGCGATAGGGACCGAAAAGGGGAATGAAAGAGGGCTTGGAAACTTCTTGTAGGAAAACCAGGGGAAAGCGTACATTAAGTAAAACAAGAAGATGGTGGGAGAAAATATAAGCATGATTTAAGGGAAGCCAGTTACACGGGGAATTAATGTAAAATATATTAGTATTGTTATTTTTTTCAAGGATGATCTTTAAGTGCTAAAGTAATTAACATCACGATTTAAACCTGGATGTGAAAGAGTGAACGAAATTTGTTTTTAGGAGTCTCTTTTTTTCAGGTACCGTAAACGTACGATACTGAACTCACTACTTTAGTTATATTCCAAAGGAACACATTCTTAGGATATTTACGCTCTGGAAAATCCATTGGCACCAGCTGGGTATGAACTCGGAACTCTTGGAACTATAGGCGAGCACGATAATCACGATTTTTTTCCGGACCGATGAATGAAACAAATTTTTTAGGATAGTAATTTATTTATAAATTACGTCTGTGCGGCCATGAAACCGCAGGTTTGATATTGGTAGTGAGTAATAGCTTGACAACGAATAAAATGCAGGCGTACTGTGCATGCGCTAGAATTCTATAACTTAAAGCTATCCTAAATGACAGAAGAAGTTTACATTCACATATCTTACTCTTTCAAATCCTGCACACATATTTACCAAGTTATTTAACAACACGTTTTCAAAATTTATCGGCTCATCACAATTTAGGAACAAGACTCTTCTTTATTACCGGAAAAATTTCTAACTTCAAATCGGGAAAGATTGATATGCTACGAGTTATTGGTAAATCCAAAAAAAATGGATAAACCTCGGTAAAATTCTGGACAAAACGCGGAAAATAAGGACAACACTCATTCATGAATAAATATGTGTTATCAAAATGCAATAACCATTAATTCTTAACAATTATATATAAATTAATTAGTGTATAATGCTATTGTGTTATTATTTAATTGTAATATTATTGTGTTTTCTTTATGTAATTGTAATGTTATTGAATTTTTTGTTGTTTATTTTTCTTTACACTAGTACCAATTATTACTTTATTGTAACGGACTGTCAACAGCACGTACGGCTTACTGCCCGTGCGACCATACCATATTTGTAAATAATATTGTAAATATCTTACTTCTTGTCTAATAAATTCTACTACTAACTACTACTACTACTATGTTTGATACTACAGCACAGGACATGTCTATATTCTCAATCTTACACAATATATATGATAGAACAATGGAACTTGCTTCCCAGTCATGTCAGGCATGTCAATCGCTATCATTATTTAATATAAATTAACTAATATCTTAAATTCAACACAATGAAGACTTCAAACTGCATTAACAACTATATACAACATCTATAAATAATCATCTAGGAAGCTAATTACTTATTTTATATCATTTTTAATTTTATTAGCCTATATTCCATGTTTTGTTAGTATTAGCTAGTATTAGATCACATCGTTATTGTATTTGTTTTAGTCTGTATTTTAATAATATCATAAAATTGTAATAAGTAGGCCTATGTAATTTTTGTGTAATTCTCCTAATCGCTGGTTGAGTGGTGAGAGAAGGCCTATGCCTTAACTTTACCAGCTAAAATAAATAATTATTACTATTATTATTATTATTATTATTATTATTATTATTATTAATTAATTATTATTATGATTATTATTATTATTATTATTATTAATTATTCGAGTCAGGCAGTGGCTAGAATTTCCTCGTGTAAGCTTGGAAGACGTTCATTTGAATCAACATTGTTGTTATTGATTACTATGGGGCATTTTTTTTTCAGGTGGTATCAATTCCAGTGCACGATATAGGCCTACGGGTTTTGACGGACTAGGTTGAATAAGAGGGGTAGAAGAAACACCAGTCTCTGTGTAAAGCGAGATGTACTGTGAATATAATAATGTATCAGTAATTACTTTTGTTTTGCCGTTAAGCTGTAATTACTTTAAAAAATAAAATAGACACTTGTTATTAATAATTCATTTTTTCCCCATAACTAATTATTGTATATATCATTAATAGCATTTTTTTCTCTTTTTTGTAACTTGTACGTTTTTATATTGCATTCGTTAAATCTAGAATAAATAAAATATATTGTAAATAATAACTGTATTCTAGATAAGTATGTAAATTTTTCCTTTTTTGCAATTTACATGTAAGAGTAATTTTGTACTTTTCAAATCTGGGTGAATGGTAGACAGCCTTAAGGCCTTAACTATGCCAGGTAAATACTAAAAAGCGATTAAATAATACATTTCCTCATTTTAAAAAAAAACTCTACGTAGGCCTATTTGTATTTTTGTGGCACGAAAAAATATTATGTTCTGCTGTTGGTCCTCATAGAAAGAGCAAAAACCTGGTCTTTCAGTGTGAGCAGGGAGAGTCGATGAGTTGTCGTTTTGTGTGTTTCTCTCTCGATGTTAGGAACAACCAGGTGAGGTTAAATGGAGGTGGGGTATTGGTGGTTGGTTGAGTGTGCATGAAAAATTCAAAGCAATTACACAGACTGTAAGCGTAAAGTCGTAATAATTTTAGCTGTGAAACAACTTTGCAGGTTTTAGTTACGATGAAAAATTAAACATACAATGTTTCTTTCATAGCCGCGGTTTTATGTAGTAATTTGTTTATAAATTTAGTTTGTGTCTCTTCACTTTCAGTGTGAACGGTTGTAAAAGGTTCAGCATTTTAAACGTGCAAAACAATGGCCATTTTGAACTAGACACACTCTACGTAAAAAGGGACACCAATAATTTCAACACCAGCCATATTGTACTTTTTTATTTATACGTATTTATAGACGTTTGTTATCTAACGTAAAATCGCGTATCGAATATTTGGATGATCAAATAGAGTAAGTAGATAGAGAAATCGCCGTAATTTAAAATTTGAAACTATCAGAAAACTGAGATATAAAAGTCAGAAAGACCTTCTGTTGGGATAGGTTACTTAATGGAAAATGGAGGACACAAAAGAAGGAGTATAAGTAATAAATACAATAATAAAATAATAATAATAATAATAATATTATTTTTTTTTTGTAGTCACGTAGACTTTTTCTCACGTTTCACGGCGTAGTTTTGCTAGATGATCTTGAAGAGGATTTTTTCGGGCTGTAGGCCGGGTCGTGGAGGCTTTATAAGTTCCCCACGTTTTCGCCAGAGACTGCGTTTGGCATCACTCAAGTCTCAAGACAAACCTGAGGATCCAGACCGCAGTCTCTGGTGGGACACAGTCGGGGAACTTCAAGGCTCGACCACGGCCTACAGCCCGAAAATCCTCTTCAAGATCATCGTAAATTTTTTTTATTTATATGCAGATTGGAGAATTTTATATCTCGGATAAGGAACACATGAGATCATATAACCAGAAATTTAGAAAATTCAAACTATGCTAACCACCTATTCCATTTAATCATTGTTTCGATCCAAATTTTGAAATTTTTACAATTTGTTGATGGGGGTAAGAAGTTAGATCTTTTGGAGGCTGCAAAAATAATAAGTGTAAAGTAGTAAAAAACTGTTAAATTCTCAACTTGATTTGAATGAATCCCCTTGGTTAATTTAAAAATGTTAAAAATAATATTGTTGTCATTGTTGCTTAGATCAGTTGGAACCACAATTCATAATTTGTTTAACATGTCGAAGAAGGTACAGTGTACCGAAACAGCTGTCACTGAATTATATAATAAATATAAAATCAAATAAAACTACGTTTAATTTTTATTTAATTAATAATTTTATTTTCCATTCTCCACTCGTCTCTATCCATCCACTCATGTCCCTCCCCAGTCCTCGTGTTTCTCATTCCAGTTCTTATTTTCGCTTGCACCTACGAATTTCGAGGTTTTCTTTTCTTTTTTCTTCCAGATGCACACAACTACAAATGTTTTCTTTTTTCTGGGAAACCTTTATTCTTGCATTCTTCGTACATGCCAATACGAAATAAATTGCTTGTATTCTATTTAAATATACTATTGAATATACCACGTATAATATTATTTTTTTTTTCGTATGAAGGTATTTTTCTTCTTATTTTTTTCTAATTTTGAAATATTTCTGTAGTTCTCAAAAATGCATTTCAATCGAGATACTAATATTAAACATAATAATGGCAATAATATTAATTACAAGAACAGTAAACATAATAATAATCCATCCATTCTTATTAATTCTGCCCGAGGGCAGGTCTTCCACTACAATCATAGCATTTTCATGCTATGCTTTGCAGCTTTACTAGGGAATTGTAGGTATGGTAGCTTCCCGTTGCTTTCCACACCGGTGAAGGATGATGATGATGATGATGATGATGCCCGGATGTTTTCGGAGATCATTGGGCCCTCAGCTTCCTGACATTTGTCTCACAGCTGAGGAAAAACCCCGAAAAAACCCTCACCCGGGAGCCTGTCCCGACCGGGAATCGAACCCAGGCCCGCTTCGTGACAAGGCAGCACGCTACCTCGAGACCACAGAGGTGGACATAATAATAATAATAATAATAATAATAATAATAATAATAATAATAATAATAATAATAATATTGTTATTATTTTTATTTTTATATGCAGTTATTATCTTAAATGATCCTGAGAGCTATGCCGGCGGTAGCATTGCTGCCGATAGGGTTACCCATGCCGGACTGGTCGAAGGTGATAAGCCAGACGAAATAAGTACCTTGGTCGAAAGAGTGACGATCTTTCACCGTAAAAATACAACCGTCAAGAAATGCGGACATGGGTTCTACTGGGGAGGATCCTATCCGCTATCCGAGCCAGAAGGAAAACGCCCAGTTGGTAGACCAAGAATGAGGTGAGAGAACAACATTAACTATGATTTGAGGGAAGTAGATTATACAGGGAATGATTGGAAAGCATTAGCTCAGGATAGGGATGTATGGAGAGCTTATGTCCGTGCGGCCATGAACCTACGGGTTCGATAGTGCCAGTGAGTAAGTAAGTATGCAGTTATTATAGTTTTATATATGTTCATCGTTTACGGAGAAGTTGGTACGGCAAGAGTCCCCGTATTGTAAAATAGCATGTATTTTCAGAATTTAACCTACGTTTAATTTCTTTGTACACCTCATTCCTGCTTGTAATTATTGTTCTTAGGTATTTGTGTCCCGCGCCGCAGCCGAGCGGTTAAGGTAGGAAGCCTTGGCGCAGAGGTACGGGACTTGCGCTGGTTCGAGTCTCCATGGGGAAGAAGTTTTCTCATGGTATTTCGGCCAGTATGGGACCGGTGCCCACCCAGCATCGTGAGGCAATTGGGTAGCTACAATAAGTAGCGGCTCCAGGTTGAGGAACCAGCTATAACGGCTGGGGGACTCGACATGCTAACCACATGTCACCCCTACACTGGCTGTTGATCATCTACCTCTGTGATTGACACATGTGGATGTGAAGGGCCAGCAGCCGGCTGGTAAAAGGGCAACCGCTGAAAAATGGAAAGACCCTCAATCGGAAATCAATCGGAGGTATTTGTATTCGGTCGCGTCTTTAGAACATCCCTCATTTGTCATTAAGTGCGCATTTCCATTCTACGAGAATACTGTATTTCTATGTATGGCCATTTGTTTAGCTTAAATGGCGTTTATTCCAACCCCAATTTCTTACTCAATAGAGTTGCGCGTGTTGACCCTTGCCCGCTATTGGAATAAGAAGAGAAGGAGTATTCATGTAGTTTAATTTGAAACTTCAGGTGCTGTGATCAAGTAACTGAATATGAATAAAAAGGAAATGTGTGTATGTATAGAAATTTGTTCACCCCTGTTTTGTTTACAGCCCAGCATTGAGTATTGGGATCAAGTGCCACAATACGAGAATATCATAGATAGTTTGACGGTCATCTTTATATATAAAAATGAGTGCGAGTCTGTCTGTCTGTCTTTTTTATCGACTCAAAAACTACTTGACCGACTTGAATGGAGTGTTCACCATCATTTAGAGAATTATTCTGGGACTATTTAACTCATGCCCCAAATGGGAGTCATGACCAATCACGTTTCAATGAATTTTGTTCTACAACCAATGACAGTCGTGTTTCACCTCGATAATTATCGAATTTTGATTACCAAATAAAGAAAGCTCCTCCTTTTAATATTCTGAACAGATCAGAGTATTATTTTGCAGTGACTGACTATCTAACAAATACGTTGAATATAGCAAAAATTGAACAGATTCCTTCGACCTACACATTTGATAATTGTGTGTAATTGCGTTTTTAAGTACCTGATTTTACAGAGTTTTTTTTTCGAAAAAAATAAATTCATAACCTATAATGTTCGTTATAATATACAGTTTGATGTGTTTATCTTTTTCTCCGCTAGGGTGCATTCTTACAATATTGCGATCCTATTTGGCAATAAATACTATGATTATATAATGGAAATGGACAGCTAATGACACATGGGGGAAATTTTTAGGAAGTTTATGAATTCAAATACGTAGGAACAATAACCACAAATAGGAATGGGATGCACAAAGAAATTAAACATAGGCTCAATTCTGGAAATCCGTGCTATTATGCACTGCAGAGACTCTTGATGTCCCAACTCCTTTCAAAAAACGTTAGACTGAAAATATATAAAACTATTATTCTACCAGTTATATTATATGGGTACGAAACATGGGCTCTTACTTTAAGGGAGGAAAGGAGATTACGTATTTGAGAATAATGTACTTAGGAAGATTTTTGGACCAAAGAGAGATGAACAGACAGGTGAATGGAGAAGACTACATAACAATGAACTACATGGTCTCTATAGGAAGCCAGATATAATAAGAACAGTTAAGTCTCGTAGACTGCGATGGGCAGGACATGTTGCACGTATGGGGAATGAAAGACGTGCATGGAAACTTCTTGTAGGAAAGCCAGAGGGAAAACGTCCAGTTGGTAGACCAAGAATTAGGTGGAAGAATAATATTAATTATTATTTGAGGGAAGTAGATTATACAGGGAATGATTGGAAAGCATTAGCTCAGGATAGAGATGTATGGAGAGCTTATGTCCGCGCGGCCATGAACCTATGAGTTTGATAGTGCCAGTGAGTAAATAAGTAAGTATGTTGCAGTGATGTGCAAATGAAACATAACCAAACATTTCTCATTTGTTTTCAAACATCGCCATTTACATTAAATATAAAAAAAATATTTCAAAATAACTATATTTACATAATGATTTGTGAGTAAACAGCGTAATTTTATTAATTAAGTAGTCCTAAAAAATGCCACTCTTGATTTCCAAATCCATTTTCAAATCAATGGTGGCATTACTTATGACAACATAAATTTTATATGTATACATATATTACTGCACGTACAATAGTGTCGGAGCTAAAAAATGAAAAGAAAGGGTTATCAGTGCACTAAAAATGTCGCTTTTGGACGCTTAAATGGCTTACGCTGTAAACTATCACAAATACACCAAATTAATGTATACAGAATTGAATATCTAAAAACAAATACACAAAAGTCCGCGACATCATATGTCTATTTTTTACTACTATTTAACTCATGCCCCAAATGGGAGTCAATGACCAATCACATTTCAATGATTTTTTATTTACAACCAATCACAGTCGTGTTTCGCGCAGGATTTACCAACTAAAGTTTATCATAAGTAATGCCACGAGTGATTTCAAAATTATCGATAAATTCACGACTCACGAAGTTAGGAGTGAATTTATCTAGAGAATTTGGAAATCAAGAGTGGCATTTGTTAGGACTATTTAACGAATAAAATTAAGCTGTTTACTCACAAATCATTGTTTAACTATAGTTATTTTAAAATATTTATATATTTAATGTAAACGGCGATGTTTGAAAACAAATCAGAAATGTGAGGTTATGTTCATTCACTGCTGCTCTTCTATTTAATTTATATATGAATGAAATCATAAAATTATGGCAAAACGAATCACAATCACACTTTATGATTGATGGTCGACCCCTCAACACATTAATGTATGCAGATGATCAAGTAATATTGGCTACTTCTGATGATCACCTACAAAGAGCAGTACATAGATTGTCAAATATAATCCAAGATTATAATTTACAAATTTCGGTGAGTAAGACAAAAACTATGGCGTTTCAAGGGAAAATACCGATACGAACTAAAATTGTTATTAACAACAATATAATAGAACAAGTTAATAACTTTACTTATCTTGGCTGCAATCTTTCGTACGACACATGTAAAGACATAGACATAAAATTGGTCAAATTTCAAAAACTTATAGGAACAATAAAAAGCATTCTTTTCCGAAAAGTACGTCCAGATACAATTCTAAAATTTTATAAATCAATGGCTCTTCCAACTCTACTTTATGGTTCTGAAACCTGGACTCTTACTACAGGTAAATTAAATAGGATAGTAGCTGCAGAAATGAAGTTATTAAGACCTTTAGCGGGTTATACGCTTTATGATCACATGCGTAATGAAGATATCCGCAAAGCTCTCAACACACCAGCAATAACTGAAATCATTCAAAAATATCAAAATAATTGGCATGAACATCTTCTGAGGATGCCAAACAATAGACTACCTCTGCAGCTATTGAACTACAGACCCACAGGGCGAAGAGACCCAGGAAGACCTAAGAAGAGATGGAGGGATCAATTTCTTTTCTGAAGCGGAACAGGCCAATTGGCTTAATCCATGCCTGCCATTGATGACGACTGCTGCTTGATCATATTATTTATTGCCAAATACGATCGCAATTTTGTAAGAGTGCACCCAAGTGGAGAAATAATTAAACACATCAAACTATATATCACAATCAACATTACGGGTTATTCATTTATTTTTTTTTAGTAAACAACTCAGTAAAATCAAGGAATCTTTTCATTATTTGCTATATTCAATGTATTTGTTGGAGAAAAATAATGCTTTGACATGTTCAGAACATTAAAAAGGAGGAGCTTTCTTTATCACAAAAGCAGGAGCTGATAAAGAGAAATCGATAAAGAGCGAGCTGAAACACGACTGTCATTGGTTGTAAAACAAACTTCATTGAAACGTGATTGGTCATTGACTAGCATTTGTGGCATGAGTTAAATAGTCATAATAAAGTAAGCACCTCCTTTTTAACATTCTGAATAGGTCATAGCTGAATTTTGCAGTGACTGAGTCTTTACGAAATACGGCTTTGTGAGTCGTGAATTTATTGAAAATTTGGAAATCACTCGTGGCATTACTTATGATAACTCACAATAAGCATTTCTCTTTCACCGCATTGTTGCCAATAAGTTGGGGGTAAGTACATTACAGGACAGTGCCACGTAATGGGCACGGAGTATCTAAAATAATTACGATATAAATATATAATTATTTCTCTTTCCACTTATTCATAAGCATAAGCATAAAACCACATTTAATTTACATAGGCGTAGCAGTGAACGCCGGGTATTAGCTAGTATGAAATAAAAATAAGTATGTATAGCCTATACGTAGATATTTGTTCACCCCTGTTTAGTTTGGAGCGGAGCATCAGGTGCAGGGACCAAGTGTCCGAATACGAGAATACCAGAGATACTCTTGACTCCCATGTGGCACTTTGCAAACCTGAGCTGGGAAATGCAGACAGCAGTATTGGTATATCTCGCACGGTGTGTAGTAAACACATAACAACTGAATAATCCAAGATGTTCGTTTCCATATTATTACTATATGTTTCATTCCCATCGTTTCATCTGCAATGCTACAAACAGCTAGTTTATTTTCGGTTCCTTAAATATTCCTAAATATTGTTCTGACATTTTAATCAACTATAAAGTGATGAAATTAATGTTTATAATATGTGTTAACAGTGCAGAATATATAATTTTCAACATTAAAATTAACATGATAAATTTTAATAATAATATTAATAATAATAATAATGATAATGATGATAATAATAATAATAATAATAATAATAATACTAATAATTACATTAATAATCAATCCATAGTAATTGTACTCGAAGGCAGGTCCTTCACTGCAATCATAGCATTTCCATGCTATGCTTGCAGCTTTACTAGGGAATTGTAGGTGTGGTAGCTTCCCGTTGCTTTCCACACCGGTGAAGGATGATGATGATGATGATAATAATAAGGATGATGGTGATGATTATGGCCATATGATTTCGGGGACCGTTTGGGCCTTAAAGTTTTCCTGACATTTGTCTTACAGGTGAGGAAAAACCCCGATAAATACCTCACCCAGAAAAACTGCCCCGACCGAGGATCGAACCAAGGCCCACTGCGTGACAAGGCAGCACGCTACCTCGATGCCACAGCGGTGGACAACATTAATAATAATAGCATTAATAATGACAACATTAATAATAATAATAATAATAATAATAATAATAATATTCTTGTTCTCAAGATTTAGGTGTGGGTGTGTGTGTGTGTGTGTGTGTGTGTGTGTGTGTGTGTGTGTGTGTGTGAAAGGTATGTTTCGTCTTAATATTATGTTGTCTCGTAGGAGGCCCTGAGATTGAGGTGATCACTCTTTCGGGGAGGCTCTCCATATTCTTGTGCGGTCAAAAACGTTTGTGTGTGATCCATAGTTTTAAAATCCCTCTCCCGACAAGTCGTGTCGCTGTAAGATCCGGGTGGTGTGTGGCACTTAGAAATACCTACAGGGGAGAGGTTAAACGAAGTAGATGACATGGCTTAATAATAATAGGCCTATAAGTAAATTGAGGATAACATAGATAAATGAGAATCACATCATTAAAATATAAATCTTCTTTTGAGGGGATCAGAGCAAAAGAGGCAAAGTACAATGTTATTCTTTTCAGAAAAACTGATATAAAGTAATACATTTAATTGCATATGAAGAACTAAACGATTTTTTTATTGTGAAAAAGAACAAATACAATACTTGGTTCACCATTGCTCTGTAGAATGTTTGATATTTTAACCCAAATTTACACATAACTAGGATTTTCAATTTTAGGATTTGGTCCACTTTTGCTCTGAATCCTACATTTCCCTGTTATAAAATTTTAAAATTCTTTATTAATTTGATAAATGGGAGTTACATAAACCGTAAAAATATCGGAGATTAATTTTGGGTAAAATGACCGAAATATATAAAAAGTCTTAAGACAATTTTGGAGAATATGCTTGACATTGGATTAAAAAAGGTTTACCTTTAGATTTTGGGTTGTAACTCTGTCGATTATATTATTGATATAAATATAAAACAACTGACTAATAATAAGTAGATGTAATAAATTCTAAAATAATACATTCAATGGCAATTTGGGATAGGGCGGAGCACAGTAAATTGACTATGTTCACTTTCTTGTTTCCCCTAATTGTTATGATAAGTAAATACTTAATTGGAAATCCATTTTAAAACCAAAACTCATTTCATCATATTTAGAATGTTATATCCTTAAAATTAATTCAGGGAACACATGAAAAACGCAATTATAATATTTAGCCTTGTGTATACTAAAAATTATTTTACACAGGATACGACTTTATACATTAAAACGACTAAAATATAAATGAAATAAATTACAACAAGCTAATACCCGGCGTGTGCTGCTATGCCTAAATAAATTAAACGTATTTTTATCTTTAATTGGATGAGTAAACAGAAAAATAGGCTAATTATAAATTTATGATTTAATTAGTTTTAGATACCCCATGTTGAATACTGGCGTTTGCCAGGAATCGAATTGTCCCGATCTTCTTGGCATTAATAAGCTGACAACAAAAATGGTTATTGCTAGTTATCCGTAAAAGATAGATATATAGTGTCGCGGACTTCTTGTTGTAGAATTTTTTTAAATATTCAATACTGTGTACAATTATTTGGTGTATTATGACCACGGCCAACAGCCCGGAAATCTTCTACAAGGTCATAAAACCATCTCCAGTCGTGAAAGCCAAGTCAATTAATTTGATGCATTTGTTATGGTTTAGACTGCGTAAACCATTTAATCGTCCAAAAAGCGACTTTTCTAGCGTACCGATGCCCCCTTTTCTAGCTCTGGCCCTATGGTACTTATGGTGGTATGTTACATACTTTAATTATTCCAGAAAAATAATATAATTCCAAATTATCTAAATCTAAACGATGGCAAAAACACCATTCACATCGGTCAAGTAGTTTTTGATTGCATAAAAGACAGACAGACTCAGATTTTTATATGAAGAAGACGTGTATATAAGAATTATCTGTTTGGAGTAATCTACGCTACTTTTGTTAGCAAGTTTTAAGTTAGAGGATTGGCAACCCTGTCTACCCATAAGCGCTGTACATCATGTTTTAGTTTACTCCGCGATTTCTTGGTGAAAGCTCATTTATAGTGAGAAGTGATAAAGGTTGTGATATTAGTGCGTCTCTAAGCCGATAGTTAGTCCAGTAAACAGGTAAAATATTATTATTTATTTCGCCAAAACTTATTAGATCTGTGCAGAACACGAATCGTGTATTTTTTTGCGTATATTGCTTTGTAAAGTGGTCCCTTCATTAAATGAATATCGGTGTATATTTTGAAAGTATTTCATTTCATCTCGCCACTGCACTGTGCCAATAATAATGTTATTACTTATTAATCTAATTTTTGGGAACATGAGCACTTCTCGTGCAGTAAATTCGACAATTTCTTCAAAAGATGCCTTAAAATACCAAATGTTGGTGGTTAGAAACAATAGACACATTGCACGCAATTGTGAACCCAACTATTAACGTAATTAAAGGGAGAATAACGGTTAAAATGAGGATAATATTTTTAATAAAATAATAGAGAGTAATTTATGTTCGAGGTTTCATAGGTTATTCTATGCCATGAGTGAGTACGTGAATTTTACAAGGAGAACAAGCGCCATCTTAGCTAATATATTTATACACTTCTCCGCTATCATATTGTGTTCTTTGTCATATATATTCACCCAGTACTAATTTCCTGTACCACATAATATCCTACATTATTTTATTTCGTTAAGTAAGGAAATGGCAAGACAGTGTACATCAGATAGGTTTACAGTTTTTGGAGTAAATGGTGCTGCATGAGGATAAATTGGACATTCATTTTGAATAATGAGTAATGCATATTTTGCATTTTAGGTTAATTTTAGCTCAACTTCTGTTTCAATTTTAAGGTATTAATATAGGCTATTAATAATTTGTGGGTTTTTTGTGTTTTTTGTATTTCAATTTCTGTAAACTCACTCCTGGGAGAGAATTCCGTTTTTATGTAACAATATTTTCAATAAACTACTTGCAGATATAATGATTTACATTATATTTTACATTGAATTTTAGAAAGTAAATCTTAATCTATACTCTCATTTTAATCCATTTAATGGTGTTTGTCACGTGTTAGATAGTCCATATACCAGTGGATCTTACAATTTTAGTTATATGCATATTTACAGAATTCTTAAAGTTAGGTTATCAAATATGGAATTCTTATGTATACTGTATTTATATGCATTTTAAGATAATATAGATTGAATAGTGTTGACAATATGCAAATTTTACTTAAGTTTAGTGAAGTCTACTTATCTTCTAAATCTTGACAAAGCAAGTAGGTATCTTGCTGCGAGTTCATAGTTATTGCCGTTGTTGGCCATGTTATTTATCATACGTCTGTTTTGTATTTCTAAATTTTTAGATTTGTGAATTAAATGTTCTCCAACGAGATGTTCATTAATTTAAATCTGTGCATGTATGTATATATTTTGTTGATAATGTTAACTGTTATTAAGTGATGTTTTCTGTTAAGTAAAAAAAATAATTTTCACAGGACTTAAAATAATCTTATCTAAATACAGTTACTCTTATTATTGGCCCCTTCAGTTAATATATTTAAAGTATGTGGATTCTAGGGTAACGTAAGTTTGAAATAAAAATGCTTAATATCAAATTAATATAATTAAACTATGTGAATAATCTTTTATCATCGTCCTCTCACAATTACAATACTGAAAGAATTGTTAGACACTATATTATAGTTTCTATTCATCATTTGGAACGATTTAACTCCTGTATTATATAAATAAATTAAGAAAAAGTTCAGTTACACACCCTGTATTAGTAATACATATATGTATATATACCAACTCGTGTCCAACTCAGGGTCGGGTCAAGGTACGAGATGAGATGAAGCCCCTTATATAGAGGTCGGTGAATGACAAGGATGCCGACCGACCTCGTCTGACGCACCATCACAGGGGCAGATAAAATAAACTGTGGCAGGGGAAAACGGTAGAAAACCCCGAGAAAAACCTGCCCAAGCTCCGTTTCGTCCACTATATATATTTAATCTGTAATAAATAATACATCAATACAGAAAATTTAGGTTACTAATGTTTCTTCTTCTTCTTCTTCTTCTCTTCTTCTTCTTCTTATTATTATTATTATTATTATTATTATTATTATTATTATTATTATTATTATGACTTATAATTAAGTCCAACCAGGCAGGTATTGCTGTAAAATTGTGTGTTTATTTTTAAAAGATCGGTTTTGTTTGGAGAAAGATAAAGGGAAGTGCAATAACATGCACTATCATGGCCAAACCAGATATAAATAGGATCAACGGTATACGAAGTTATTATTTAGATTTTTATTATATACCTCGATTACTGTTTATAAAGATCATAATTGAATTCATGATTATGGTTTTTGAAAGTCGTTCTTGTATGTTAGATCATAAAAGTGAACTTCATAATAATTCGTGAATTAATTAAACTACTCAATTCTGCAAACCTAAACTGATATGGAAAATAGAAATACCTTCTTTTCTTCACCTCTTAGTCTAAACAAATCGAGACTAGGTAGTTATTGAATGTTAGCTTCCCACTCCAATTTTAGGTTAACTAATTTTAGGTTAACTATGAAATTGGTTCAACCATCCATGAAGCAAGTAACATTTCTCCTACCTCTTCTACAAGTAACTTTGCACACAAAATCACGGCGCATTCGCGTTGGATGCTTAGAATCCAGGCCTACAACAGAACCGAGTATAGTGCGTTCTAAAAATATGGTCGCGTTTTCTGTTTAAAAAAAATACAACTGTAGATTTGGACTGTGCTATATTTTATAATAATGGATATTGTTGCAACCAATGGCCATGTAGAAAGAATTGTTTTCATGTCTTACAAAAGTCATTTTAGACACATGATAGATGACGACTATGGATTATATTAGTAGTGATAGAAGGTCAGTGGGTTCAGCAAATCCTACCTGTAAAGGATGAGTGAAGACAAGTATCTAGCCTAAAAGCTGGGTTCCATTGGACGAGGGATGGTAGCCCAATAGAAGAGTCTATATTTCTCCAGCTTTGGGGGTTGGGGAATAGAGTTGACAACCTCACCCTTGTAAAACATACTATTGTTGAGAAATCTAACAAAGTGAAGGCCGGACTGTTAAAAAACACCTACTGCAACTCTGGAAGGGAAATTTCCCAAAGGAAGACCTAGCTGTACCTCTATTTCGAACATTCCTCTATTCCTCGTCCTTTCTTGTTCCAGCCACCCGACTCTGGAATTCCCTCCCCTCTTATCTCAAGGATTGCGCGATTTAAAAACAATTGAAAATAACTCCCTAAATATTTATTTAGACAATATAATACAAGAATAAGAGAATAATTAGAAATCCCTTAACATATATATATATATATATGAATTTCATTCAAACCCTGGTCACGAAATTGCAATACACAAATGTAATAACGCATATTGCACATGTCCAACCTTGAGAATATCAACACAAGTGAAATATCTAGGTATTATAATAGACCAATATTTAATATACGACAAACACGTTTCATTGCTGTGTAACAAACTACGTAAAACTATTCACAAATGTATCATCCTTCGATTATATTTACCAATGTATGTATTGCGAACTGTTTACTTAGCTCTGGTTCAATCGATAATCCAATACGGAATACGAATTAGGTTGGGGTGGAATCGCAAATTCTATCCTTTCTCCTTTAACATTACTACAAAAACGATTCATAAAAATCTGCGTGCAGGAACCTTTAGATTACCCTACAAATTTAATGTATTTAGAATTCAACGTGCCAAATATTCAAGCATACATTGCTTACTTACTTTCATAAAAATAAAAACTAATTTAAAGAGCACAATCGAAGTTTTTACAGTATCAGACAAAATACTACTTATTTGCTACATGTCCCAAAATTTTATACAACTTCTGGATCTAAACATAGAAGATATCTAGTACCAAAATTATATAATGAATTAATTAGATCCAATCCAGAACTAAGTAAACTAAACACAGCTAGTTTTAAAAAAAGCAATTAAATTAATTATTTTTAATTATTTAAGTGAATAAAATTAATCATTTGAATATTTTAAAATAATATATATAAAGCATTTATTTTTGTTTATATTACTATAAATCAATATATTACTAATTACTTTCTTCTATATTACTGGTTATAATCCATTACATTATATGATTTATATTATTTTATGTATATCATTCTCTATTCCATTAATTCTTTTGTTAGAATAAGTCTTATTACCAATACATTATTATTTTTTATTTGTATGTGTCATAATTTATGTAAAAATTAAACGGGCCCCAACTTTAAATGTATATATTCTATTTGTATTATTCATGTAACTGAACTGCACCCGAGCACGAGCACTTGCTCATTCGGGTGTCAATACTGTGTATAACATTTATTTGTAATAAAATTTATTCTTATTCTTATATACAAATAAATGTTATATACAGTATTGGCACCCGAATGAGCAAGTGCTCGTGGTTGGGTGCAGTTCAGTTACACGAATAATACAAATAGAATATATACAGTTTCATGTTTACATGAATTATGACACATTCAAATACAAAATGATAATGTATTGGGAGTAGAATTTATTTTAACAAAAGAATTAATGCAATGGAGAATGATACACATAAAATAATATAAACCATATAATGTGAGCAATTAAAACCAATATTCATAAGAAAGTAATTACTATTATATTAGGTTATAATAATATAAGCAAAAATAGATGTTTCATGTTTATTATTTTAAAATATTCAAATGCTTAATATTATTCACTTAATTAAATAATTAATTTAATTGCTTTTTTTAAAAGTAGCTATATTAATGTTACTTAGTTTTGGATTGGATCTAATTAATTCATTATATAATTTGGGTCCTACATATCTACTATGTTTAGATCCAGAAGTTGTATAACATTTTGGAACATTTTGTCTGATGCTGTAAACACTTCGATTGTGCTCATTAAATTGGTTTTTATTTTTTATGAAAATAAGTAAGCAATGTATGCTTGAATATTTGGCACGTTGAATTCTAAATACATTAAATTTGTAGGGTAATCTAAAGGTTCCTGCAAGCAGATTTTTATGAACCGTTTTTGTAGTAATGTTAAAGGAGAAAGGATAGAATTTGCGCTTCCACCCCAATCTAATTCGTATTCCGTATTGGATTATCGATTGAAACAAAACTAAGTAAACAGTTCGCAATACATACATTGGTAAATATGATCTAAGGATGATACCTTTGTGAATAGTTTTACGTAGTTTATTACACAGCAAGAAAAACATGTTTGTCATATCTTAAATACTGGTCTATTATAATACCTAGATATTTCACTTGTGTTGATATTCTCAAGGATGGACATGTGCAATATGCGCTATTACAATTGTGTATTGTAATATCGAGACTGGGGTTTGAATGAAATTCATATATACCGCTTGATGTTAAGAAAAGGAATTGTAGTTTTTGAGATATTCAAAGAAAGTAATTTGAGTTAGCCATTCTTTAATTACATTGATTCATTTATTAGCATTGTGTATGGTTTCGGTCCATGTAGAGTCGGAAAATAAGGCAACCGTGTCGTCAGCATAAGAATATATAGAGACAGAAAATGTTTCTAAGTTAATTTTGAGTAAATCATTAATATAAATTAGGAACGAACTTGGTCCTAAAACAGTTCCTTGAGGGACACCTATATTAATATTACGTGTGCTACTGTACTTATCGTCGATTTTTGTTGTTTGGGTTCTATTACTTAAATACGATTTAATAGTTCTAAAGCGGTTCCTTTAATGCCAATTTTATCTAATTTATCCAGCAGTATGCTATGATTTACTGTATCAAAGGCTTTTTGGAGATCTAAGAAAATTCCTAGGCATTTATTTCCTGAGTCTAGGTCATGAATTATATTTGAGGTGACAGTCATAATTGCATCCTCTCTACTTATATTATGTCTGAAACCAAATTGATTTCTGCGTAACAAACAGTTATTTTGCAAGAAATTCATTAATCGTGTCTTTGTATATTTTTCAAAGATTTTTGAAAAACTTGGTAAAAAGTGATATGGGTCTATAGGTGTTAAGATTATTTTTGTCTCCGGCGTTGTGTATTGGGACAATCACGGCGCGTTTAAGAGCTGATGGAAAGATTCCTTAAAAAATGCACAAATTAAATAGGCCTATGTAGGTAAGTGGCTTTGCTATAGTTCCGACAATACGTTTAAGGGTATTATTTGTTATTCCGTCTATTCCTGGAGATACATTATTTTTTAATTCTTTTATAATGTTAATAAGTTCGTTTTCGCTCACAGGGAATAGAAACATCGAGGACGTGATTTCATTTTCAAAATTGTAGTGAGAAGAACTAAATATTTTCTTATTTATGTTAGCAACTTTGTAGTCGCAGAACGGGCATCATCACCCAATACTGCATTCGGAAGAAGAAGAAGACAATGTTGTTTCCCATCTCAGTAAAATGGTCATTATATTCATTGGCAATATCATTTTTATTTTTTATTTGTTGACCATTCTGATTTATAATTTTATTGATTGAAGATTTCTTACTTGAAAATGTATCAGTGGCCTCATTGACGGTCTGCCAAAATCTTTTAGGGTCATTTTTGTTATTGTTAAATTTTTCAGCATAATATTTAATTTTCATCGATCTTATCACGCGTGTTAACATATTTCTATATAATTTATGTTTCTAAATAATTCAGTATTCAAAGGTCCACGTTTTACTTGCCTCGCAATTTTATCTCTAGTTCTTATTGATTTAACAAATGCCAGTTGTAATTCAAGGTTTAATTTGTTTGTATTTGCTGGAAATAGATGAGACAGAAGTAGAACATTTGGAGATGTGATTACTTATGGTTTTATAAAACATATTGAAACTTAATTCCGCAGCTGTGCAGTTCAAAATCGGATCCCAATTCACGTTTTTAAGTTGGGTTATTAGATATTTATAATTAATAATTTGTTTGTAATTCTGAGAGGATTCAATAGGTTGTTTGCTTGAAGTTTCATGTGGGCTCGTAAATAAAGCAAAAACCATATAATCTGTTATAGCACTACTATATACTCCCGTTTAAAATTTAGATTACTAATTGTTTTTCTCTCTATCTATCTTCGGGTTTTTACAGCTGCTGCCGTCTTCCCGTGCCAAACCTCCAAAGCCTACGGTCTTGGGCATCTTCGATGCTTAGCCCTCTAGCTTGCATTACTGTCTTCATGTTTTCCTTCCATGTTAACCTTGGTCTTCCTCTTTTCTTCTTTCTGTTAGGATGCCATTCATATAGTTGCTTCGACCATCGCTCATCTTCCATTCTTAAAACATGTCCTAGCCACTTTAATTCCTTTTCCTCAATTCTTTCAATTATGCTTTCTTCTGCTTCCATTATGTTTCTAATTTCCTTATTTGTGACACGTTCTAATTTAGACTTTCTGGCACTTCTTCGTAAGTAATCCATTTCTAGAGCTATTAGTCTATTCTTGTAGTACTTATTGATTGTCCATACCTCACTTCCGTACATTGCAACAGATTCCACCAATGTTTTACCAATATATTTTTTGTGTCTTTCCAAATATGCTTATCCCACCATATGGAATTTAATGATGATATTATTTTGCTACTCAATTCAATTCTATGTTTTATGTTCTCTTTGCCTATACCTTCGATGTTATCCATAATCATTCCCAAATATTTAGTTTGTTTCACTTGCTTTATTTGGATTCCATCTTCCAATACTAAGTTTTCTCTTTCATTGCTATTTATTGCCATATATTCTGTTTTTTGTAAATTTACTGTGAGACCCCATGATTCATATGTGATTTTCAACCTTTTTATCATGAATTCCATATCAAAATTGTCTTGCGCTAAAACCAGTTGATCATCGGCAAATTGTAATGTCAGCAAAAATCTGTTGCCTATTGGGATCCCCATACCTTTGCAGCTTTGTTTCCATTTCGTTAATATAAATTCTACATAAATATTAAATAAAATTGGTGATAGACTGCACCCTTGTTTCAATCCCTTTGAGGTGTTTATAGGATTAGACATTATATTTCCCATTTTAACATAAGCGGAGTTATCTTTATAGATTTGTTTAATAATTTCTATTAGGTTTCTGTCAATATTGTATTTCTCCAATACTTCCCATAATTTGTTCCTCGGAATTGAGTCATAACTAATTGTTTTAAAAAAAAATATATTATCAAGATCATGGGCCTAGGTAGGTCCTATATTTTACTATTCTTTTATATTTTGCGCTTTCTTTATTGAGTCAATTATTTAAACAAATTATAGGTTATTATTATTATTATCATCATCATCATAGTCAACCGCTGAGGTCTCGAGGTAGCGTGCTGCCTTGTCACGCAGCGGGCCTGGGTTCGATTCCCGGTCGGGACAGGTTCCTGGGTGAGGTTTTTTCGAGTTTTTTCTTCGCCTGTAAGAGAAATGTCAGGACGCTTAGGGCTCAACGGTTCCCGAAAATCATCCGGACATCATCATCCGTATCATTATCATAATCATCATTCACCGGTGTGGAAAGCAACGAAAAACTACCACACCTATAATTCCCTAGTAAAGTTGCAAAGCATAACGTGGTAATGGTATGGTTGTAGTGAAAGATCTGCCCTCTGGATGGGTTATTATTTTAATATTTTTTTGTTCTTGTAATTTATATTTTCTTGTCTATGGCTGTTATGCATTATTAACGGTCTTATCTGCCAGGTAAAATAAATAAACCATTAATGAAACTTAGATGGGATATTAATGAATATGAAGACTCTGGGTGAAATAAATTGGCAAGAGGTGTGTGATGATAGAAAAATCTTGACGGGAACTTCAGAGGAAGGTTGTGGTCCAAAGAGGACTGTTGCGCTAAGTATGAGAATGATGATGGTAAAATGTCAAAATAATTCTAACTGCATTTTCCATGAACATAGATTGAGATTAAATTTGAAATGTAACTGAAAACAGATTTTTAATGTTTTTATAAATAAATTTCATTAAAACAAAATTTAATTTTAGATGAAATGGCCACCGCTGTGGTCTCAGGGTAGTGTGCTGCCTTGTCACGCAGCGGGCCCGGGTTCGATTCCCGGTCGGGACAGTTTTTCTGGGGAGATTTTTATCGGGGTTTTTCCTCACCTGTAAGAGACAAATGTCAGGAAAACTTTAAGGCCCAAACGGTCCCCTAAATCATAAGGCCATCGCAATCATCATCATTCATATTCATCTTAGGTTAAGCTTAGGATTAGGGACTCTCCTGGCGCACCATTATCATCATCATCACCCATCATATCATCGGGGCAACGTTACCCCACCTTCCAGGCGCCCCAACCTCAGAAGTGGATTACAAGTACGCCATGCCAAGAGAGAAACCAGGAATGTCAAAAGACAACCTGGGGAATTAAAAAATATAGATAAAATTATACGACTCACTTTGCAACAAACTATAACCCTAATATATGTACCATAAGTGAAATGGGGTTTATAAATTTCGGATATTAAATAACAATAAACAAATTTTGGAACAATTCTCTATAATTAATTACGATTTAATAACTTTTTAACGTCTTGTTTCTAAAGACATGAGAAGCTGAACTTGGTCTAGTTATACACCGTAAAATCCATTTAAACGATAGAGTAAGTCATTATCTGATACAATTTTAAATGTATTGGTGTAAGCAGAATCTGTTTCTAGTATTGCTTATATTGAAATAGGCAATATATAATTCTTAAAATCCGCGGTGCTAACTCAGATAGTAGCATGTAGTTTCCATTCTAGCTGATCCGGTTCCACACCGGCGAGGTTGGAAATTTTAATAAACCATTCTAATATCGTAGTCAGGAGAGGTGGTGATGCACAATTTTTAGTCGCTAGTATATATGAATATGATACGTGAATTCCATGGTAACTGACGTAACAAATGCAACCAAATAAAATGTTTTATTTAACCTTCAGGTATATTTTCTTCAAAACTTTATATATATATATATATATATATGTATATATATATATATATATATATATATATATATATATATATATATATATACACACATACTAGCTAATACCCAGCGTGCGCTGATACGCCAAAATTAATTAAAATTAATGTATTTTTATGTTTAGTTGAATAATTAAAAGGAAAAATAATTATAAATGTATATCTTAATTATTTTAAGATACCCGATACTGATTACCCGGTGTTGCCCGGGAATCTGCTTATCCCGATCTTCTTAGCATCAGTGAAAAACAAAAATGATTATTATGAGTTATCTGTAAAAGATAAATATAACGCTGTCGCTGATTTTTTGTAGTCTTTTAAGGTATTCATTTTTGTGTACATTAATTTTGTATATTTGTTATGCTTTAGGCAACGTAAGCCATTTAAGCGTCCAAAAAAGCTACTTTTTTAATGTTTTCACTGATGGGTCATTTTTAAGGGCCAAAGGGTTGAGTATTGGAATTCTCATATAGCCTATAATTTTCCTGGGAAAGTCGGAACATTTTACAAAAAGTCCCATTGCATTCGGATGAACGGTAGCATGTCACCGCATAAAATACGAACAAACATACATTAATTTATACATATATATGTTTCAATATTTTTAACAGAAAGTATGAAGTTTCTGTATGTAATGATTGAATTTAAAATCTACGGTTTTATATCGATAATTGACGTCGCCTAACTAATCAATTTAACTAATCAATATTTTGGATATTATCTCTCTATCTGTGATGAAAAAGATATCCCTGAAAAAATTACTAGTTATAATAAAAGTTTGAGAATTATTAATCAAAGTTATGAAACCATCCCTTGTACAAAAAAAAAACACCAGATTACATTTATATAACACTTTGGCTAGACCAGTGTTGACCTATGGTAGTGAAGCATGGATACTAAAAAGACAACATGAAAGCAGAATAACGGCTTGTGAAATGAGATTCATGCGCAGAACAGTGGGTTACACCAGATGGGATCGGGAAAGGAACACCGATATCTTAAAAGAATTGAAGACTACGCCAATTTTGGAATATATTAAACAGTACCAACTAAATTGGAAACATCATCTTGAAAGAATGAGTTCAAATCGGATCCCCAAAGCTGTTTATAATTTTATACCAAGAGGACGAAGATCTCTGGGCCGTCCTATGAAACACTGGGGGGAAAATGTTATATAGGAAGGAAGAAGAAGAAGACGTAGTCTACAAGTAGAATGACATGTTTTACAGAGTGAGAGTAAAATGATAATCTGTGTGGATTTTCAAATTTCACTTCAACAAGCAATTGTGAATATAATATAGGAGTTAACAAAACACATGTTTTGAGATCTAATAAACTTTAGTCTCTAATTATACAAAATAAATGTAGCTCGCGTAAAAACAAAGCTTCTGCGTGGTGTAAGAGTTTTATTCGTAATAAATAATAATTCTTTGATGCGAATGAGTTTGTTAATATTTACAATACTTTGGGATGTAGGAACTTCAAAATCTTTGTAATAGTTCATACACCACTTTTTTGTGAGCAGGAAAAAAAAAACTTAGATTTTCATATCTTAAGTCAAATTTTACGTTGAATTGCCCCTAACTAGGGCAAAGGAAAAGTATTCAGAAAGGTTGACGAATCTTATTTACGTATGGTGTTATTTATATTAATACTAACGTGACCCGCTACGTTGTTCGCGTGAACAAAATAGTTTCAACAGCTTATGTATAAAGAAAGAGTTTATTAAAATGTACATAAATAAATATCAAATGAGAATATGTACTTACCGCAATTTTTGCTAAACATTTAATAATATTACAGCCCTAACACGGTTGTAGATGGAAAGTTTTTGTAATTGAATCTTTATTTTTAATCTAATTTTGATAGACAAATGTAGTGATTGGGATATACGTAAACGATACACGTATGCTGTCGCGGATTTTTTTTTGTAGATGTATGTATATATATATATATATATATTGCTTGAGATATTCAATTCTATACATTAATGTGGTGTATTTGTTATGACATAGGCAGCGTAAGGCATTTAACCGTAAAAAAGTGCACAGTTGCACTTTATTCTTCCCCCATCCCTAGTACGTAATCTAATGTTACATACGTTAATAGTCCTAAAAGAAGTTTCTAAATAATGGGAAAACCAACATTCAAATCGGTAAAGTAGTTTTTTAGTCCATAAAAGACAGACTCGTAGAGTTGAAGACTCACAGACGTTTGTTTATATATATGAAAAACAAAAAGCATATCATACATACTTACGACTGAAAACAGAAGAATCTTATGAAGAATATAAAATGAAAAGGAGAATTGCTAAAAGCATTATAAGAAAATCCCATCAGGAGTCATGGGATAAATTTATAAGCTCAGTAGAACATGATATGTATGGAAGACAAGAAATAGGTTATAAATTAGTGAAACATCTAAATCAGACTGAGAAAGATTCTGCCAGATTGAATATAATCCCAGAACAAGAATGGATCCAGCATTATGAAAAACTTTGGAAAAAGGAGGAAATTGAAGGAAAAGAGAACAATGAGGAAGAAATAAAAGTGGAAAATATTGATGTAATAGACATAAATGAATTAGAAATGGCTTTGAAAACCACTAAGAATAGGAAGCAACAGGATTAGATAATATAAATATGGAATTAATCAAATATAGTGGAATATTGTGTATAACTACGAATACTTCATCTAATTAATATATGTTGGCAGACCTATGGGATTCCAACCACTTGGAAACAGCAATTGTCAAGAATATATTCAAAAGAGGACCGGAGAAATTGCGAGAATTACAGAGGGATTAGCTTAATGAATACTGGCTACAAAATATATACGAAAATAATAAATAATAGATTGAGAAACATAACAGAAGTAATAATAAGTGAAAATCAAAGTGGATTCAGAAAGGGAAGGTCATGTATAGACAATGTCTTTACACTGAAACAACTCATAGAAAAGAGAAGAGAACATAACTTAGAAACTCACATAGGATTTATAGATTTGGATAAGGCCTTCGATCGAGTAAACAGACAAAAATTATGGGAATATTACGAATGAAAGGATACCCGCTGTGCCTTGTAGAAACAATAAAGACATTATATGAAGACACAAATATAATTATAGATACCGGATTCAAAAGAACAGATGCAATCAAAACAAATACTGGATTACGACAAGGATGTAGTTTATCACCCACTTTGTTTAATATATATATAGACGATATTTTTAATAAATGGAAAGTTTTAGTAAATCCAGGAATAAGAATGGATAATAAATGTGCATAAATAATCTTTTATTTGCTGACGATGTAATCATAATACAGAAAAATGAAGACGACTTACAGAAATCAATGCATGCATTAAATGAAATATGTAAATTATACGATCTAAAAATTTCTGTAAGGAAAACGAAGACCATGGCTTTTAGAGGAAGAGATCCAGTGAGAACCAAAATTATTTTAGAAAATCAAAGTATAGAACAGGTGTCTAGTTTCAAATTTTGGGCTGTGATGTTGGCTACAATGTGGAAAGAGATATTGACTCCAAAATAAATAAATTTCAGACGGTGTGTGGAACAATACAGAGAACATTCAAAAATAAAATTAGAAAAGAAACCAAGATAAAAATGTATAATGTTATGGCGGTTCCCACAATATTGTATGGATGTGAAACTTGGGCTCCAGTGAAAAGACAGAAGGATAGAATACAGACGGCAGAGATGCGTTCCTAAGACAAGTAAAAGGATGTACAAGACTTGATAGAATAAGAAATGAGGATATAAGAGAAGAATTGAAAGTACAGCCTTTGTTGGATAAAGTCACGAATTACAGACAGAAATGGATTGATCACATGGATGGAATGAGCAAGGAGAGATATCCATTGTTAGCCAGAAATTATCAAGCAAGAGGAAGGCGTGATGTTGGAAGACCTAGAAGACGTTGGGCTGATGCAATATGAAGTCGGAACGGGCAATTGCCTAATCCTTGGAGTGATGATGATGATGATGATATATATAAATTATATTTACGAGGGCCAATGGTTTTTTGGACTTTGGGTAGCAAAAATGACGCACGTGGTTAAGGAGACAGAAGATTACAGTGTGAAACAGATGATACCAAAGTTTGTGATGATGATAGTCGGCCGCGGTGGACCAGGAGCTATGCTCCTTGCCTACTGTCCCGAGGGTTGCGGGTTCAAACCCGGCCGGGATCGATGCATTTTTTATGACGGAAAAATCGGACTTTAAGTCGTGAGTCGCGAGTCTGAAGATTTTCAGGGCTCGTAAAAGATCAAAAAGAGGCCTCTAAGCAAAATTTAAATAGTTAGGTGTCCCATAGGGTCGGTGTGATGACGGCATGCCATCCATGACGTCTATGAGCAAGTAAAGGAACTAAAAATTATCTTGGTGTAGTAACTGCTTACAAAGGAGAGGCTATGGCTCAACAATGGGCTACGCCATTATAGATAGAATATATATATATATATATATATACACTGCTCAAAACAATTAGAGAAACACTTGTAATAAATTGAATAAGTAATTGTTTTTTAAAGCTGTGATGCTGAAAGTTGGACAATATGTAAATTGAATTATTAATTTTATCACTGGATACAAATTTTAAAGATCCATGGCCTAAATACAGAGAAATTACCTCAAATAATAAATATAAATATTTTTTTTTATTTTGGAGGCACTGGCCACTTCTAATTGGTAAGCTTCCTGATGTTGCTATAGTGACGAATGTTGATTATTGCCTTGTTTATTGAAGTCTCTCTGACAAAATGAGGCATTTAAATGAGTTTGAAGTGTATCATGCTCTTCATCTTTTACAACAAGGTCAATCTCTGCGACACAAGTGGCTAGAGAGCTTGGGGTTTTCTCCTTCCGTGGTGTCCAGGTTACGCAACAGGCACAGAGAGACAGGTCAGTATTGTAGAAGACGTGGCCAGGGCCGTAAATTTAAAACAAGCCCCCAGGATGACAGATACGTTGTTCTTTCTGCTCTTCGACTGCGTACAAAAACTGCAAAAGACCTGCAGAATGACCTTCATATGGCTTCCGGAATCCGGGTTTCAGACCAAACCATAAGGAACAGATTAAGGAAAGAGAATATTCGTCCAAAAAGGCCCGTTCAAAAACCACGCTTAACAAATGGGCATAAGGCAGCAAGACGTACGTATGCTGAAAACCATGGTGATTGTAACCTGAACCAGTGGGAGTCTGTGCTCTTCTCGGACGAATCCAGGTATCGTCTTACACGTTGTGATGGTCGATTGAGGGTGTGGGGACGGCCAGGAGAAAGATTTTCTGCAGAGGCTGTACAGGAAATTGATAGATTCGGAGGAGGTTCCATAATGGTGTGGGCCGGAGTTATGTACAACAATCGTACGGACCTTGTACTTGTTCCCCAGCGACTGAATGCTGTCCGGTATATCGAGCACGTCCTGGAAGAGCATGTAGTACCTGCTGCCATTGGAGTAGGCCCTGGATTTCTGTTTATGTAGGATAATGCCAGGGCACATTCTGCGGCTGTCACCAGGGATTTCCTGAGGAGGAATGAAATTGAGGTAATGGAGTGGCCAGCGGTCAGCCCAGACCTCAACCCTATTGAACACTTGCGGGATCTTCTATACAGGAAGGTCAGGAACCGACATCAAGCTCCACAAACTCTGCAGAAACTTGGAGATGCTCTGAAGGAGGAATGGGAGAATATCCCGCAAGAGGAAATCCAGAATCTTATTGGGAGTATGCCACGAAGGTGCCAAACTGTCATCGAATGTCGTGGAGGCCATACACGATACTAACTCTATATAACGAGTGTTTAACTTTGAAAAATAAGCACAAGATTCAATTGCTTACATAGCGGAATTATTTGAAAAGTTAATTGTCAGCGTTATTCGTTTGTTTTTACTGGCATGAGCAATAAATGAATAAATAAATAACCACAAATAATGTACTTTATTAATTTCAGGTTTGTACCTTTATCCAATGAAAAAATATTTGCATATTTCATAGTGTTCCTCTAATTGTTTTGAGCAGTGTGTGTGTGTGTGTGTGTGTGTGTATATATATATATATATGATATAGATGATTATAATAAAAATAGTTTCATAATCATCAACTATTGTTCCTTTATCACTACCGTTATAAAGTTTAAAATTTATTGTGTGGTGCTCTATAGTAGAGAAATTCCTAACCATTGTATTATTAATTGCGCAGTGCGTCGTGCTTTTCTGTCAGTAGGAACACTTGGATGAATGAAATATGAATAGCCATCAGAAATACTACGCATGCCTGATTGAATTCAAACGGAACCTCAGGCAATAATTCAGGTTGCGTCAACGATTAGCCGTCCCTGAAATAGACTGCATTTATCTAATATTTCACAAAAAAAAAGTGCGTGTGAGCAGAAAACTGATTAAACCCCTGCAAAAAGGTAAAATTTTCATGCAGTGAGGTGATTAACTCATAGAACGTTGTGCATATAAAGTTTCGCTTCACAACCAGGGAAAGTAAACTGATTTAGTTTGCAGGTCACATGACCTTTGTTCGCGTGGCAATGCCGCCGTTTATTAACGCCGCTGCAAGCAAATTATTTAGGCTATTTCTGTTTTTATGCATTTCGTTTGGACTTGAACCCATTTAACCGGACTTGCTACTGACGGATTTATTATCAAACAATGTAGTTATATTTAAAACTATCTAGCTAACTTTCACTTACTATACACATTAAGTGTAAAAAGTTAAATATTTTTTATATAAAAGTTAAAAATATTGTCCAATCGATAACAGAGAACTCTTCTCTTCCTTCGTATATGTCCACAGCTGTGGGTCTCGAGGTAGCGTGCTGCCTTTTCACGCAACGGGCCCGGGTTCGATTCCCGGTCGGGACAGGCTCCTGAGTGAGGTTTTTTTCGGGTTTTTTTTTCCTCACCTGTAAGACAAATGTCAGGAAGCTTATGGCCCAACGGTCCCCGAAAATCATCCGGCCATCATCGTCATCCTCATCATTATCATCATCATTCTTCTCACCGGTGTGGAAAGCAACGGGAAGCTACCAGACCTATAATTCCCTAGTAAAGTTGCAAAGCATAGCATGAAAGACCTACTCTCGGGCAGAATTACTATGGATGGAATTAGTGTAAAATATATTTTTTGGGCGATAGTGCGTTTTGTCCTACTTACGGCAATGGCGACCATGATTGAAAGTTGAACTTTCTTCATTTCGAGGTTGCCAATCTAAATAACTATACTGTAATATTACATATTACAAATATCGTGCGGGAAGTGAAACCACTACCCTTAATATATACTACGTACAATGTAGGCCTATATACAAAAATATGTCCAAAAGGTAGTATTAATATACATTATACGAAACAAATCACTGCATTTTAAATGAACTGAATTTTGTTCGAAACAATATTCTTCTTCACTTCACGGGCTAGGCATAAATTTCCTCTTGAAACAATATAAAACAGATACGTACTTATTGCCATTTTATGACGATTGGTGTCACGGCCTCTTGTAATTTCAACTAATAAACATTGCCCACACTACTAACGTTAGTCAGTTCTTTATAATGAACGCAAATATTTCCAACAAATATGTCATTATTTACTATTAGTTATTATTTTGAATACATCATCGCACAAAAAATAATGTACAACGCACGTTTGTGAAGTGTTTTACAGAATCTCGCTATCGCTCGGCTTTTAAACATTTCCTCGCTTTTGTAAAATCCACTTCCCATCCTTGCATCGCAATATACTATTGCATATGTTTCGTGGCACGTTTAACATTAATGTACAAAAATTGTTACATTTGCATGCTATAAGCGTCAAAGGATAAACAATTGTTAAATGTAATTCAAAATAATGAGATAACGATAAATGTTCGTCTTTTATTAAGATTATTATGGAAGTATTATTTGAAGTTTCGCAAAAGCAGAATTTATTATGGATTATTTTTACCTTATTTATATAAGTCTAGCCATTATTCTAGGGGCATGCAGTTGTGTAGTTGGTTAAGGCAATACGCCATAAGCTGGAAGATCAAGGGTTCGATTCCCGCTGCGGTCGGGATTTTTAAACGGACTCAAACCTTCTGGCGGTAGAATTTCCCTGAGGTAGACTCAGCCTCTAATGGAAATGAATACCAGATTAAAGTTCTGTGGATAGAGGCGGCCGTCAAGCATGGCTGGCAACCCGGCTGACATCAAGTGCCGATTGTCTAAAAATATGGGAGCCTTAACCTCCGACTACTCCAAGGGCCTTCTGAGGCCTGTAGTGGCATCACTCTACTTTAGCCATTGTTTTACGAGTCCCTTATAGAGACTTTACAATATACATGGTACCAACTCCAGCAGTGTCACCAGTACAGTTGTGCAAAGTACACAAAACAGTTGAAGAGTGACGGCTGAAAACGATCATAGTCAATTTTCAAGAAAAACAAATTAGTGTAATTTCCCCTGTATGTATAAATATTAGTTGCCTTAACTTCTTTCTGCAGTAGAACACTTTTTTATTGTCTTTAATCGTTGATTTTTACCATCTTGTAAGATTATATTAGGATATATATTTCTTACCTTAAAAGTAATAAACTGAAAAATTAGCATAATGTGATCCTATCATTTCTAGCCGTCGCCATTCAGTTAAATTGTTACGAAAAAAGAACAAACACTAGAAGAAGAACCTAAAATTATATCAATAATTTATGCAGAATACAAAAAAAAAGAGTTGAATGGTTTCAAAAAGGCCGTCCCACTTCCTACTCACATTCAGGTGCACACCCAATGAAACGCTACTACTGACAAGTGAGTAGCAGTGTCTATCAGAATATCCGACGTAGGGTTGAAACTATTTTAGTCGCACATTGTGAGCACTTATTAACAGGCTTGGGTCAGAACTTCTGACTACAGTACAGGAGGTCCTAGGTTCGATTTTCGAGACTACTGAGATTTTTCCTTAAAGGGAATTATTACTTTGGTCGCCCATGATCTGGAATTTAGGATAAGCTCAGGTTTATGGACTCTCATAGTGCTACTTTGGCATTTACTACCCATCATATCATCGGCATTATGTAATTTTGACTTTTAGGCGCCCCTACCTCAGACGAAAGTTATAATTCCTTGAATACCAGGACAGAATGTCAGAAATGTCGTAAGACAAATTCTTGACGACATTGGACAAAATAAAGAGTATACAAGATGATATTATATTATGGTGCCATTTTCCGGATGAGTTCCGAAACAAAATTTCTTTGATCTCCTCTATTACTCGCTCAAGTTAAATCTGCACGTGGAAAATAATCGACGAATGTGCTGTCGATTCTCTTTCTTCTCTTACTATGTTACTACTTCCTGTTCCCTATATTGTGTTATTTGATTAGTAGGGAAGCGCCGGCAAATACTGTGCTTTTTAAATTGCCCGTCACTTACAGTAGTCGGCAACCATGTTACTACTGGGAATGAGCTGTCCAATTTTACCTTCCTTATTACACGTTGCCAATTCCCGCCCGCTGCGTTGTGCTATGGGCCGGGTAATAGTGAGATGACGAAAATCGTGATTTTAAATGAACCGAAACCTTCAGCAAGTCGTCGACTAAAATACTAATTTGACAACCAGGTAATGATCAGGCCTAGCGGATTCTACACCAAAACAAATGCTACAGGTTAAGCATTATGCGGAGTATTGAGAGAGGTGTGGAGTAGGCCTAGTATGTGATTCTGAGCAGTATCGTCCAATTACTGTGCAACTGTGTGACACACTCAGGGAGTAACACTCATTTCAGTTCAGGTACACGTATTAAAGACATTGGTGGGCTTCTATAAAGTGTGCATTGTTTTATTTCTCTGTGTTTACTAGCATCGACAATACTGCATACTGTTTTAGTTACTTTGGCTCAACTGCACTTCTACTAGCGCTTGATTTTTCAATTATATTGTTGTAAACTATAACTCTTCTTCTGTGTTTATCAACATTATTTAATATTTTAAGCATTTTCAAACAGTTTTTATAACATTATTAGACAATTTTGAAATATTTATTTAAATATGCAAATCACAACATTATGGCACTGTTAGACAATATTGTGATGCTAACTAGTATTTTCTCCACAGAGTGTATTACTTAGTCTATGATTTTTCTATCGCTGGTTGGACCAGCGTTAGGGAGTGTACACCCATTTTCAATAAATATTTGGTAATTTTAATATTAATAATATATTTTTGTAACATAGATTTGGGGATTTATTGCAATATTGGTCATTTAAATTGCATAGCGACGGATAGTAATCGAGGATGATAATCGATATGTGGTTCGATTGTGGGTTATCGCTGGTTCTATAAACTCTGGCGCATGCGTACTGTTGTTCTATATGACTTTGAAAATATTTCACGCTATTTTAAGTGCAGTTTTTTCCGTTATTTTATCCTACATTTGTAATTATCTGCTGTCTTATACAATTTTTCTACACGTAACTATATCTGGTCCCATTTTGACGTTGTGTTTCATTTGCCCCTATCCCTCGTCCATGCATTCTATAGGCAGATGTCCTGCACTTGAAGTGTTCGTTGTAGAGTCCGCTAACCCTAGTAATGAGACATGATTAAGGATCCTCCCTTCCATAGAGAAATGGTTTGGCGACACTAGCACTAGAGACACATCCCCTCTAGCCGTGCAGACGTAACTTGGGTGAGTAATACAAACGTTCTGAATTGTAGTAGGATTACTTAGGTAGCTTACATACATTTAGATACACGATATAGGAAAGCGCTTTAAAACATTAAAAAATCAGATTTTTGCTGACTATAGTAAGATTCCTGATTTGATATGAAATACTAGGATAGTAATATCGAGAAAGATTTCGATAGATTTGTTGGAATTTAGTTTCCTAATTCTGATTGTGAGGTTATTTACAGAAGTAGCGTTATTTCTACCGACACTCAAGAGAGAGAGTTACTTTCTGTGTAACGTTTCTCACCCTACCCTCTTCAGCAGAGTGAAGTTCCATGTTGCAGCATCTTTCTTAAATCAAGACAGTCTTCAGAAGAAACTCAAGTTGTCTACCGAGATTTCTTCTTGATTGAGTTCTTCATTCACATATTTCGAAGCCGATATTTGATTTATTCTGAACTGTTAAATATTTGGGTCGCCTCATCATTTTTATTGATCGTCTTGAAATATTTTTTTTTAATATGAGGTAGCGAAGACAACCTTTTCGTTGATGTTATATAAATGAAATATAATAATGTGATTTTGTTTTGAATAATATCCTCATATAAGGAATGTTACAGACGAAGTATTAACAATTAATCTAGGCCTATACAATTACACTGAGCAACAAAACAGAAACTATTTTTTGTCTCAGAAAGAAAAATATGTGATTATGATAGTATGTTTTCTCCTGAATTCAAATGTGATATCGGTTTTTCTCCATCACGCAAGGTTTCCGAGAGACAGACATTCATAATTTCAAACACTTTAATATTTTCTACGTTCGTAACTACACAATATTCGAACATTCGGACTCGCTTAGATGGCAAGAAATGACGATTTTCTGCTATATTTCGTCTGTGGAGCATCCCTCTTGATGGTCCAACAATAAATCTCAGAGCAACAAAAAATATATTTTTTTGTCTCAGAAAGAAAAAAATGTGATTCTGATATGTTTTCTCCTGAATTCAAATATGATATCGGGTTTTCTCCATCACGCAAGGTTTCTGAGAGACATTATTTAAATTCATTAATTGAAATTGAAATAAAAAACTGTGGGTGATGGAGAAATTCCGAATACATATTTGAAAACACGATAAAAAACTGAATTAAGTACAACTACGATTTGGTACTCATGAGACAGTCGTATTGACGAGTGTTAATTTTCTCTTCCAAGACAATTTAACTCTATTTGTGTCTAATCCTTTAAATGCTTAACTTTGATCTTTTAATTGAAATTTTCAAATTAAAATTGTACTTATATTATTTATTTATAGTAACGACCTGTGAACACAATTTCCAGAAATAGATATTAAAATTTGGCTATCGGCAATTATTTTTTTAAGGCACGCCGTAGCGTTGTGGTTAAGGCACTGAGCTACAAGCCGGAGGGTCGAGGGTTCAAGTCCCTTTGGGGTCAGGATTTTTAAACTGACCCAAACCCTCTGGCGGTACTATCGCCCTGGGGTCGACTCAGCCTCTAACGGATATGAGTACCAGACGCTTGTTCAGGGGGTAAAGACGGCCGTCACGCAGGGCTGACAAACCGGCTGACATAAAGTGCCGATAGTCTAGAAAAAGTGGGGGTCTTAACCTCCTACTACCCCAAGGGCCTCCGGGCCTGTTGTGGGATCACTTTACTTTACTTTTTACTAAAATGTCCATTTAGTTCGATTTGCAATTTCGTCACGATTTCGTCAATATTCATATTATTATATAATTTCATAATATAATTTGTTATATTATAATTTGTATTAATCTCCTGAGGTACTAGTGGCTATTTTCCTTGTCTCTAATTCCAAGGGAGCGGGTTCTAACGCGGCAGGGATAGATGGATTTTTAGGTTTGAAAAATCCAAGGGACGCATCCTCCGGAAGGAACTTAAAACCGTGGGTTATTTATTTATTTATTTATTTTATTTATTTATTTATTTATTTATTTATTTAGCCTGGTGGAGTTAAGGCCATGTGGCCTTCTCTTCCACTCACCAGAACAAGCATATGTTACATATGAATACAAAAAAAAAATACAATAATAGTCATATAAAACAGGACAAACATATGTTACACATGAATACAAAAAAATTACAATAGTAGTCATATTAGACAGGACAAACATGTTACATATGAATACAAAAAAAAGTTACAATAATAGTTATTGAACAATTCATTATCTGTCATATTGAATAATAATGAAATTAATGTCTAATAATAGAATGAAACTAAATACAATAAAATTAAATTAATGATACAATGAATAAAAAAGGAATAACAGCTCGAATCTACTATGCATAAAAAGAAGAGAAAAAAAATACACTACAATGAATTAATCTACGCTTTTTATACAAGGCATTAGGTAAATATATTAACAAATCCTAAGTCTATTTTTATTAAATAATGCAAAAACGCATTATTAATTCTTAAAAAGTAGTATTAGTGAGTTGTTTCTGTTAGTGATTTTATTTTCAATTTATTTCTGAAAGATGGTAAAGTTTGGCAGTCTCTGACATAGGGTGGAAGTGAATTCCATGTTCTAGCAAGAGAAACTGTAAAAGATTTCGAATAATAGGTAGTATGATGAGGAGGGATATAAAGGACACTGTGCTCAAGGGATCGGGTATCTAAGTTATGTGTATCAGAGAGTTTAGTGAAGCGGTGTGATAAATAATAAGGTAAAGATGTGTGTAATATGTTATAGAGTAGGCATAGGGAATGGATGGTTCTACGATCTTGAAGACGACAGCCATGACAATTGTTCCAGGGATGGTGTAACGTGATCAAATCTACGTATACCACAAATAAAACGTATGCAAGAATTGTGAACACGTTGAAGTCTTTGGGTAAGAACAGTATTTAGGTCAGTAAAAAGAGTATCACAATAATCAAAATGGGGCATTGCGAGTGTTTCTACTAGCATTTTTCTTAGAGAAAACGGTAAACAATTTCTTATACGATTTAATGAGTGTATTATTGAGAAGATAGTTTTGCAAATGTTATTTATTTGTTTATTCCAAATTAAATGTTTATCCATAAACACTCCTAGATTTTTTACTGTCTCACTATAAGGGATCTGAACCCCATTAAGTGACACATGTAATACTGCATTTGTGTTAATTGAGGATAATAGTCTCTGATGGCCCATAATGATGCTTGTGTCTTTCTAGGATTTAATTCAAGTCCATATTTCTCTGTCCACGCCGTTAGCGAGTCAAGGTCCTCGTTAATTTTGGTTACCGCGTCATTTAAAGAATATTTGTCTGAGTGAAGGTAGATCTGCATGTCGTCCGCAAATAAATGATGTTTGCAATGTTTTAGGGAGTCAGAAATGTCGTTTATATAGATTGAAAAAAGCAATGGGCCGAGCACCGAGCCCTGTGGAACTCCAGCTTTACGGTAGGTCCAAGAAGAGCGTAATGTAGAATTTCCTACAACATATTGCTGGCGCTCACGAAGGTAGGAGTTGAACCATTGCGTGACACTGTCAGAAAGTGAGAGGTTTTTTAGTTTAAGCAACAATAAGTCCAAGTCTACCGTGTCAAATGCTTTACTAAAGTCAAGTAGTGTAAGAATAGTAAGTTTTCGATTATCAGATGCTTCGCGTATGTCTTCATATATATTTAGTAGAGCAGTATTTGTATTGTGTCCTGTCCTAAAGCCTGATTGGGTTCAGAGTATGCAAATTTTCAGGCTCGTAAAAGAACCGCAAACCTAAATAAAGAGGCCTCTGTGCAACATTTACCGACTATTCCCTTCCAAGTAATACCTTAGTTATCCATTAGGTGTCTCACTGAGGCAATATGCCGACCCCATATCACTCGTTCACATCTGAGAATAAATAAGCGTAATTAAATAATCTTGGTTAAAATATGCCCATGGTGTGCACCCTAATCCCCATAAAAGTAAATGTAGTGTATATAGACAGATAATTTAAAATTAATATGATACATTTCCACAGCTGCTTTATTGTAAACGTGGCAGATTTATGTAAAAAAAGACTTAAGAGAGAGTAGAATAAATAGTGCATTTAGTTTGGAAAAATGTTCGAACAACAAATGCGTATGTTAGGGGGTTACAAAGGGAACGCAGAGAATGTTGTAATACAAAGTGTCGTATAAGAAAAGTGTCAAAGTAGAAGACGGTCAGAAAATTGCCGGTATTAAACATGCAAACCCCGCATTGGCATGCAACACTGGTTTGGACTATTCGCATTTCCCTTGCAAAGACCTCGGCGACTGCAGGAATGTTCCATTATTCTTGCTGTTTCTCTACTCTCTCGGCATTCAAACGAAAAGATTCGGTCAACAAAGAAATCTAACATCTGAAGTAAATAAGTTTTCAGGAAAGAGAAAAGGTATTGTTTTGGATGTAACTTTGAGAAACATGTATGGTTGGAAACGAGGGGGGGAAAGAAAGGAAAAAAGCGTGAATTCTGAACTCTAGTCAGCAGATTGAAAAAGAGGGATGTGGGCGAAAAAAGGTGACACCCCCCCCAACCCAATTAAGAAAAATGGGTTTCTGATATTGTCGACATCTGATTGAAGCAGGATCAAATAAGTATTGTTTAAAAACCAATAGATGGCAGAGTTATTACCTGTGTTATTCCACAATTGTCTAAAAAAATAATCTCAATCGCACGACCGGCTTATAAGGCTTAAACCATCAACCGTCTGCTAGCTTCACATCCACACTTGTTAATCACAGAGGTAGACGATCATCTAACCAATGTAGAGGATACATCTGGTCAGTATGTAGGGTCCCCCACTCGTTATAGCTGGTTTCCTCAGTCTGGAGCCTCTCTTTAATTTTGCTACCCAAATGCCTCACGATGGCATCCTCTAGTACAAAATTGAATAGTACAGGAGATAGTGCATCTCCTTGCTTTAACATATTGTGAATTGCAAAAGCATCCGAAAACTGTTAGCCTACACGTACCCTATTCTTTGTGACATTTAGATAAATCCGAATAAGTGTAACTTTTTAGGATTTCCGAACTCCCGCAGTATACTCTTAATTGAATCGTATGCCTTTTTGAAATCTACATACAGTCGATGTTCTGTGCTATTATTTCCCATTTATTTTCTAAAATCTGCCTCATACTAAAAAACTGTTCGATGTAGACCTGTTTCTTCTAAATCCATATTGATGCGCATTTACCTAGCCCAAAAATACAATAGTTAAGAGTTTCTGCGGTGTCGGAAGCCAAGTAGCAGATTTTACTGTAGTTCAAATGTGTATTCAAATTATGTTTGAAGTTCTTCTTCTTCACTTCACGGGCTAGGCAAAATGCCTGTTCCGCCTCACAGTTGTTCTGCCCGTCTTTTCACTGGCCTTCCCATGTTCCTTAAACCTCTTGGCTTGTAGTTAAATGCTGCTTTTGGTAATCTTGTTACATTCATTCTATCTACAAGTCTAAACCATTTTTCTCTATATCCTTTGATTTTATCGTTTAATGGATATATATTTAACTCTGTTCTTATAACTTCATTCTTTAACCGATCCATTCCTGTGCAGCCTTTTGTTCTTCTAAGGAAGTTCGTGTCTACACTTTGTATTCTACTTTGTAATTTTTTGATCATTACCCAAGTTTCACTCTCATAAAGTAATGCAGGAAACTGCCAATGTTTTATAAAACTTTAATCTAGTATCTCTTCTTGTTTTGCTCTTTAATGTTTATGTATAGTTCCGCATATCATTTGAAATCTTGACAGTTTCACATTTGGAAGACAGAAAATGAAAATGTGAAAACGGGCAGTTCGTTGTAGAGTATGTATAATTTTGTATAGCAGTAACCGGTAAGGGAATGGATACATATATTGTGTGTGTGTGTGTGTGTGTGTGTGTGTGTATACATGCAAGTATGCGATTTCATTTTATCTTCTTACATTTTAACAACAATTCATTTTATAAAACTAGTGAAACTGCAGTAAATATGTGAAATCCGTTTCTGTTGACGAAAGGTTTAAAACGGACGAATCATTCTCTAAGCGGTTGCTATAAATTCAACTAGTGAAACAATTGGAGCAGCTGGGGGATAGAGACAGAGAAATATATGAGCAAACCAATGGCTATAATTTGTTCATTTACGTGTGTGATAGGATCTGCAATACGTCACGTTCCAAACCAGGGCAGGTATGTTGAAGGAAATTATCGCTAACGAATTAAACTCCCTATCACGTTGATCCCCTCGGGGATGCAGCAAGTAACGTCACTATTCAGGCAGGGGCTGATGACCAAACCCAAATTGACAGGCTTGATTGAGGGTTCTCAAACAGATTCTTAAAATTTAGGGAAAATTACATTATCTTGCACGAATTATTATTGTTATTACTAGAGAAAGGATTTCAAGGTGCAAATTTTGGTCGTAAAAGGGAGAAAAAAGGTTCTGAAAATACATACAAAAAGGTGCAAAAAAGGTGCTGCTCTAACAATTGAATTAAGGTTTAAACGAGATACATGTACTCAGATTCTATAATATGCATACAATTTTACACGAACTTTTTCTTTTTTTTATAGAGTTCATAAGAGGTAATTCATAGTTCTTTAGTCTATTGTAATACATCGAAGAATTATGCCATCAGTTTCGATAAATTGCGCTTTGAATTCTTCTGAAAGTGTGTACAACGTATCCTTCTTAACATTCGCCATGTTATTGTTCTGAAAACCCAGTTGTAGTATGAATAAAATACATTGTGGTTCGGACTAGTAAAACAACAGCCAAAACGTTGGTAGATAGAAAATTATTGCGTAATAACTGAACTTATTTTAAACTGTTACAGCAACACTGTTGAAATTTAAATTTAACTTCACAGCTCCAGATTAGACATTTTTGCTGGGATATAAACTACTGATAGTTTACATAAATTATATTTTAATATTTATTTAATAATGTTAACTTCTGATTGAGATTTTAAAAAACTGTTCAAGAAGAAAAACAAATATTTTTATGTCCAATCTTTAAAAAAACGCAGAGAAGAGTGCAGGAAAAGGTGCTGATCCATAAAAAAAGTGGAAAAAAAGTGGGAAAAAGGGGCGAAATGTCGTAATCTCATGAAAATGTGCAAAAAGGTGCAACAAATTGTGTTCATTTTGCTTCATTTCATCCCCAAATACATATATTGAACTATTGGTATGAAAACAGCTATATTTTTGGAAAGGTGTCGCACATCAAAATCCTTTCCCTAGTTATACCTCACTCACTCCTAATACCATAGGTTTATGGACGCGCGGAAATAAGCTCTCCGTACATCCCTATCCGAAGCTAACGTTTTCCAATCATCCCTGTATAATTTTCTTCCCTAAAATCATGATTAATTATATTCTTCTATCATATGCTTGGGCAACCTTCTAGGGACTTTCACTCTGGTTTTCCTACAATGAATTTACATTCTCTCTTTCATTCCATATATTGTGTCCTGCAGTCCATGAGACTTAACTGTTCCTATTTCATCTGAATTTCCATAAAGAACATGTAAATCTCATTGTTATGTAGTCTTCTCCATTCATCTGTCTTTTCGTCTTCCTTTGATCGAAAAAAAATCCTAAGAACTTAATTTTTAAATACATGTAATATTTTCTCCTCCCTTAAAATAGGAGTCCAGGTTTCGCATCCGTATAATTTATCTGGGAGGATAAGTATTATATACTTTCAGTTCAAATTTTTTGTAGAATTTGGGATGACTAGATTCCTTGTAATGCATAATGTGTTTTCAGAATTGCACATCATTCTTATTTGTAATTTGGTCCCAGGAATTTTAATTTTGCTTCTGTTTAAAACGTTTCTCATGTATCATTATGTCTTTCATTAGATAATGTATTTCTATGTGTGACCATATAATTAGTTTTATTTATGTTTGCTTCCAGTCCCAATTTCTTAGTGTTATTCAATAGAATATGCGTGTTAGCCCTTAGTATCTCCTCGCTGTCGTCTGTAATACTAAATTATCAACATTAACATCTAATAATACCATTGAGTTGTACGCCTTTTTTATCCTCTACACATGCCCAATTGTTGTCATGTTCTAGAATAAAATTGAGTAGCTGAGGAGATAGTGTGTCTTCATTCTTTAACCCATTGAGAATTTCAAAAGTATCTGGAAACGGTTTTCCTACCTACACTCTACTCGTTGTGCAACATAGACATATTCGAATAAGTCTAAACTTTTATGAATTCCGAATTAACAGAAAACTATACAACTTCTCCCTCTTAATTGAATTGTATGTTTTTTTTTTAATTCTACATATAGTTCATGAGTGCCGTCACGTTCCCATTTCTTTTCACTTTCTCATCAATTCTAGACTATTTTAAATCCACACCAAAAATCACATAACTTCTTCAATATCGGGAGTAAGTCTAGATATTTGTTAGAATTTTGTATGGAGTTGAAAATAATGAAATGCCCCTATATCTGTTTAATCCCCTTTCTTACGTATACATATGTAGTGTAATTAGATAAAACATCAATTGAAGACATCCATAAAATAAAGTTGTATATATCAACTGATGAACAGGTGAACCAACTCAATTATCTAGGATGTGACATTTCATTTAATTATGATAATGATATAAATAATAAAATAGCAAAATTCCAGGGAATATCTGGTACGATAAAACGATCACTAAATAACAAAACAACAAGAGAGACCCAATTGAAATTTTATAAAATGTTGGCAGTACCGGTACTGCTCTATGGGTCAGAAGCCTGGATACATAAAAAACAAGATCTAAGTAGGATAACGGCGGCAGAAATGAAATTTTTGAGATCTGTTAAAGGGTGCACTAAGGAAGACAGAATCAAGAACAGAGAAATAAGACAGGAACTTGAAATATTTGCAATAACTGATAAAATAGATACATATAGACAAAAATGGAAGCAACACATTGACAGAATGAATGAAGATACATATCCAAAACAAATAACAAAGTACAAACCTAAAGGCACCCGAGATGTGGGCAGACCTAGAAAGAGATGGGCTGAAGTCGGAACGGGTCAACAGACCTAATCCATGAATGCAGATGATGATGATGATCCATTCATGGCTATGTTGCGTTTACAGTGGAATAAAGTTGTGTGTCAGTAGATGTTTCTTTACCATAGACGAGAAGCAGTTGGCAGCAATATGAGTCGGATAATTTGAAGTTGAAAATTTGGCATCTACTGAATACCGTTGTATATCGATAGTGAAATGGCGGACTCGACTGTGAGACTAACAAATCGGTTTTAAAATATTTAAATAAAGGCAAGATAAGAAAAACAGGTACTTCAATATGAAAACAGAATGTTAAAAAGAGGCTACGAAATGAAGGAGAAAGTTTTATTTCGTGAGACAATGCCTAAAAAAACGCTTCGGTTAGGGTAAGTGAAAGAACGTTGTATATATCCTAACCTAAAAGTAGTAGTAATAATAATATTATGTTCACATTTTCTATACTTTTGAAAGAGATGTTTATAATATTATACTTTTTAATAATAAGGAGACGCACATGAAATGTTGTATTGATTATTAATAAATTTCGTTGAAAAACTCAAATTGTATTATACAGAGTAAAGCTTATATTACAAGGAACCCCAAATTAGTTAATGTTTTATTATTTGAAGGGGTATAAGGCATAGTGCTGTAAGTCAGTTTTATCCAAAATGAGTAGAGTACACAATTGCAAAAGAAGAAACTGCATACTGTATTTCAGGTACATCAACAATTAATACCATCACTTACGATAATAATATCTCCATGATTATCATAAGTAATGCCACGAGTGATTTCCAAATTATCGATAAATTAACGACTCACGAAGTGAGGAGTTAATTTATCTAGAAAATTTGGAAATCAAGAGTGGCATTTGTTAGGTCTATATAACGAATAAAATTAAGCTGTTTACTTACAAATCATTGTTTAACTATAGTTATTTTAAAATATGTATGTATTTAATATAAACGGCGATGTTTGAAAACAAATCAGAAATGTGAGGTCATGTTCATTCACAGCAATTAGATCATATTATTTATTGCCAAATAAGATTGCAATATTGTAAGAATGTACCCAAGTGGAGAAATAATGAAACACATCAAACTATATATCATAATCAACATTACGGGTTATTCATTTATTTTTTTAGTAAACAACTCAGTAAAATCAAGGAATCTGTTCATTATTTGCTATATTCAATGTATTTGTTGGAGAAAATATTGTTCTGTCCTGTTCAGAACATTAAAAAGGAGGAGCTTTCTTCATCACAAAAGCAGGAGCTGATAAAGGGAAATCGATAAAGAGCGAGGTGAAACACGGCTGTCATTGGTTGTAAAACAAAATTAATTGAAACTTGATTGGTCATTGACTAGCATTTGTGGCATGAGTTAAATAGTCAGTATTGAGCTATCATGATTCTTTGTACACTGAACAATAAAACTGTTTTTCTCCAAATTATGAAAAAAAAAGACTTACCATTATGTTACGTGCCCCTTCATTTATTCTTTAACGCCATGAATTCACTTTGGCTACTGTCTGTATATCTATTAATTTATAATAAATTTTAAGTGAAATTACCTTCTGTGAAAAAAAAAAAGAGAAGCTTGTCATTACCCAGTTGCAAACATGAAAGGACAGTTTGCTACCCTATAAGGGAAAACAGTTTTTGATGCAATCAAAATGTTTCAAAACTGTTAGAAATGTAAGTAACTTTCATTTGAATATTAACAATTATTTGCACCGCTGTGGTATCGAGATAGCTTGCTGCCTTGTCACACAGCTGGCCCGGGTTCGATCTACGGTCGGGACAAGTCTCCTGGGTGAGTTTTTTTTGGGCTTTTACCTCGTCTCTAAGACAATGTTAGGAAACATTAAGGCCCAATTGTCTCCGAATATCATCTGGTCATCACTATCAAATTCAGTTTATTAAATTAAATTTAATGATAAGGCCTTTCCTGGCGCATCATTAGCATCATCACCCATCATATCATTGGGGCAGCGTAACCCCGTCTCTTCAGGACGCCCCAACCTCATAAGTGGGTTACAATACACCAATTCCAGGAGATAATACAAGAAATATCGAAATGACAAACTGATGGCATTGAGTATTATTTTAAGATATAGTATTTAATTCCAAATGTACATAATTTATAATGTTATTCCATTAAACGCTTTGTGGTATACAACTTAATTCCATAAAAATACATTACAAAATCAGTAACAACTCTATTATCAGACAGTTATTTGATTATAAAGAATTTTATATAGGCCAATTTTTTTTCCCGGGTACAGTTTTTTTTTGTTTCCTGAAAATCTCAAAAATTATCATCATAATCATCATGAACAAATCCATGTGACCTGTGACGGTAAACCTCACGAAGATGATCTTGATCTTTCCACAGATGGTTTGGACTTCCTCGGTCCCTATGTCCGGTTGGAGTAGTATTGGAACACCGATTTTTAAAGTATTTATTTTTTGCATTTTTCTCAGATGATTTTTTTCCATTCTTGCTGGTACCTTTCTATATATTCATCTAAACTTTGTACTGCACGTTTTCTCTAATAACAGTGCTCCATTGATGATCCAGTCCATTAATTGTTAATAGTGATCGTAAGAAGCGCATTTGGTCTACTCTAAGTTCATGAGAATTTATTTTATTTAAAATCCAAATTTCACTTCCGTAATTTAGAACAGCTTTTGATGTGATCTCCAAAAAGCCTTTCATACAGTAAATCACAGCATACTGCTGAATAAATTAGATAAAATTGGCATTAAAGGAACCGCTTGAGATCTATATAAATCGTATTTAAGTTATAGAACACAAACAACAAAAATAGACGATAACTACAGTGCTATACGTAATATGAATACAGGTGTCTCTCAGGGGACTGTTTAGGACCACGTTTATTACTAATTTATATTAATGATTTACTCAAAATTAACTTAGAAATATTTTCTGGTTCTATATATGCGTATGCTGACGACACGGTTGTCTTATTTTCCGGCTCTACATGGACCGAAATCATTCATAATGCTGATAAAGAAATCAATTTAATTAAAGAATGGCTAACTCAAATTTACTTTCTTTGAATATTTTAAAAACTACTTCAATTACTTTTTTTAACATCAAGCGGTATATATGAATTTAATTCAAACCCCAGTATCGATATTACAATACGCAATTGTAGTAGTAGTAGTAGTAGTAGGACTTTATTAGACAAAAAGTAAGATATTTACAATATTATTTACAAATATGGGTCGCACGGGCAGTAAGCCGTACGTGCTGTTGACAGTCCGTTACAATAAAGTAATAATTGGTACTAGTGTAAAGAAAAATAAACAACAAAAACAGCAATAGCATTACAATTACATAAAGAAAACACAATAATAATATTACAATTAAATAATAACACAATAGCATTATACACTAAAAACATTAACATTAAAATTACATAAAGAAAACACAATAATATTACAATTAAGTAATAACACAATAGCATTATACACTAAAAAGACATTAACATTACAATTACATAAAGAAAACACATTAATATTACAATTAAATAATATCACAAAAGCATTATACGCTAATTAATTTAAATATAATTGTTAATAATTAATGGTATTGCATTTTGATAACATATATTTATTCATGAATGAGTGTTGTCCTTATTTTTCGCGTTTTGTCCAGAAATTTACCGAGGTTTATCCAATTTTCTGGATTTACCAATAACTCGTAGCATGCCAATCTTTCCCGATTTTAATTTAGAAATCTTTCCGGTAATAAGTGACGTCTCCAATATTCTATATCATTACATTTTCCTAATATGTGTATCTCATCTTCAAAGTTCCCGCACATTGGACATATTCGCATATCGTGATCGTCGCTAATTTTTAGAAATTTCCATGCCCCTAGCCTAAACCAAGCAAGCCCTGATCTCTCCTTAAATCCTAGGTTGAGTATATACGATTCTTTTCCCCAGACGTGTTTTAGGTCTCTTTGTAAACACAGTGAGCGTTAATAACGCATATTGCATATGTCCATCCTTGAGAATATCAACACAAGTGAAATATCAAGGTACGAAATAGACCAATATTTAAGATATGACAAACATGTTTCATTGCTGTGTAACAAACTACGTAAAACTATTCACAAATGTATCATCCTTCGATTAAATTTACCAATGTATGTATTGCGAACTGTTTACTTAGCTCTGGTACAATCGATAATCCAATACGGAATATTAGGTTGGGGTGGAATCGCAAATTCTATCCTTTCTCCCTTAACATTACTATAAAAACGAATCATAAAAATCTGCTTGCAGAAACCTTTAGATTACCCTACAAATTTAATTTATTTAGAATTCAACGTTACCAAATATTAAACAAATCTTCAAACATACATTGTTTACTTATTTTCATAAAAATAAAAACTAATTTAAAGAGCACAATCGAAGTTATTACAGCACCAGACAAAATACTACTTATTTGCTACATGTTCCAAAATTTTATGCAACTTCTGGATCTAAACATAGTAGATATCTAGGACTCAAATTATATAATAAATTAATTAGATCCAATCCAGAATTAAGTAAACTAAACACAGCTGTTTTTAAAAAAACGAATAAATAAATTATTTTTAATGAATTGATTAAGTGAATAAAATTAATCATTTGAATATTTTAAAATAATAAATATAAAGCATCTATTTTTGCTTATATCATTATGAATCAATATATTACTAATTACTGCATCTGCATTAATGGTTATAATCCATTGCATTATATGGTTTATACTCGTATTATGTAAATCATTCTCCATTCCATTAATTCGTTTGTTAGAAAAATTCTTATTCCCAATACATTATTATTATTTATTTGTATGTGTCATAATTTATGTAAAAATGAAACTGGCCCATAACTTTAAATATATATATATATATATATATACATACTTACATACATAAGGACTTTATTAAACTAAAATTAAGATACGTACAATGATATTTAAAAATATGGATCACACGGGCAGTAAGCCGTACGTGCTGTTGACAGTCCGTTACAATAAGTTGATGTTTAAAAAAAGAAAAGAAAACGCAATAATATTACAATTAGATATCAATACAATTACATTTTACATTAATTAGTAATGTAGAATTATTAAGAATTAATGGCATTGCAATTTGCTAACATATTTATTTATTCCTGAATATATATATATATATATATATCCATCCATAGTAATTCTGCCCGAAGGCAGGTCCTTCACTGCAGTCATAGCATTTTCATGCTATGCTTGCAGCTATACTAGGGAATTGTGTAGGTGTGGTAGCTTCCCGTTGCTTTCCACACCGGTGAAGGATGATGATGATAATGATAAGTATGATGATGATAAAGATGATGGCCATATGATTTCGGGGACCGTTTGGGCCTTAAAGGTTTCCTGACATTTGTCTTACAGGTGAGGAAAAACCCCGATAAAAACCTCACCCAGAAAAACTGTCCCGACCGGGGATCGAACCCAGGCCCGCTGCGTGACAAGGCAGCACGCTACCTCGAGACCACAGCGGTGGATATATAGGCCCTATATATATATATATTTTTTCTATTTGTATTATTCATGTAACTGAACTGCACCCGAGCACGAGCACTTGCTCATTCGGGTGTCAATACTGTATATAACATTTATTTGTAAATAAAATTTATTCTTATGTAATCTCAGTTTTGTATCTGTCCTCATGTGTTTACCAAAATGTCTTATTACCCCGTTAATTTTATTATATTTCAGTAATTTTGAATCAGTGTCACTCTTATATTCTGGAAATACACTTCCTAAGTATGGGAAATCAGACACTAGTTATACAAGTTTTCCATCAATCTCAATTTTCACCCGTTGTATGCTTTTTTCCACACATTACCAAGGACACTTCTCATTACTAGAAAAAAAAACTAATCAAAGGCCGGAATTATCACATTAATAACGACAAAGCAAGAAAGCTAAAAATAATTAGACTGTATAGAACGTTATTTCAAGGTCTTTGATTACCATATTTAATAACGAAAATTGTATTACGGCAATTTAATTTATAGTTGGGAAAGCAGACAAGTAGACGGAGATAAAACGCGTTGAAGCGTCTCCCAGTGGGAGTCCTTTCATCTATCGAAAGCGGATTACAAAATCGGCATGTCTTAAATTTTAATTTACCTAATCTCAGAGGTGGCATTTGTTCAGGAATCTGATTTAGCAGCTTCTCAGTCCTTTTGATGTGTGATTTGCTGTAGAACTCCATAACTATCTGCTGCTATTCTGGGGGAAAAACACAAATATCTGGCTTCACTTTGATGTACCAGTACTTATTTTTATTTTCCAAGTATTAGGAAACCATTACTGAGATTGTTTTAGCGTTTTCTATAAATTATTGATAAAGAACAGACCGAAATAAACGTATATATTTTGATGAAATTATCTAAACTTCATTTATTTTTTAATTACTTGCTCAAAATTATTTTGTTAGAAGAAGAAGAAAGTAGGAATTTATAAGACTAAAAGTAAGATAGATACAATATTATTTAATAATAATAATAATATTAATAATATTAATATTAATAATAATATTAATAATAATATTAATAATTATAATATTAATAATATTAATATTAATATTATTAATAATAATAATAATAATAATAATAATAATAATAATAATAATAATAATAATAATAATAATAATAATATAAGCGCGCATTAGAATTGGTCATTGCAGTATGCCAGCAACGATTTAATTCTCTTTAAACAGACATTGAAATGGTATCTTGCACACGGTCTATCATAAAACTTAGACACGCAGTCCATTTACTGATAATGATTGTTTGAAATTTTCCAGAGTTTGTGGTGATTTATTCACTGCCAGTCTAGTTCCTCCACTGCGTATCTCGTTGTTCGGTCCAGTCCAGTTTCGATTGATCATTGCATCTGTTGCGTAAAAATCGTCCTGTAGGCCTATATCTTTTATCTTCTTTTATTTTATCTCCTTCAATGTAGCTTCCTGTTTAGTGGCTAGTAGCAGGAACTTTGTGCGTAGATCTTCCACGTGGAAAGTTTCCCATGTCAACTCGTATGCAAGTCTAGATAGAGCAAATTTGCAGATCCCCATTGCGGCTTTTAGGAATCTTGATTTAACCTTTTCTAAGGTGATTAGGTCTCCATAGCTGAGGTCAGTCCATATGATACAATATTATTTACAAATATGAATCGCATGGACAGCAAGCTGAACGTGCTGTTCACAATCCGTACCAATAAATTGTCTAGTAATAACAATACAATTATATTATACATTAATTAAGCTAGGTATAATTACGAAATATTAATGATATCATGTTTGATTATTTATTTATTCACGAATGAGTATTATTATCCACGTCTCGTGAGGAAAAATACCCACATTTATCCTAATTTATTTTATTAGTGCATCTACACATATAATTTTTAAATATTTCATCATCATTTCAGGAGTAAATATTTTAAGGCTCGTTCCCATCTCTTAGATTTTAAATGAAAAGTTGTATCCATCTCTTCTTTGGATACGACATTTCTTCTACTTCCTCGCTAAAATCTAAACATTGTTTTTTTTTTGGAATTCCGTTTGCTTTCATCCTGTGAACATTCTCTCTTCGTTTGTTTCTATTTGCTCTATTTTATCCATAAGCTTAAAATGTTCCAATTCATACCTGATGTCTTCTTTTCTCTTTTATACGAATGCGCGCAGGCTACACATCTTAAGAATAAAATTTCTGTTGCTTCTACGCTTCCCTTTTGTCTTCTGGTTAAGGTTCAAAACTCAGAATCATACATGAATACAGGGACCAGCCATTACGTTTTAAAACATCATTAGCCCAGCAAAAATGGGTGGGTCAAGGCTTCCTTCAGAATTTTTCTCCAGACTTCTCTATCTCTGGCAACCGTTCATCAATTCTTGAGTTTTGAAGATTTGACAACATTCTGTAGAACTCCATCCATTCATCTCAAATTTGGTCTTCCAGTTTTCCCTAGTCCTTCTGGCGTACCATCTATAATTTTTCTAACTACACATTTTGAAATCCTCTGCGTATATCCTGTCCATCTTAGTCTGTTTACTTTAATATCTCTAATGACATCTTTTGATTTATTCAACTCGTATAATTCTGTTATATCATATTCGTCACTCTCCATTTTCCTTTATAGGTCCATTTATCCTTTTGAGTATCTTCTGTTAGAACTTTAATTTAGATATACACTAGTGTCCAAAATTAAAGCAACAAACTGAAATTTCGCCTTCCTGTGTCCAATATACAACAGAATAGTACCAAGTGGCAGTAGAACGTAAGCAAATGTTTGTATAATTATCCTCTATGTGAGATTTCATTCCTGTATATGTAGAATCAATGAATGAATGATAAAGTCAGTGCACCTATCAAAGGGTACGTTATGTTTACTCTATTTAGTCCCACTTCAGCATTCATTGTGTAAACATTCAGGTGCAGTATGATACAGAGAAGGCGCCAGATAGACTCCCTGTGTTGTAGGACGATAGGGAGAATATAAGCTGGACAGTCTCTAGCTGATGTGGGACACTAGGCTATGTGTATCGTTCTGTTGTTTCCTGGATGTGGCAACAGTTTGTAGAGGTAGAAAATGTAACCCGAAGACCAGGCCAAGGACGACCAAGAGTCACCACATAAAGAGAGGATCGTTACTTGACAATAAGGGCAAGACGGAACAGTGTTGTACTGCACAACAACTGGCATCTGACCTCACAGCATCCACTGAAACATTTGTATCGCGACAAACAGTGTACAGAAGGCTTCAACAGAGAGGTCTTTACTGTCGGAGATCCGCTGTATATATACCCCTGACACGTGATCACAAAAAAAGATGTCGAGAATGGAGCCACCAACATGTCAGTTGGATGGACGAACAGTGGACTAATGCCCTCTTTACATATAATTCCAGATTCGGTCTTCAGAGCGATTCTGGACGGATTCGCATTTGGAGAGAATCTGGAACACGATTTCGGCCATCAAACATTCTGGAATGGTACTCATATGGAGGTGGATCAATAGTGGCGTGGGCAGGCGTTGTGATAACTGCTCGAACAACTCTACAGGAAGTTGTACGGTAAACCGACAAGGTTTAACCGCTGCCAGGTATCGTGACGAGATCTTGTTACCTCATGTACGCTTGTTTCGAGATACTTTGGGTCCAGACTTCCTGCTGATGGAGGATAATGCTCGTCCACACAGAGCAGCGGTGGTTTATGAATTCCAGTAATTTGAAGACATTGCTGGAATGGATTGGCCTGCTTGGTCTCCGGACTTAAATCCGATAGAGCATGTTTGGGATGTGCTAAAGAGACGAGTTGCTTCACGTCATCATCCATCAATCACTCTTGATGACTTGAGAGTTGCTCTGCAGGAAGAATTGCTCTGCGTTCATACCTCAAAATCAGATTGATGACCTCTTTTGCAGCATGCACCGTTGTTGTGAGCCCTGTGTTGCTGCCAGAGGTGATACCACGCCATATCAAGCACTTGTAACCCCATTTCTCGATACTGAGTGTCAACTTAAGATCACTTTAAAAATAATAAAATAACTTTTTATTTATGGTAGTTCATGAAAAATTATGTTAGAATGTTTACTCAGTTAAGTCCATTTGTTCTAGTATGAGCCAGTAATATTTTCTGGCACAATTATGATAGAAAGTAAACATTTAAGTTTGTGACTTTAGTTTTGGACACTAGTGTATTCAAGGATCAAATTGAGTCCTAGTTAATTTCTTTATAATTAATTCAATAGTTGAATTATAATTATTTTTATTTTAGTATTACAGTGTGTATATTTTGTTAATTTTCTTTGGATACTAATGTAGTGTAATGCAGGCATTTCATTTAGGAATTGGAAGCAGTAGTTGTATGATTAATGTATTTTACACGCTTTATATTAGCTTGACCTGTATCGATCTATCTATCTATCTATGTAACGGAATCTTTCAACGCGATTTTCACCCACTTAAAATCATTGGATCGACTTGAAACTTTGTATACTTGTAGAGGACCCGTGACAATACAATAATTTCATATTTATTTTCTAAAATTCTGGCCATGATCATCATCAGAAAATAAAAAAAAGTGTGTTTGTATCAATGTAACGGAATCTTTCAACGCGATTTTAACCCACTTAGAAACATTGGATCGACTTGAAACTTTATATACGTGTAGAGGAGCCGTGACAATACAATAATTTCATATTTTGTTTCTAAAATCCTGGCCAGAATCATCCGAAAGTCAAAAAAATGAAAACTGGTATAATAGGTTGCGGACTTGTCAAGTTTTTAGTCAATCGTTGTAAGAGCTCAGTTGGTAGAGCAGTGAACTCTTAGTGGTATATAGTTTCAGTAATCCGTACGCCGCTGGTTCAAATCCGGCTGGGAGGGTTTTTTTTATTGAAGAGTATTACTTTTAGCTCATACTACAATAGTATCGAATTTAAAGATATTTACATTTTTATCTTATTCTGTAAAATATTAAAACTAAAAAATAAAAAATAAATAATAGTTTTAAAAAAACTAAAAGAACACGCTTTATTAGAAAACTAAAAAATGAAAAATAATTTTAATTTCCAACACGCTTCGGATAAAATAAAGTGGTCAACAAAAAATCATCTCCAACACATATAGAATAAAATTAGTTATAAAGACAAATAAAATAATTTTACCGTCAAAAGCGTGGGGTGCTTTTTATGATTTTTACATTTTCTTCTTAGAGAGCTTACTTTTACCAATATCTGTTTATTATCAAATATATTAATTGATATAGAGCACCCCACGCTTTTGATGGTAAAATTATTTTATTTTTCTTTATAACTCTAATTTTATTCTGTATGTGTTGGAGATGATTTTTTTGTTGACCACTTTATTTTATCCGAAGCGTGTTGGAAATTAAAATTATTTTTCATTTTTTAGTGTTCTAATAAAGCGTGTTCTTTTAGTTTTTTAAAACTATTATTTATTGTTGTTTAATTTGTTTGGTAATTTTTATTATGTTACACCATGTTATTGCGTAAATTTGTACTTTAGAAGATAAAATGGGTCTACGGTTATGGTCCCGTTGTAACGTCGTTTTAACGGACGGATGTTGCCCGGTTTCTATTCCCAGTAGGGACAAATACCCTCGAAGGGATATCATCGGGGTTTTTCCCCAATTGTAGGACAAAATTCGGGAAACATTAAGGTCCAAATAGACTTCCAAAATGTATCTGCTCATTAAAATTTTCGCCTTATTAATGTAACATAATAATCTCCAAGAATTATCTGTACATCACATTATATTTGCCAGTTTAGTAAGCACAAATAGTTACCGAACGTTAACTAGTCATCACATCATATTCGCCTGGCGCATATTATGCCCAAATGGTCTCCCAACATTATCTGTTCATCATGTGCACCATGTTCATTATGAATGTATGGATAAAATGAGTGTTTCTGTTATCACGAAGCCAGCCACTTTATCGATCTGATTACCCTTTTGTTAGATGTGATGGTAAAGAAGTATGTATATGATCAATAGTTAAAAATCCTCAGTTATATATATGTATATATATATATATATATATATATATATATAGAGAGAGAGAGAGAGAGGAGAGAGAGAGAGAGATGAACAAAAACGTTGTATGTCTTCCATGTATATATTCTGAAATTCGTGAAAAAAATATATATATTGCTAATATTCGGAAAAAAAAGGCTACTTAGTAGAGGAACCAGCTATTAGAGCAGTCAGCAATCTTAGTAATTTCTGACACTACTAAAAATATTGATAGCTTGATTATCATCACTATGCAACTCGCGAGATTACATTGAGCAAAAAAAAAACATTTTTTTTTTGTCTCAGAAAGAAAAATATGTGATTCTAATAGTATGTTTCTGTCCTGAATTCAAATATATCGGTTTTTCTCCATCACTCAAGGTTTCCGAGAGACAGGGATTTATGATTTCAAACACTTTAATATTTTCTACATTCATAACTACACAATATTCGAACATTTGGACTCACCTAGAAGTTAGAAATGACGATTTTCTGCTATGTTTCACCTGTGGAGCATCTCTCTTCATGGTCTAACAATAATCGGCCAGCATATTAGTATTCCATTTGCCTTGATATCTCTTTTCCATTGCTGAAATTTCCTGAGTTAGCTCATTTGTTTTTATTTTGCAATGGACAATTGAACGAAAAAGAAGTTTATTAAAAATAATTATTTAAATCCATGAATTGAAATTGAAATAAAAAAACTATGGGTGATGGAGAAATTCTCAATACATATTTGAAAACAGGATAAAAAAACTGCATTAAATACAACTATTGGTACTCATGAGACAAAAATCGTGTTATTTTCGCAAATTTCTGAGATAACTTATAAATAGCAGAACAAGTGTTATTAGCAATAAAACACAGCCTAAAATGTTTATAAAAATAAAACTAAAAAATGACTATTGACAAGATAGATGGATCAAAGGCTTAGCATTTTTGGGGCCGGAACAGGCAGACATGCCTAACTCGTGAATTATAGAAGGAGAAAACTAAAGTATTTATTATTTTTTTTAGATTTATTTATTTAGCCTGGTGGAGTTAAGGCCATGTGGCCTTCTCTTCCACTCACCAGGACAAACATATATTACATCAGAATATAACAATCTTAATTAACTCTAATATTAAACACTAAGTAAAAATTTCATCAAAAGATAATATGTAATATATTACGATCTATAATACAACCAGTTAATATTAGTTAAAATTAAGACTAAAACTAATAATAAAATGTATACACGCAAGGATTATTAAATTGTCCCTGTCTAGTGTATATAAAAAGCAAAGGAAAATAATGAGATATAGAAAACTAATTTTACGATTGACGTTAGAGAAAAGACACAATCAATTTAAGATTTAAAATTGTCCCGACAATTCACACAAGTCCAGCAATATCTGTAATACATGTATCAGAACTGAATTAATGTTACTTCCTGAACGTATTATACAGTTGTATAGTAATCGTACGATACTCCGCAGAATTGCATACTATTCCCTAATTCACTGTATACTCCGCTTATTACCTAACATGTAGCATTTGTTATGGTATATAATCCGCATACCATATTAATTATATTGATGATGATAATGTAGCCATTTTCAGATTCACATTAACGGTGGACGTAAAGCATTCATAAGGTATTGCAGCGGGAGAGATATAGATTTGGCATCTTTTTCATACAGATATAATAACATGAATATTTTTATGCATGAGTTTGGAATCCTTAAATTGGATTAGGATTGAAGTAGTGTGTGCTTGGGGGGGGGGGTTGGAATGTGTTTACAGCGTGGTGATTCCACGAGTGTGCAAACACTTCACTCTCCCTCTCACACAACATATGTGCATGATGCTCTCGTGCCTACTAATTTACATCACTCTCAAAGTCTCACCGCTGATTTTAAACCTTCAAGGTATGTGAAAATTAAGTTTTGCCTACATAATTCCGGTGTATTAATATAATATTATTTTAATTATGTTGAATTATACCTCTAAACCAAGCTACTTCTCTTCTTGTCTTCATCTCTTCTCCTCCGGTCACAATTTTAGTACTTGGTCATTCTACGTAAACCCTGCACCTCTATATCCCATATCACATTATTTCCCACTATTCTAATTCGATATCATATTCTCAGCGTACACTCTCGAACATTTTACATTCAGAGATTTTTAGCTTCCGAGCATTAGCTTCTTTTAAAGGAAAATTAAACTGTAGCTAATATCCGGCGTGCGCTGGTATGCCTAAATATGAAAATGTGTTTTTATTTTTAGTTGAATAAGTGAAAGGAAAAAATAAATATAAATGTCGTAATTTTAGTTTTCTTTTGCAAGAATCAGTTTTTATTTTCGTATTTCAGGTAACCCCCCACATCTACTGGTCGGATTTTGCTGATTTATAGATGATACTTACCTCGGTTTATCTGAATTACTCGTCCATAACTCGAACACGACTGGCGGTCGAATGACTCGCATCGCCTTTTATACGCGATGGTCAGAACCATCTACAAGCTAGCCTGGTCTCCTCTCGAATAGAAAGTCCGAGAAGTCGATTCTTCTAGAATCGATGTATCTGGAAACTGAGTCCTCCAGAAAGCAGGTCTGGTGTCGTTTGCTAGGGGCATACAGCTCGATCATTTATAAGTGCCCTGCCGTCCGCGAAATTCACAGGCGGCAATTTCAGCAGTAGATCAACAATGCGTACTAATATCAAAATAACAGAAGTCTCCGTCGCGCTGGAACTGCTTAATCTTATCGACTCCCTAAGAAGTGAAATGTATAGTACGATTTTACTAGCTTACGGAATATATATTTCTATTGACTATTTAACTCATGCCCCAAATGGGAGTCAATGACCAATCACGTTTCAATGATTTCTGTTTTACAACCAATCAGAGTCGTGTTTCACGAAATATTTATCAGTGTTATAATTACCATATATTAAACAAAGCTCCTCCTTTTTAATATTCTGAACAGGTCTGACCGTTATTTTGCAGTGACTGAGCCTATAAGAAATACGGCTACCAGATTGTATATATAGTGCATACATGTCAACATTTGTAGCAATTTATTATACCACCAAAAAAAGAAACCACTGTTTGACTTTCTTAAATGTATTTTTTCCCAGGTAATAATCCAGAAAAATATAATTGTAATATTTACATCATACGACATCAGAAATGAATTAATATACAGATTGATGTTTCATTTTTCTCCACTAGAGAGCATTCTTACAATATTGCGTTCCTTTGGCAATAAATAGTATGATCTGGTTGCAGTGATAAACAAAAGAAGCAGTAGAAGCGTACCTATCGTTTCTCATTTGTTTTCAAACATCGCCGTTTGCATTAAATATATAAATATTTTGAAATAACTACAGTTAAATAATGATTTGTGAGTAAACAGCTTAACTTTATTCGTTAAATAGTCCTAACAAATGCCACTCTTGATTTCCAAATTCTCTAGATAAATTCACTCCTCACTTCGTGAGTCGTGAATTTATCGATAATTTGGAAATCACTCGTGGCATTACTTATGATAATTAAATAGTATGTAACGAGTTTCGTTGCGAGAAAAACATTGCGGCCGATAGAGCGAATTTTAAATTATGGATTTTAGATAAAGCACCATTCAAAATGTTCGGACTTCGTTGTTTTTTCGAGAATAGTTTCGTTCTTTTATTTCAGTTGCATGTGACGAATTTAGTTGTAAAAATTCGAAAATCTTGGACGATAGAGCAATTTTTAAATTCTCGCTTCAGGTTAACTGATACTCTTGGTGGTCCGATTTTCTTCTCTTAATTGATCAGAATATGTCGTGTTTTGGTTCCGAAAGAAACAAATATTGCGACCATTAATGTGTTAATGTGTTAAGTCATATACACGGTATATATTTTGTTACGGTTATTTTTAGTGGTATCGACGAAGATTCTTTTTTTAAATATTTTTTTAATCTTCTTATGAGAACAATACTGAAGCACATTTCTATATCACCTGCTTAACAACCCCATTGACCACTTTTATATTCATAATCAAGTAAAAAAGTGAAACTCTAATTGATTTACCTTCGCCCTCCAACATTAGATCATCATTATCATCATCCGTCACGAATTAGGCCTTTGTAGACCTGTTTTGGCCCCATCTAACAGTCTTTTAAGAGATCTTCCTGGTCGATGATGTCCTTTGGGTTTATATAGCATCATAATTTTTGGGATTCTTGAATTTCCAACATTAGAAGAACATAAAATTTCGGATCCCTTTTAGAGTGTGTTTATTTATCTATCTTATTACAGGAATCTTCCTAACCTGAACTGAAAAGCTTCATTTCTTCGGAATTCGTTAAGTAATTGGGAAAGTAAAGAAAGTATTAATCTATCTGCTATATATTTATTAATTTTTAATTTAAAGCATTAAAAAACTTTACAACTATCAAGTGAATTAAAAGTGCCTGTTACAAAATGATCATGATGAAGAGAAAAGAGGAGAAACACTGTAATACAGTAAAAGTTTCACAACTATTTTTGTGTCGATATGCGGAATATGTTCGTCATGCTGGGATAAAGGAGTCAGTGAGGCATTGCTTATACAACTTGTTATAAGGAAAATCTAGCCGCCATCAATCGAACGGCAACGACAGCTTCAGAATGGAAAGTAAATGGGATCCCGGGTCCCAGTCTCCGTCCATGATCATTCATTCTATTCCGGCTCAACTCGCTGATGCTTTTATTTTTCACTTCCCAAACATCCTAAGAGACTGTATACTGGATAATAATAATAATAATAATGATAATTATAATGATAATGATAATGATAATGATAATGATAATGATAATGATAAAGAAAATGATAATGATAATGATAATACTAATAAAAATAATAATGATGATAATACTAATAATAATAATGATGATGATGATAATAATAATAATAGCTCAGGATAGGGATGTATGGAGAGCTTATGTCGGCGCGGGCATGAACCTACGGGTTCGATAGTGCCAGTGAGTAAGTAGGTATACTAATAATGATAATAATAAAGAAATTGAACTTAGACTCAATTTTACAAATGTATTCTATTATGCATTATAGGATCTGTTGCCGTCCAAATTTCTCTCAATAAAGTTCTTCTTCCTTCCAAGTATTAGGCCAAGGCCTGTTACGATCCTATAGAAAATTTTCCCTCCAGCGTTTCATAGGACGGCCCTCAATAAAGTTAAACTCAATATATATGAAACTATTATTCTCCCAGTTATAAAAAAAACTGACACTACAGACCTAGAAGGCCTCTAGCCTATCAGCCGGAACGAGCCAACTGGCTTAATCCCTGGATGATGATGCTAGTGTTGTATTTTCTCTTACACTGTGCGTTGTCTACTATAATATCATTGAGGTGACGGGCTGCCCTATGTGTAACTCACTGACATTGTAGGGAAATAAGCGTAAATTATCTTGATCAAGAAACTCCCGCTAGAGCGCCCACATGTCTCCACGAGAGACGTGTGGAGCTTATATACATACATACATACATACATACATACATACATACATACATACATACTGCTCCGCTCTTCACGGGGTGTTCTAACATTGTATTCTTGTAATAAAAAAACAGATGCTAACATAACATTTTCGCAATAATTTGTTTGGTTCACATAAACTTTCAGTGACACTTCACTAACAAATTGCTGTAATAATTAATCTTGTTTTACAGTTTATTTGTCGCATAATTATTTCCGTTCACTAAATATTTTGCTTGATGCGATTTATTATGATCTCAGTTCATTGTATCGCTGTCCAAACACAACTGACTATCATCTTCCGACTCTGTAATGCTTGCATGGCCTAGGGCAGGGACTTTCCCGACTAGTCGTCAAGAGTTTCCTATTTTGGAAGCTTTGGGAAACGAAGCCTCTGGACGCGAAGGGTAGATGTGTAGAGAACCTTCCAGACCTGGAAGGCTAGACGCATCGAACATTCAGCGCCGGTCTTTAAACTCGCAAATCAACAACTCGTGAATCTATTTTCACCAATGCGGGGCCAATACTCTCGTCACCCGCCAAATTTAATTGTTGCCATTAAATTCGTCATAATACATAGGCCCATTTTCATTTTGTTTTCCCTTTCCTTTTAATTAAAACTTTTTAATGTAGATTGAGTATTCTATTTGTATTAATTTCATAACTAAACTGCACCTGAGCTCAAGCAATTTCTCATTCGGGTTCCAATACTGTATACAAAATGTATTCTCATACTTACTTACTCACTGGCACTATCAAACCCGAAGGTTCATGGCCGCGCGGACATAAGCTCTCCATACATCCCTATCCTGAGCTAATGTTTTCCAATCATTCCCTGTATAATCTACTTCCCTCAAATCATAGTTAATGTTGTTCTCCCACCTCATTCTTGGCCTACCAACTGGGAGTTTTCCCTCTGGCTTTCCTACAAGAAGCTTCCATGCATGTCTTTCATTCCCCATACGTGCAACATGTCCTGCCCATCGCAGTCTACGAGACTTAACTGTTCTTATTATATCTGGCTTCCTATAAAGACCATGTAGTTCATTGTTTTGTAGTCTTCTCCATTCACCTGTCTGTTCATCTCTCTTTGGTCCAAAAATTTTCCTAAGAACTTTATTCTCAAATACTCGTAATCTCCTTTCCTCCCTTAAAGTAAGAGTCCATGTTTCGCCCCCATATAATATAACTGGTAGAATAATAGTTTTATATATTTTCAGCTTATTCTCATTCTTAAAAAATATGTGCAATGGCCTGTTTTTCCTTACACAAGAGGAAAATAATAAAAGGATGACATCAGGCATTATTTTGTATTTTTACCTACATTTGTCCTGCCTCTTGGATACAAGTATTATTAATTAAATGAGTTTGTATTATTGGCTCTAAGTATATAAGCATTTCACTTTTTATTTCTCATTTTTATAATTGTTTTACTTCATATTTATTAAAATTTATTTTCCCATTCTGTGTGTGTGTTTGTGTAGTTTTGCCATATATGGTTAATATAGTATTCATATTTCATATCTGTTGCATTACTGATTTCTTGCTTTTCTTTTGAGTGAGTCATCACTCATCAAAGATCATACTGTACTTTCATATGGAAGTAATTAAGATAAAAATCAAAATAGTTCTAAAATGACATACCTGCGATATCTAAGTGGAGTAACATTGACTAACTAATTCACTTGCGCTATCGATCCCGCTATACAACACTATACAGACCTATCGATTTCCAATCATCTCCTGTATAATCCATTTCCTTGAAATCACAATTAATCTTATTCTCCCACCTCATTCTTGATCTACCTATTTGACGTTTTGCCTCTGATTATCCTACAAGAAGTTTGTATGCCCCACTTTCATTCCCCATTCGTGCCTCATGTCCTGCCCATTATAGTTTACGTGACTTAACTGTTTTTATTATATCTGGTTTCCTATAAAGATCATGTAGCTCACTGTAGTGTAGTCTTCTCCATTCGCCTGTCTGTACATCTCTCTTTATTCAAAAGTTTCCTATGAACTTTATTCTTAAATACTCGTAATATCTCCTCCTTTAATGTAACAGCCTATGTATCGCATCTATACAATATAACCGGGAGAATAACAGTTTTATGTATTTTCAGTCTAACGTTTTTTGAGAGACGTTTGGACGACAAGTCCATAATAGCATGCATTTGTAGAATTGAGCCTATGTTTAATTTTCTTGTGCAGCTCATTTCTATTTGTAATTATTGTTCCCAGGCATTTGAATTCAGCTTTATCTTCAAATCTCATCCTATTAAAAGAGGTATTTCTCTTCAATAGGCCTCTTTAGGCTAATAACGAACTCACTAAAACTCTCCAACCGAAGGTTCATGAGCAGGCGGAGAAAGCTCTCCATACATCCCTAACTTGAGCTAATGTTTTCCAATTATCCCTTGTATAATTTACCTATCTGAAAATTACACTGTGCATCAATTATATGTAAACATAAAAAATTCATACGATTCAATTAAGTTAGACTTATTCGAATGTGTATAAATGGCACAAAGAGTAGGGTGGGTGTTTGCAAACAGTTTTCCGATACTTAAGTATTATTAAGTGGTAGCGAGGAGATACGAAGGACCAGCACGCACTCTCTATTGAATAACACTAAAAATTGAGGCTGGAAGTAACATCAATAAATCTAAATATATGTTCGTTTATACACACACGCATATAAATGAAGGAAATGGACAATTAATGAAAAATGAGGGAATTTTGAAAAAGTAGCTGAATTCAAGTACCTAGGAACAATAATTACAAACAGGAAAGAGATGCACAAATAAATTAAACATAGACTCAATTCTGGAAATGCTGCTATTATGCATTAGAGCTACTCCTGTCATTCTAACGACTGTCGAATAACGTTAAACTAAAAATATAAAAAAACTGTTATTCTCCCAGTTATATTATATAGATGCTAAGAATAGCTGAGTCTCATACACTGCGATGGGCAGGGCATATGACACGAATGGGAAATGAAAGAGTGGAATGGAAGCATCTTGTAGGAAATCCAGAGGGAAAACGCCAGTTGGTAGACCAAGAACGAGATGGGAGAATAACATTAACCATGATTTGAGGAAAGTCAGTTAGAAATCATGATTAATGCTATTCTCACTCCTCATTCTTTGTCTACCTATTGGCTGCTTTCCCTCTGGTTTTTCATGACCTTCTTTTATTCCCCATTCGTGACACGTACCTGCCTTCGCCATCTACGATACATAACTATAGATGGAGGATTTTTTTGACTCCGGAAAATTTTAGAATAGAGAAGCCCATGCGCGAATTTCTTGACTATTGTATTTATACCCTGAAAAATCGTCACCCTTTCGACCAAGGTACGAGCTTGCTTCTTCTGGAGTTACTTCTTTGACCTGTCCGGTAGGTATGACCTTTTCGGTAGCAATGCTACCGTAGGCATAGCTCTCGGGTCATTTCAGCATGCAACCCATTCCACCACAACAAGGTAAATATACCATTAGAGGCAGATATTTTAGGGTAAGCATTGAATTATGTATATGTTTATAGCTTGCTCTATATAATTCATCATCATTACGAACAACCGTTTATGGTCATCTTTTATAAGATTCATAATATGTTCCGTTGAGGTATTATTCAAGATTAAAGTATAAAATTATGGAATTTTCACCTGAAAGGTCCGTCTCCTCAACTTTATTAGTTATTATCTGTGGCGCTTTCGGGACTACTACTATCGTCGGCCCGAAAGCGCTACAGTTACATAAGTAATACAGTTCAGGTAAATATTCCATAATTTTATTCTTTATTTATGGTCATGCTGTATATAATTGAATCACTTAATTTAGGCCAGAAGTAATAGTATTTAAATCCTGTGGCTGATATGAAAGTAACTAAATCCGAGTACCTACATTTAAAGGTGTTTTCTGTCGCGTCAGATTCGTATATTTTTTTATTCTTTTTCCCACCGGGATTATAAAAATAAGCATAGTTCTCTAACACAGGGATTTGATGGCTGGACTGACTACATTTTTTTGTTTACCGGATTAAATTGGAACAAAAATAATAAGCCTCTGCAGTCAGTCGTTCGTCCATTGAAGATTATAAAAACCTACAGAATACTGTCATGGAATGGCTTCTGGAAAACGTATTTTTTGTATTCATTTGTGGGCATATTGTTACTTGAGCTCTATTCCGCTGTTGTAATCCTCCCTTTTTTAATGACTTGTATAGTGTTTCATGTCTACTAAAATTACAAAACCATCAGTCTATGCTACGCGACTGTAGATACAGAAAAATGGTATGTGATTCATATAACTCCGGTTTATTCTCTCCATGTTTTAGATTATCTGATACCGTAACTTAAACTTAAAAAATGACATTGTTAAACAAATCATTATTATTTACAAAGTCCTTAATTGACCTCATTTGCAATGTGTGGATTCCAGATGTTTCTTTAGGACCTTCAACTCTAAAATCTATTCAAATTCTCCCGTAAGAAGAATTAAAACTCATTGTGTTACAATATAACTCATTGGCTCTATACAACTAGTAGGTTAATGGTCGCGCAGATATAAACTCTCCATACATCCCCATTTTGAACATCTGTACAATATACTTCTTTCATCTGGTTAATGTTATTCGCCCACCTCATGATTGGCCTACCATCTGAGCACTATGCCTCTGGTTTTCCTAAAAGGAGTTTCCATGCCCCTCTTTAATGCCCCATTCGTACCACTTGTCCTGCGCAATACAGTTTATGAGACATAATTGTTCTTATTAGATCTGGTTTCCCATAAATATCACGTAGCCCACTGTTCAATAGTTTTCTCAATTCCCCTATCTGTTCGTCTCTCGTTGGTCCAAAGGTGTTCTTATTCTCAAATACTCGAAATCTTTTCTCCTCCCTTAAAGTAGGAGTCCATGTTTCGCATGCATATGGTATAATTGGAGGAATAACAGTTATATATTTTTTATCTTAACTTTTCTGAAAGAAGTTGGGATGATAAGAGTCCCTGTACTGCATACATAGCATGCATTTTCCAGAATTGAATCTACATTTAATTTATTTTAGCACATCATTTCTGAACGTAATTATTGTTCCAAGATATTTTAATTCAACCAGTTTCTCAAAATTCTCCTCAATATTCATTAACAGTCCATTTCTATAATACAACAACTTATCTCTATGTATGGCCACATCTATATTTAGTTTTATTGATTTTTACTTCCAGTCCCTATTTCTTACTTATTCTCAATAGTGTTTGTGAGTGTTGGTTTTTCCTTTCCCTTCGCTATCACCTAACAGTTTCTACATCATCAGAATAAACTAACAGTATAGTGATACCATTGAGTTGTAGGTCTTCTTCATCCTCTAAAGATTTCATGGCATGCTCTAGTACAAAAATGAACAATAAGGGAGATAGTGCATGTCCTTGCTTTAATCCTTTGTGAATTTCAAAAGTATCTGAAACTTGTTTGCCTAAATGCACCCTACTCTTTGTGCCGTTCAGACATATTCGAATAAGTCCAACTATTTTAGGAATTTTGAACTCCATCAAGATACTAGATAACTTAATCGAATCGTATGCCTTATCTACATATAGTTAATGCACAGTATCGTTACATTCCCATTTGTTTTATAAAATCGGCTTATATTGAAAATCTGATCAATTTTGTAGACCTATTTCTTCTAAATTCATATCTACGATTACATATTAAGTTAAGTCTCATAGACTGCGATGGGCAGGATATGTGGCACGAATGGGGAATCAAAGACGTACGTGGAGTCTTCTTGTAGGAAAACCAGAGTGAAGGCGCCCAGTTGGTAGACCAAGAATGAGGTGAGAGAATAACATTAACTATGATTTGAGGGAAGTAGATTATACTGGGAATGATTGGAAAACATTAGCTCGGGATAGGGATGTATGGAGAGCTTACGTTCGCATGGCCATTAACCTGCGGGTTCGAAAGTGCCAGTGAGGTAGTTGGTTATTATGTCTTCAATATAGGAAGTAAGTTTGGACACTAACATCTATATTTGTTAGAATTGTGTACGAAGTTGAAAGTAATATCTGTTATAATATAAAGCTGTAAAACAAAAAAATGTAATACTAACGCCTTTAAAGTACACTTTTCCTATACCGGTACTTGGTTCTTTAAAAACAAACTGTAAACTATATATCTTCGAGTTTTTACAACTGCTGCCGTCTTCCCGTGCCAAACCTCCAAAGCCTACGATCTTGGGCATCTTCAATGTTTAGTGCTCTTGCTTGCATTACTATCCTCATGTTTTCCTTCCATGTTAACTTTGGTCTCCCTTTTTTCTTCTTTCTGGTCGGTTACCATCAATATAGTAGTTTCGGCCATCGCTCATCTTCCATTCTTAAAATATGTCCTAACCATTTTAATTCCTTCTCCTCAATTCTTTCAATTATACTTTCTTCTGCTTCCATTATGTTTCTAATTTCCTTATTTGTGAAATGTTCTAATTTTGACTTTCTGGCACTTCTGCGTAAATAATCAATTTCTAGAGCTATTAGTCTATTATTGTAGTAGTTATTGATTGCCCATACCTCACTTCCATACATTGCAACAGATTCCACCAATGTTTTACCAATATCTTTTTTGTGTCTTTCCAAATATGCTTATCTCACCATATGGAATTTAGCGACGATATTATTTTGCTACTCAATTCAATTCTATGCTTTATGTTCTCTTTGCCTATACCTTCAAAATGTAATCCTTTTCGAATTATCAAGGCAATGTTTATTAGGGCAATCTTTGTGTTGTGATAATTCTTTACAGAGGGCTGGTATCAATGTGCACGCTTTAGCGGATTCAAATGAACCGAGCACGATTTAATTTTTCATTGCCTAATTAATTCTTCGTATGGGTACCTTCGGAAGGAAACAAATGCCGTGGATCTCGTTTCGTCTATTTACGATACGTGCAAAAACTCAAATGTGAAGAAAAATACATCTATGTAAAATTGTAGACTTTCACGACAGGTATTTTGATTAATGTATTTTATGTCTTTCGGAATAAATGACCGTGGTCTGGTTTTATTAACACTCAGTGTTTCGTCTACTACTACGGTAGACATCTTCAGGAGATTCTGCGTGCTCTTTGACCTCTTAACTCTTCAAATGTCGGCTGCAGACTGGCTGTGTGTTGACTGACTGACTGGATAAGGCGAAGTTTAGCTTCGTCCAGTGTGCTGCGTATGTTAGAACCCACTAGGACTCTTTGGCAGCTAAGTTAATAGTGGCTATCATTACGGGGTTGTAGTTCACTTAACCCGAGCCTATTTGGCGGCGCTAGCGTTTGTGTGCGAATGGTGATGAAATTTGGACAGAGATAGGGATGTGATGACCTGAAGCAGGACATCAGAAACCACATTGCTTTCAAGCCGAGAGTCGGAAATCCAGCATTGTGGAATGAGCCACGCTACTCCAGGTGAGAGCACATCGCCAAATCTCTGGCTGGATTTAATGAGGAGTAAATCGGATGAATATGTTTCTATGTACATCACGCCACTGGGGCAAGCGTCCCATACAGCGTACCATAACATTTGTATGCAAAGATGTAAATTTGTGCATCTTGCTTACATTTTCAGTTATCATGGCATCAATATGGGGAAGTTGCGCTACGTTGTGTAGGTCTGTCATCCTTGTGAAACGCGGTGCTTGAAAAATTATTTTCAAACACTTATTCTGTATAATTTGTATTCTTCGTTTATGCTGTTTTGCGAGGATGCTCCAGGCCTCACATCCGTACAGTAGCATGCTGCGGATCACGCTTTTATATAGTAAAAGCTTGATCTTACGTGACAATGTATTCGACCTGAAAAATGGGTATAAAATTGCAATTGCTGCATTTGCTTTATATTGTAGATGTCGAATATGAATTTTGAACGTAAGCTTGGGGTCCAGATGGACCCCAAGACACTTCACTGAAGGTTCTAGGCGAAGATTTTGAGTTCCCAAGGTTAGTTGGATGGGTGACCGTCTGGTTGATTTAGTGAAAAGGATCGCCTGGGTTTTTGTCGTATTTATCTTTATGTTCCATACCTGGAACCAAATATAGATACGGTTGAGAGCGGTTTGGAATACATGGATTCGATTAGGAAGAGATTTGAAGGTAGTCTGGTAAAAGAAACAGGTATCATCGGCGAATGATGCGGTATAGATGTAGGGTGCTGTGTGTTGGAAATCGTGTTTTTTTTGTTGAGTATTGTCTGGTGATGTTTTCTACACGGTTCGTTACTTTATTTTTCAGAAAAATAGCTCTAAATTAACGAACCATGTAGAAAACATCACCGCACAATACTCAACTATAAATAAGGACACGATTTCCAACACACAGCCAGTCTGCAGCCGACATTTGAAGAGTTAAGATGTCAAAGAGCACGCAGAATCTTCTGACGATGTCTACCGCAGTAGGAGACGAAACGTTGAGTGTTAATAAAACCAGACCATTTTAGCCCGAAAGACAAAATACATGAATAAAAATGCATCTGTTAGCAAAATTTGTCATCACTTTGACATAAAGATTTCAATTGCGAAGCTCCATGATAGTAGCTATTAAAGAATTTAACAGGAAATAGCTAAATGTCAAATATCATATTTGACCTGCCTTACAGTGACATGACCTAACATGTTTTGAATTTATTCTGAATCAAATAAATGCCTTCTGACCACAGAAGGACGCGCCTGTCCTTCCTGGATGAGTGAAAAGCTTAGTAGACGGCCACCTCAGAGACAGCACAAACATTAAGACAAGACACCTTTCACTAACTTCAATGATCAACAGTGTGAATAATATTTGTTTGAGTATGATGGGAAGATGGTGTTCGGGGACTGTTCGACCGTTAAAATCTACTGACATTTTGTTTTACAAGTTAGGATAAAACCGGAAGAAAAATTATTCGGGAAAGTACGCGGATAGAACAAGGGTCTGCTGCGTCGGAGACAACTGTATTATTAGGCAGAGTGATTGCAATATTTAAAATAATTCCTGGCCCTTTTTCACGAACAGTTGACAAAGATAAATACCAATTAGATAGTGTGACTGTCACAGTATTGATGATCGGGGCAAGAGGTACTATGCCAGGAATCTTAGCTAAATTTTGGAATTTCTTAGATTTGGATAGAGTGTATCTTTCTAAAATTGCCATCACTGCCATTAGAGGAACAATTTCAATGTTAAAAAATCTTTATAAAATTTATATTTTATAGAATATACTTACCCTCCATGGTATCTTTACCTGTCGTGGTGGAGTGGCTTGCGTGCTTAAATGATCCCAAGAGCTATGCCGGCGGTAGCATTGCTGCCGATAGGGTTACCCATGCCGGACTGGTCGAAGGTGATAAGCCAGACGAAATAAGTACCTTGGTCGAAAGAGTGACGATCTTTCACCGTAAAAATACAACCGTCAAGAAATGCGGACATGGGTTCTACTGGGGTAAAAATTTCCGGAGGTCAAATAGTCCCCCATTCGGTTCTCCGGGCGGGGACTACTTCAGGGACCCATGCCAAAGGCTCAAACACAGGGACATGTTCCTAGGAACATGGAATGTTAGGACTTTATACAATAGCGGGGCACTAGAGATATTAACGCGGGGAATTAGATAAATCGCCCTTGGATATAGTCGCTTTACAGGAAGTTAGGTGGCCAGGAGAAGGTAGTCAGGAATCAGGAAGCTTTGCATTATACTATGGGGGTGCAGAAAGACCTGCATTTGGAACGGGTTTTTTAGTCAGAAGGAGGATCCTATCCGCTATCCGAGATATTAAGTTTGTTAGTGATAGGATATCATACATCATTCTAAGGGTAAACGACATGATTGTATAATTGTAAATGTACATGCCCCCACAGAAGATAAAGATGACAAGATCAAGGATGAGTTCTATGAAGAATTAGAATGCTTATTTGATAGCCTTTCACGATATCATATGAAAATTGTCTTAGGAGATTTTAATGCAAAAGTGGGGCGGGAAGATATATTCAAACCAACAATAGGCAAATTCAGTCTTCATGAAGATAGTAACGACAACGGGGTTAGATTAGTCACATTTGCCACATCAAAGAATCTCATTGTTAAGAGCACAACATTTCAGCATAAGGATATTCATAAATACACCTGGACGTCCCCAGATGGAAACTTGGAACCAGATAGATCATGTATTAGTGGATAAACGCTGGCACAGTAGCGTCATTGATGTTAGATCAGTTAGAGGCACAGACTGCAATTCGGATCATCATCTGGTCAGAGTGAAAATTAGACAACGGCTATCGCTTATGAGAGGAACAAACGCTAAAGATGATTCTGTAAAATATGAATTAAAAAACTTGAAAAATGATTAAATGCGGCAAGAATACCAAATCAAAATTGCTAATAGATTTGAAGTACTGGAATCTTCAGGTGACAATGTGGCAAACGAAGAAGAATCTGATATAAATAAAGAATGGGAGGCTATAAGAGATACTATTAAATTGTCAGCATCAGAAAGCATTGGTTGTTTAAAAAAGAGGCAAAACAAGAAATGGTTTGATGAGGAATGTGCCGATATTGTAAAGAAAAGAAAGCTAGCAAAAATGAAATGGTTACACGAGCCAAATGAGGTAAATTTAGAGCAATTGGGTAGTGTTAGACGGGAAACCACCAAGTTACTAAAGAGTAAAAAGAGGGAATATCTGAGAGAGAAGATTAATGATCTAGAAATGAATGCAAAAAATAGGAACATTAGAGAATTATATCAGGGAATTAGTATAGAGAAGAAAGGGTTTCAGGCTTAGAACAAACATAATTCGGAATGAAAATGGGGATATATGATGCAGATTCCAGGAGTATACTAAATAGATGGAAAAGTTACTTTAATCAGCTATTAAATGTACATACAGAACAGGACATCGAGGAGGATAAGTTACAGACAGCAGAAATGTTAGTCGCAGAACTGAGTCAATTAGAGGTTGAAATGGCAATTGAAAATTGAAGATGTATAAAGCATCAGGTTCAGATGAGATCCCAGCAGAACTGATAAAATCAGGGGGAGAAAAATTGATGGACAAGATACGTTGGTTGCTTAGTATGATTTGGGAAAAAGAAGCTCTTCCAGATGAATGGAAGGAATCAATTATCGTACCAATCTATAAGAAAGGAGATAAAACTGATTGCAACAACTACAGGGGCATCTCATTACTTTCAACTTCGTACAAAATTCTAACAAATATATTAGTAAGCAGACTTACTCTCTATATTGATGACATTCTAGGAGATCATCAATGTGCATTTAGAAGAAACAGGTCTACAACAGATCAGATTTTTAGTATAAGACAGATTTTAGAAAAAGAAATGGGAATATAATGGTACTGCACATCAACTATATGTAGACTTCAAAAAAGCATATGATTCAATTAAGAGGGAGAAGTTATATAGTATCCTGCTGGAGTTCGGAATTCCTAAAAAGTTAGTTAGACTTATACGAATGTGTCTAAATGGCTCAAAGAGTAGGGTGCGTGTAGGCAAACAGTTTTCAGACACTTTTGAAATCCAGAATGGGTTGAAGCAAGGAGATGCACTATCTCCTCTACTATTTAATTTTGTACTAGAGCATGCCATTAACTCTTTAGAGAATGAGGAAGGCCTACAGCTGAATGGTATTAATAAGCTGTTAGTTTATGCTGATGATGTAGTACTACTGGCCGATAGCGAGAAGATACTAAAGGCCAACACGCACACACTATTGAGTAACACTAAGAAATTGGGACTGGAAGTAAATATCAGTAAAACTAAATATATGGTCACACGTAGAAATTCAGTATATAATGGAAATGGACAGCTAATGACAAATGAGGGAAATTTTGAGGAAGTGACTGAATTCAAATACCTAGGAACAATAATCACAAATAGGAATGAGATGCACAAAGAAATAAACATAGGCTCAATTTTGGAAATGCATGCTATTATGCATTGCAGAGACTTTTGATGTCCCAACTCCTTTCAAGAAACGTTAAGCTGAAAATATATAAAACTATTATTCTACCAGTTATATTATATGGGTGCGAAACATGGACTCTTACTTTAAGGGAGGAAAGGAGATTACGAGTATTTGAGAATAAAGTTCTTAGGAAGATTTTTGGACCAAAGAGAGATGAACAGACAGGTGAATGGAGAAGACTACATAACAATGAACTACATGGTCTTTATAAGAAGCCAGATATAATAAGAACAGTCAAGTCTCGTGTAGACTGCGATGGGCAGGACATGTTGCACGTATGGGGAATGAAAGACGTGCATGGAGCTTCTTGTAGGAAAGCCAGAGGGAAAACGCCCAATTGGTAGACCAAGAATGAGGTGGGAGAACAACATTAACTATGATTTGAGAGAAGTAGATTATACAGGGAATGATTGGAAAGCATTAGCTCAGGATAGGGATGTATGGAGAACTTATGTCCGCGCGGCCATGAACCTACGTGTTCGATAGTGCCAGTGAGTAAAGTAAGTAAGTAAGTAGAATATACTTAAATTACAATTTGAAATTTATAATGTGTTTGCAAAATGTATTTCATCGATTTCGAAAATTAATTGTCTGTATCACTTTGTCCTTGTGGCAATCCTCTAATGAGGAAAGTTTTATATAATAATAGGAGAAGAATCGTAGGAATTCACTGCATGTTTCGGTAAAATTCGGCGCGGAACAAGAAGGTACAATAAATTCATAAAGGTGACAAAACGTGTTTTTTTATTGTTAGGAATGAAGAAAACTTAATTTGTTATAGCGCTCGAAAAGATGGAAAAAATAGAGCACTGAACAGTAAAAAATGGGTTTGTAACAGTTATATAATAATAAAATAAAATAAAAATAGGGTCATTACAGTCTAATGCGCCGGATAATTGAAATAACGAGCGCGATTGTTTTTCAGCGCTAGATCAGCTGGGAGTGTTCTTCCACTACTTCCAGCCTTTCCCTTCAGGTGGTGCTACAGACCCTAATAGTAGGAGTTCAATAGGAATTTTAAGGCATTTAATTGAATTGAACGGAATTGTAATTACAGAGGAGTTATAGAGCAACTCATGAAGAACAAAATTAATTTGAAGTTTTTTTTGGAACCGTTATTGACCATAAGTATGGCATATAAATATTCTTATAAATTTTCTTATAAATTTATAAGAGCATAATACAGAATATTTTGTCATATGGAAGCGAAACTTGGTATTTGACGGAATTACAAAAGAATAAAATTAGAACAGTTTAATTCGATTATTTTAGAAGAAGCCTCCAAAAAACAAGACAGGATAAAATAAGAAATGAATTCCTTTGGAGAGAAATGAAGGTCACCACATCTGTTGTTAAGAGGATTAAAAATCAAACGCTTAATGGTATGGCCATGTACAAAGAATGGAAAATCAAAGATGGCCAAAAAATATATACCATGGTCACCCCTGGAAGAAATAAACGTGGCTGACCAAGATGAAAATGGAAAACCTACGTCAGAACAATAATGGAGGATAGGAATTTGTAAGAGGGAGATAGGAATGATAGAGATAAATGGAAACTGAAGACGGCAAACCCATAAGTGGGGGAAAGCCGAAGAAGTATGCCATATTACTGAGACAGATGTTTTACATTTAGAGAATTGTGCAGAAGGTTAGAGATATAGTCCAGTTCTGGTAACTGTAGCCGTCTTGGCGAATCCTAAGACATGTGGCAGAAAGGAACATTTACAAGTGGGAGAGGGAAGTAGTAGCCATGCAAACAACATTTTCTTATTAATAGTAATAAAATGAATTGTTATAAAAACAACACTATTCTATAATGAACACTCCAAACCTATGAGAAAACAAGTATTCACTAACACAGAACAAGTACGAGTAGATACAAAATTCTACGTGTAGTAACTATTATGTTTTCAAAACTGAGTTCAGTTGTTGGCAGTACCTGCACCTCGCCCTCCTCTCTCACCGCACCATACAACATAGACACCTCAAATGGTGTACAGAAGCCACAACTTAACTATATGTTGCACAAAGTTTCGCGATAGATATACGTCATAAAAGGTTACAAAATAAGCAAAATAAGTCGCGAAAAAAAACTATATAACGAATACGGGCCTAGTAATGCAATGGAGAAAAATGACGATTATTCAATGTTCTTAATTTTTTTGGCAAAAATTGTGAACATATTTGACCTGTTCAGGACTCATTATTTCGTCTCCTAGAGAGCTGTAACGTGTTTTTTTTTGTTTTTGTTTTTCCAAATTAATGTTTCTTCGTAGCTGAAAAGTGAAAGAATTACGTTTAGACAATTTCTTTGATTTTTTGCACATATTTGTCCTGAATTGATTTTTTCCAAAAATATTTATTGAATTCCTACGATTTTATGTTAATTATCGCGTTGGAATGTGGTCAGAAATTAAGAAAAAAGAGTCTCTTATCGCTAATTCCGCTGATCCAAATCCCTAGATCACAGCGATGCACTAACTGATTATTTGTCAATATCTAATTTCCCTATTCTGTGACTTTTATTATTGTGAATACGTATAGAAATCAATATTACTCAGTGAAAGTATATACACCCCCGTTTTTAAAATGCATGTTATCAGTTTCACTTTCCTCATTAAATATTTTATTTACATTCTCGGTTCTGTGAAAAGCATCGAAGTTCACCGTTTTCATATGAGTCTATAAAATATAGCGCGAGAGCAAATTGCACGATGCCTTGTTTCATGGTATAAATTAATTCTAGAGTTTACAAAAGCCATAATGAAGGTCAAAAGGTTAAAATTAAAATACATTTGTCCGTATCAGGTTTATGTAGCATACCATTTCATGAAACTGAGATATGGAGACACTTTCTTTTGAATCTGTAGAGTGGAAAGTAATTCTGTGCTCGCAACATGAAAGCAAGAAATTATATTTTAACGAGTATTTATCTAGTATAAGTAAACATTATAATAACAAATCAACTTCTAAGGGTTGATGGCTATCTCCAGTACTTTTTAATGTTTATTGGAGGATACAATTAGAACACGAAAGCAGATAGCAATGTTTGATTTTATGTGCTATTGACCAAGTATTAGTTTCTGAATCAGAGAATATTAAAAACATAATGTAGATAATATGGTAAAGACTTACAGCTTAGAAAATTCAAGTAACAAAATTAAGTTGCTAGTTTTCTGTGAGAAAAATCCAATTAGAGAGACTATTTAACTCATGCCCCAATGAATTTCAATGAATTTTAATTTACAACCAATCGCAGCCGAGTTTCACCTGTAATTTATCAAATAAGTTTATCATATTAAAGAAAGTTCCTCCTTTTTAACATTCTCAATAGGCCAGAGCATTATTTTGCAGTGACTGACTCTCTAAGAAACACGGCTACCAGATTATATATATATAGTGCACGAATGTAAACAGATATAATAGAAAAAACATTCGTAGTAATTGATTATACCACAATAAAAATAAACTACTGTTTGCAGTTTCTTAACGTATTATTTCCTAGGAATTTACGTTCCAGAAAAATATAATTTACATCACAGGACATGAGAAATTAATTAATAACCTATAATGTAAGGTTATAAACAGTTTGATGTGTTTCATTTTTTTCTCCACAGGGGTACATTCTTACAATATTGCGATCCTTTGGTAATAAATAATGTGTTCTGGTTGCAGTGATGAACAAATGAGGCATAACAAACGTTTCTCATTTGTTTTCAAGCATCGCCGTTTACATTAAATATATAAATATTATAAAGAACGATATTTAAATAATGATTTGTGAGTAAACAGCTTAATTACAACGCTTTATATTAGCTTGACCCGTATCTGTCCATGTAACGGAAACTTTCAACACGATTTTCACCACTTCAAAACATTGGATCGACTTGAAACTTTGTATAATTGTAAAGGACCATTAACAATACAATAATTTTATACATTTTTTCTAAAATCCTGGCCAGAATCATCAGAAAATCAAAAAAATAAAAACTGATATAATAGGTTGCGGTCAACTTTTTAATCAATCGTTATAAGAGCTCAGTTGGTAGATTGGTGGACTTTAGTGGTACATAATTTCAGTAATCCATAGGTCGCTGATTCAAATCCGGCCCGGAATTTTTTTTAGAAGAGTATTACTTTTAGCTCATACTACAATAGTATCGAATTTAAAGATATTTTCATTTTTATCTTATTCTGTAAAAAATTAAAACTAAGAAATAAAAATAAATAGTAGTTTAAAAAAACTAAAACAACGCCCTTTATTAGAAAACCGAACTAAAAAACGATAAATAATTTTAATTTCCAACCACACTTGAGATAAAATTAAATTGGTCAACAAAAAAATCATCTCCAACACATCTAGAATAAAATTAGAGTTCTCTACAAAAAAATATTACCATCAAATCGTGGGGTGCTTTTTATGGTTTCTACATTTCTCTTAAAGACTTTATTTTTACTGATATCTGGTTATTATCAAATATATTAATTGATATAGAGCACCCCACGCTTTTGATGGTAAAATTATTTTTTTGTAGATAACTCTAGTTTTATTCTAGATGTGTTGGAGATTATTTTTTTGTTGACCACTTCAATTTTATCCCAAGCGTGTTGGAAATTAAAATTATACTTCATTTTTAGTTCGGTTTTCTAATGAAGCGTGTTGTTTTAGTATTTTTTAACTATTGTTTATTTTATTCGTTAAATAGTCCTAATGCCACCCTGGATTTCCAAATTCTCTATTCTCTAGATAAATTTGGAAATCATTCGTGGCATTACTTATGACAATTGTTTGCAAGAATATTCCAATAGAACGAATCCATTATTCAATTTTCTGGGATATCAATTAAGCTATAATTTAATTTTGAATTTTATAAAAAATCAACAGTCCAAAATATGCGCGACACAATTTTAAAAACTTTATAAAAAATAATGAATGAATAAGGAGTAATAAAAATAAATGTTTGTTTTTGAAAGGTGATACAATATGCCTATTTATATTCCCATTCACTGTTGAAGATCTGTTCCGTTGATTCAGACGAAGTCGAAACCATCACTGGTTGTTCTACCCAAGACACCCGCACGCACGCGCATTCGCAACAAAGCTACATGGCTGTAAGCAAAGTCTTACCTTGTCAGCTTGTCCGACATAGGATTGAATGAGATGGGGCGGAGCGTCTTTTCACATTTAGTGAGCACTGTTTAACAGCCCTGTTTCAGAATAAGAAATACATATGCATTTACATTGCGCACGGGCCTGCTTGGCCGTACGTGCATTATTTTTCCATGAATAAAAAATAAATAAAACTAATAATATAAACAAATACCTACAAATACACCTGTATCAAAAAAAACAATAACAGGCTACATATATGTAAAATCTATGTCTACACTAAATCACAATAATACATATCTACATTCATCCACATTCCGTACATTAATATTTAAAAAAAATGCTAGAAAACAAATTAGAAAAAAAAAAACACACACACATACACCCACACACCCCCACACATATACACACCGCACGCTCATACCCCCCTCCCCCCGTCCCTGCAGACATTAAATGCACTATCAGACTATTCAACTTATCAGACCTACTTATTATATAACATGATTAAAGATCGAAAACAAATACCGTATTGAGATTCTTCTTATTGTTAATACATATATCCTTAATCTACAATTTTGTTATATCTCAATTTTCTTACTGTACCCAAAAATTTGCATGTTTTTGATTCACTCTCGATCCGTCCTAAAAGATCCCAACACGCCACTCTCCCTCGATCCGACCTGAGAAATCTCTCCGGCAGCATCTGTAATCTAAGTTGTTCTGTCTCTCTACAGAATGCTATAATATGCTGCCAGTTTTCATGGTCGTCGCATAGTGGGCATAGTTTAATGCCTTCCTTATTTGTTAAATTATGGGCCATCCATCCCCCCAAATGAAACCATGCAATAGCACTTCTATCCTCCACATCCAAAGAGTCAATATATTCTCCTTCCCCACGAAAGTTTCAGTTCCGTCTGCACTGGTTACACTCTGCTTCTATATACTGTCTGTCTATATCGATTAGTCTCTTCTTAACTGTCCTCCAAACATTTCTATTATTCCGCGTACCCAACCCATCCCTATGCCCTTCAATCCCCTTTCTACACCGATTACCCAATCTCCCGAAACACACTGCCTTTTCTGTTCATTGTAACACTCTGCTCTAAGCGAGTCCTGATTCCCGTTTATTATGTCCAACCAATACTTAATAGCCATAATTTTGCCCCTTATTGTGTCCCAAAATGTACCGAATTCTTTCAGTATGCCACAATTTGAAGTCCCCGTTGCTAATCTCATCGCTTTCTTAAGAAACATAGGTTGAATTTTATCTAGTGTCCCCGTTCGTTCCCAACCCCATAATTCTGAGCCATACAGCATGGTCGCTCTCACAGTCGAAGAATAAACCTGTTCTAGTGTACGCATCGGTATGTTTCGCAATTTTGACATATTAGTAAGCATTTCGCTTGTCCGGCACCTAGCTCTCATTGTTGCATTTTCGATGTGTCTCGTCCATTTTCCATTCATTGTCAAAGTCATCCCCAAGTAGACAAAGTTTTTAACATTTTCTAAATTCTCACCACGGTATGTCCACCTTTCCCTCCCGCTGTATACCGACCCGTTTTTAAAAGTCATGGCTTTAGTTTTGCTAAAGTTAACAGTAAGTCCCCAAGTCGTACAGTATGTCGATAGTAAATCTAAACCCTTCTGCATGCCATCTATTTTTGTGGAAAAGAGGCATAAGTCGTCTGCATACATTAGAACAGGAATACTTCGCCCACCCACCATTGGAGCATCGATCCCCTCTACTTCCAGCATCAAAGCTACATCGTCCATAAAAAGTTAAATAACAATGGTGACAATACGCATCCCTGTTTTACACCCTTAACTGCCTTTATATTTTCTGAAACTTGGTCCCTCCCATATTTAACACAGAACTCCACTTTTTTATAAATTCCCATTAGCGCTCTAATCATAGTTCCCGATAATCCTATTTGCCGTAATTTCTGCCATAGGGCATTGCGTTCAACAGAGTCAAATGCTTTTTTCAGATCTATAAAAGTACAGTGTAACCTGCCTCGTTTGACACTCAAACATCTGTTAATTGCAGTTCTCAGGACAAACAGATTGTCCGCCGTCCTGAAGCATTCCCTGAACCCGGCTTGGTATCGTGAAATTTTATTATTTTCATTTATCCAATTTTTTAGCCTGTTATATAGCACTGTGCAATAAATTTTTCCAAACACCGGCAGAAGAGAGACACCGCGGTAATTGTCCGGATTGTTAACTCCACCCTTACCCGTGTAAATAGGATGCAGTATTGATGTGGACTATTCATCTGGATAGCTTCCTTTTTCAAAAATGTTGTTAAAAATACCTACTATGTACCCTGTTCATTTATCAATTTTCAAGGCTTCTTTATAGAACTCGGCTGGTATACCGTCTAGACCAGGAGCTTTTCCATGTTTCATGGATCGAATCGCATCCCTCACCTCTAGCTTTGTTATCTCCGTGTCTAGCATTGGTACGTCTTGACCAACTAATAATAGCCGCGGTCCCTCCCAATTCCGCCCTCCTGTAAACACCCTCTGTTTCAGAATAACCAAGTCGACCAGACTGCCACTAGCCTTAAATTCAAAAGTGTTAATCACCGAGGTGGACGATAATTCAGCTAGTGTAGGTGTGATACGTGATATGTGTCAGTACCCCAAGTCGTTATACCTATATTTTTGTTTTGAATCTGGAACCTCTCCATATCGTAGTTACCCAAATTTCTCACTATGAAGTGTGAAAACCAATCCCATTAAACTCGCCAAAACTCCTTGAGAAAATGTATTCCCTAATGGAAATGAGTGCGTTCCCATTGCTCTGTGTCAAGGCAGGATTACGATGCTAGACATTATTTTTATTATTATTATTATTATTATTATTATTATTATTTTATTGTTAATAGAGTATTATTTTTTGGTCAAAATGCTCACGTGGAATGTGACTCTTTATCTATTCGTACCGTTACCTAAAAACAACTGAAAGACCGAACTCTAACTCCAATTATCCACGTGACCTTTTCTCTTCAGTCAATAATTGAATAATTAATTGTGCGTAAATTAACAATCTAACAAAGTATCAAACCCGGAGGTTCTTGGACATGCTGACATAAGGTCCCTCTATACATTATTATTCCGATATGATTTTTTTTTTCAATTGGACGGCGTTATGCATCAACCGAGTAAGCACTATTTTACAACAATATTTGATGTCATGTGTTGCACTGGCTCGTGAAGTAAGTGTAAGCATAATTTTAGGGCCAAATTTTTAATTTTAGCCTTATTATTAAAGAACAATATAAACGTCATTAGTCCGATCAGAGATTCTGTGTTCTGCAATTTGAAACTTTTATAAGATTCATGATATGTTCCTTTAAGGTATTATTCAAAATTAAATTATAAAATTATGGAATATTCACCTAAAAGATCCGTTTCCTCAACTTTATTAGTTATTTAACTGTAGCGCTTTCGGGGACTAGTCCCATGATCAGCAGGATTCAAAACTGTTGTTTCACTGAAGATCTGGTAGAGGAGGTTGCACGTACTGGGTTCGTCTTCGTTAATCAGATGGTCGTTGTTGTTAACTGCTTTCAAAATTTCCATCTCCTCGAGTACGTTTATTTTTATTTTCCCTGTGCATTACTGTTAGGGTGTTTTAATATCTAACATGCGATGTCCTTCATGGATAACGTGTTTTGCATAGCTTAATTTTCCATCTCCGTGAATCAAGTCTCGAAAATATTGTTTAAATCTGATGTTAAAACTTCTGTTTGTTCTTCTTATATAACATTTGTTGCAATCCTTACATGTCAATTTATATACTCCTTTGCTGTTGAAAATGTTATTCTTCAATGTTCCATCCATCCATAGTAATTCTGCCCGAAGGCAGGTCCTTCACTGCAGTCATAGCATTTTCATGCTATGCTTGCAGCTTTACTAGGGAATTGTAGGTGTGGTAGCTCCCGTTGCTTTATACACCGGTGAAGGATGATGATGATAATAAGGATGATGATGATGGCCATATGATTTCGGGGACCGTTAGGGCCTTAAAGTTTTCCTGACATTTGTCTTACAGGTGAGGAAAAAACCCGATGAAAACCTCAACCAGAAAAGCTGCCCCGAGACCACAGCGGTGGATTCTTCAATGTTATTGCTTATTATATTATTTAATTTTTTATTAGTTTTGTATGCTATTTTTACGTTTCTTTCGGCTTTCTTTAGTGTATTGGCTAATTTTGACGTTTATTTTCCTGTATATGTGTTATCCATGTTTTCGTGTTATCAGATTCTCTTTCAAGTTTTGTTACATTAGATATATTGTTCTTTATTTTTTGTTTGTTTACCAGTTTATTTATAATTTTTTCATTATAGCCATTGGTGTTTGCCATATATTTAATGTAGTTGAGTTCTTGAATATAATTATCTTTGCTTAATGGAAGTTTTAACATTCTATTTATTAAGCTGTTAAATGTACTTATTTTTTGTTGAAGAAGGTGTACAGAATGCAAGAACATTGTTTGTAGTTTTGTGATAGATGTCGATTTATTGTTTATTGTTGTGTAGATTTTTTGTTATAGATACATCTAAGTAGTTTATACTATTAACTTCTATTTCCTCGGTGAAGTTGATTTTTTCATGCATGTTATATCACCTACATAACAGTGAGGTACTCTTACATGATCTTTATAGGAAACCAGATATAATAATAATAATAATAATAATAATAATAATAATAGCTTTATTTTACCTGGCAGAGTTAAGGCCTTAAGGCCTTGTCTACCACTCAACCAGGTTTAAAAAAAAATACAAACAAAAAATAGTCTTAAATCTAAATTACAATATATATCTATAAATATAAACGATTACAAGTTATGAATACAATACAATTAATATTTATAATGTATTTTGATTTACTCTAAATTTAACGAATTAAATATATATGTACAATATATATAAAAAAAAACAGGAAAAGATTAATGACATAGTATAAAATTAAATAAATAGAGAAAAATTAATTATTAGACAACAGGTAACTGTATAAGCGTGACTTAAAGGTACCAAGTGTGCGGCAACCCCTGATATCTTGAGGAAGGAGATTCCAGGAGCGGGCAGAGGCTACTGTGAAGGAAGTAGAATAGGAGGAAGTGCTATGAAGAGGAATTGTTAGCAGACTGCTATCTTGTGATCTAGTGTCAATATTGTGGTAAGAGGATAACTTCTCAAATCTAGACGCCAGGTAAGTAGGGATGTAGGAATTCAGAAGCTTGAAAAGTAGTGAAAGAGAGTGCAATTTACGTCTGTCAGTAAGACGGAGCCAAGAGAGGTTATTAAAGTGTTCGGAAATATGGTCATAACGGCGGATATTGAAAATGAATCGAACGCAAGCATTATGAACACGCTGCAGTCTCTGCGACAAGTCATAGTTTAGATCATTATATATAATGTCACAATAATCGAAGTGTGGTAACACAAGATCTGCACAAGGATTTGTTTTAACGAAACTGGGAGAAAATTCTTTAAACGTCTAAGATAATGTAAGATGGAGAAAGTCTTTTTACATATGTGTTTCACTTGTGTTTGCCAGGTTAGATTTGCGTCTAGATGTAGTCCAAGATCTATTACTGAAGAAGAATAAGGGATAATTATATTATTTATAGTAATGTTTGGTAGTGTAGATATGTCAAAGGTTGTAAGCAGTTTTTGTTGTCCCATTAGAATTACTTGTGACTTGTTAGGATTTAGATTTAGACCGATACTTGAAGACCAGTTAAAGATGGATATGAGATCGTCATTCATTTTGTCAAGCTGTTATAGAGAGAATGAGGAGGTGAATGTAGGTAAATTTGGAGATCATCAGCGTAGAGGTGATAACGGCAGTGCTTTAGTACAGTTGGCAAGTCATTTATGTAGGTTGAGAAAAGAAGAGGTCCGAGAACACTGCCCTGGGGGACACCAGCCGGCACGTTGCGCCAAGACGAAGATCTAGAGTTTAATGAAACGTATTGTTGACGACCGTGCAGGTATGAGTCGAACCAGGATACAGCGCTGTCAGGCAAGTGTAGGTGCTTGAGCTTTATCATAAGTAAGTCGTGGTCTACTGTGTCAAAAGCTTTGCTGAAGTCAAGTAAGGTTAAAGGAGTCAATTGACGTCTGTCCACGGCTTCACGAATATCTTCAGTAATTTTTAGCAAAGCTGTGGTTGTGCTATGACCATATCTAAAGCCGGATTGATAAGGATCAAGGAGGTGATTTTCTTGGAGATATTCAGTCATTTGCTTATGTACAATATGTTCCAGGGCTTTAGATAATGTCGGAAGGATGCTAATCGGTCGGTAGTCATTACAGTTAGTAGGTGTACTTATTTTTGGTATAGGCCGAACTCTAGACTGTTTCCATACAGTAGGGAAGATAGAAGTTATAAGGGAAGCATTAAAAATATGAGTTACTGTGGGTAGTATAATGTGAATGATTTTATTTAGTATTAAAATGCTGATGTTATCTGTTCCTTGTGCATTGGATTTAATCCGCTTGAGTGCTTTTTTAACGTCTATAGGCGAAATGTCGTTAAAGTAAAATTTATCTCTTCCTATATGTGGGGATGGGGATAAGTCTTTAAGAATGTCTATTTTAGTCTTGTTGTCTGGAGGTGTCATGGGTATTGAGGTAAAATGTTCATTTAAGTCATCTACAGAAATGTCTATTGAGTCAGTTGAGGGATTCAACTGTCTAAGTCCCATTGCACGGAGATTTCGCCAAGTGTCCCGTGCACTTATTTCAGGTCCGATTATACTGTGGGCGTGTCGTAGTTTGGCATTGCGTATAGTTTGTGTAGTTGTGTTTCTAAGTTGTTTGTATAGTTGCCAGTTCTCGTCATTTTTATGTCGTCTGTATGTTCGGTATGCTTGTCTCGTTTTGACATAAGTTCACGTATTGAGTCATTCATCCAGGGTGCAGGGGGGCGGGAAAATCGTCGGGTTTTTACTGGTGCATGTCTATCATATAGTTGTAATATCAGTGTATTAAATGTGTCTACTTTTTCATCAACTGATCTAAGATTCCATATTGTGTACCAAGGTAGTTCTAAAGCGTCTGATTTTAGTTTAGTATCGTCTATGTTTTGTAAATTTCTGTACGTAATCAATTTAGAGCGTCTTTTAGGACATTGGAGTGAGTATTCTACGAATACAATGTCATGAGCAGATATGCCGGGAGCAGGAATTTGTCCATATGACAGTACTTTCTGTGGATGTGTAGTCACTATTAAGTCCAGTAGAGTGTCGGTATTAGCAGTATGATGTGTGGCAGAGAAAGGAACAATTGTCATATTTAAGTTTGGAACATATTTTTAAGTTGTATGGCTGGTGAGTCAGTCTGAAGAAGATTTGTATTAAAATCGCCTGCGACAATAACGTGTTCATAATGAGGTAACGAATCGTTCAGAGCGTTTTCTAGATCCGAAAGGTGCCTTATTTTTGGAGGTTTGTATACAATGCATAAGAGACATTTTTTTAGACTGGCTTGAATTTCTACGAATAAGAACTCGGGGCGAGCGGAATATACAGAAGGGGACTTGTGGACAATTCTTGGATTAAGCTCATTTGATCAGAACAGACTGCGATGGAGCAAGACATGCTTATAGGAAAACCAAAGGGAAAACGTCTAGTTGGTAGAACATGCATGAGGTGGGAGAATTACATTAAGATTTGTGGAAGTAGATTATATAGTTATGATTGAAAAACATTAGCTCAGGACAGAGATAAATGGAGAGCTTAAATCCTTGCGGCCTTGAACCTGAGGGTTCAATATTGCTGATTAGTTAGTTAATTAATTAGTGTTGAATAATAAGAATATCCGTTCTGTTCAATTGGTTTATGTGTGTGTGTACGTGCGAGATGTTGAGGATAGAAGGAAGGCACGTGGTTTGAGAAACGAGAGAGGTAAGGACAAAGTTGTTAAAAACTTTCTGGACTGAAGCCACCAAATTTGCTGACCAATGCGGGAGAATTTCTGTAGTGCGGTTTGCTCCTTACTCTTACTGGTCGTGTCAGAAACTCTCCGAAATTCAATCCCATCCCATTCTTCCTTCCTTTCAACAATTTCTCTCCCTAAACTCCCTTGTAACATCTTCTCAGCAGAACTATTGCAATAAAAGCTTTGGATTCCATTGTATAACCTATTATATCTACTGTGTAAAGGGGATTTCTTATAACTTGCCTTGGGAGATGTTTTGACTGTTCTTAAAAGTGTTGTGCGTTCTTTATATAACCGAGACAAAGAAAAATTTCTTGAAGAACTTTGAGAGAATGTTATATGACTTTAATTTAACTTTTGAAAACACAATTCTGAATAGTTCCCTATTGTTTCACTTCATATATCCTTCGAAATTCAAACAACAAGATGTTATTTTATATGATGACAGTAATTATAACTAACTCACTCTCACTATCGAACCCATGGATTCATGGTCACAACCATTTTATACATCTGTATCATCTAATATATAATAATGAATGTTTGTTTGTTTGTTCGTTTGTTCGTACTATATGCGTGGCCATGCCGTTGACCCGATTGTGATGGGGCGTTTTGCAAAATGTTCAGGAGATTTCCGGGATGAACATAGGCTATAAGAGAGTTGTGATACTCAACTCCTACACCCTTAAAAGTCGCCCTTTGAACTGGAAAACGTGAAAAAGTAGCCGTTTGGACGCTTAAATGGCTTACGGTGCCTAAACCATAACAAATACACAAAATTAATATACACAGAATTGAATATCCCAAAAAGCTGTACAAAAATTCTGCGAGAGCTTATGTTCCTCTCTTACGGATAACTCACAATAAACATTTTTGTCTTTCATTGATGCCAAGATCGAGACAAGTACGTAGATTCCTGTGCAAGCATAGCAGAACATGGCGGGTATTCTTTTAATGATAACTCACAATTAACGAATTTTGTTTTATAGCTCATTTATGTCAAGAAGATCGAGATAAGTAGATTCCCGGGCAATATCGGGTAAATAGCACGGGGAATCTTCAAATAATTACAATATACATTTATAATTATTTTTAATTTTGCTTATTCAACTAATCATAAGAAGTATATTAATTTTTGTCTTTCAGCTCATTTATGCCAAGAAGATCGGGATGAGTAGATTCCCGGATAAAGCCGGGTAAACAGCATGGGGTTTCTAAAATAATTACAATATAAAGATTTTCTTCTACTTATTTGACCAAACATAAAACATATTAATTTTCGTATTTCAGCTCATTTATATCACGAAGATCGGGATAAGTTGATTCCCGGGCAACGCCGGATAATCAGCACGGGGTAACTAGAAAATTTAAATTTATAATTATTTTTCCTTCTACTTATTCAACTTATATAAAAGCACATTAATTTTCATTTATTTAGGCAGGTATTAGCTGGAAAGCTATAATATTTACCAATGTTCCCTGTTTAATCTGCTTCTCTCAAATAATATTTAATATTATTCACCTACCTCATTCTTGGTCTATCAACTAGGCATCTTCCCTCTCGTTTTCCTACATCAAGCTTCTATGACCTTCTTTGGTCCCCTATTTGAGCCACATGTCCTGTCCTGTCCATCGCAGTCTGCGAGACTTAACTCTCCTTATTATACGTATCTGGTTTCCTATAAAGTTCATATAGCTCACTACGATGGCATCTGTTCATCTCTCTTTGCTCCAAACAGTTTCCTATGAACTTTATTCTCAAATACTGGTACTCGTTCGTAATACTGAGCGATTCCACGAAAATGTCATACCGAGGTTGAAAATGTTGAAATTGACGCAGGAATATATTTTTTTGACGTAATATATATCTTTAAGGATCAAATTTTCTGATTCTATAAGATAATGCTCCAAAAGTGTATTATTTTAATCTAATATTAGTGGTAGAACTTGTCATAATCCAAACCTGTATAAACATGCAACATTTTACCAATTTGTTGTTAAATGATTTGGTTGTATTAATTCGTTTTATTTTACAAACTCCTTTGTTAAACTATACTTTGGTCCTCCCTAGTCGTAAATGTAATAATATTAATTGAATTCTAATGTTCTATATGCCTTAAATGTGTCCTATAATTGTTAACTGCAACCATGGTCAGTCAGTCACGGAAAACGTATAAAAATTACTGTACACAACATAATAATTGATGGAATATAATTTCCTCTTGGATTCAACGTTATCTGTACACAACTAACAAAAAAGTATTGAGGACATTTTCCTGTAAAGTCATTATTTTTATCGGTAGTGTCCCGTGACTGACTGACTAACTGTTTTTCATATCATATATATGCTAATACGCATGGTGTAGTCAGTTGCTTGCTGCACTCCGCTGAGGATTAACATAAACATGTTTTAGGAAATCTAGTATACTGTTCGGCTCAGCTGTTCCATAAAATATGTATGACCCATTTTCTGCGTCGATTTGAGCTAAAAGGCAGTTAGCGGAAGCATTTAAATATATTCAGGAAAAAGGTTGCAGTAAACGAAGCAGCCATACGTGTTGATTTCTCAGAAAATTATACCTACAAAGAACAAAATGAAATCCAGGCAGTTGATTGGAAAAATGAGCATATCTCAATACTAACTGCTGTTGCCTAGTTTAGATGGAAGGTGACAGAGAAGTTCAGAAGAAATACTTTGTACTATTGTAAGGTTATGTGACACATAGGAAGTATGCTATAGATATTTGCTATAGAAAAGTGTTCCTTTCGAACTATGGTGATTTTTTAAAAAAAACTTGGTGATAACAATTTTCAGATGGAGCAGCTGGTAACAGAAATAGGCCTATTAATTTAGCAATGTGATACTGCTTACTTGCATATTTGGATTTTGACATAAAATTGAACTTCTTTGAATCGTATCATGGAAAGGGGGCTATAGATGCGATTGGCGGCCAAGTAAAAAGGATGGCACGGATGTATAAAAAATCGGGAAATAATATACAAAATGGTGCAGAATTATGTGATAAGTAAAGTAATCCCACTACAGATCTCAGGAGGCCCTTGGGGTAGTAAGAGGTTAAGGCTCCCACTTTTTCTGGACGATCGGCACTTGATGTCAACCGGGTTGTCAGCCTTCCTTGACGGCCGCCTTTACCCCAGAACAAGCGTCTGGTACTCATTTCCGTTGGAGGCTGAGTTGACCACAGGGCCATAGTGCTGCCAGAAGGTTTGGGTCAGTTTAAAAATCCTGACCCCACCGGAACTTGAACCCTCGACCTTTCGGCTTGTAGCGCAGTGCCTTAACCACTACGCTACGGCGTGCCCCACAATTATGTAATGTGAGCTGTAAAACCAACCAAATAACTGGAGTCACAAAATTGTATAGAAGAAGGAAATAATTTTTTAGAAAAACAATTTGAATATCTTGCATCTATCCCATACTCATTGTGTATACAACGTGAAAGCTTTGGAACCGTATGTTATAGAGTATGCACAACTGTCAAACAATAAGCACAACAAATTCATAAGTTCGTGTGTTAAAAAAACTGAATGGCGTGACAGGCCAAGAAAGCCCTTGGCTGCTAATCTCACATCCAAGTATATCAATCACAGAGGTGGACAATCATCTAAGCAACATACAGGGTGACATGTGGTCAGCGTGTCGGATACTCCAGCCGTTATGGCAGGTTTTCTCGACCTCAACCTCTAAATATTTTAGCTGCCCAAATTCTTCATGATTCTGGGCGGGCACCAATCCCATTGTGGCCGAAATTCCATGAGAAAATGTCTTCTCTCATGAGGACTCGAATCAGACATGTTGACTCAAACCATTAAGTTACAGCGTGAGACTTCAGGCCTGACAGGAAACATTATTTTAATTAATGAGTCAAGTCAGGTCAAGTTAGCGGCGAAGACTAGAGAGAGAAACGATCTCATATAGGCCTACATCGATGTTATGATGTGAGTCATCAGAACTCGGGCTAATTAGAGTTATGTTTTTATGGTTGTTTAAAAGTATAATTCATTGCGGTGGCAATTGTTTACTAACTACAGCATACTAATGTGATTTACGATAATTTGTTTTGAAAGTACATGCACTCTGATAAATAAATAACTTATTAAGAATGTGTATACATTCTGCAAGGCTTAAATTTTGTATTCAGTGGTTCAATCTAGAAATCAAAAATATTAAAACTTACATCAGGTAAACTGTAATAAACACCACTCCAAGCGCGAAAGACCTAGAAGGCCCTTGGTTTACCAACCGGCTGCTGGCCTCACGTCCACATGTTATAATCACAGAGGTAGACGATCATAAGCCAATGTAGGATTGACATGTGGTAAGCATGTCGCGTCCCCCAGCCGTTATAGTTGGTCTTATCAGCCTGGAGTCGTTACATATTGTAGCTACTCAAATGCCTCACGATGCTGGGTGGGCATCGGTCCCATACTTGTCGAAATTCAATGAGAAAATGTCTTCCCCATGGGGGCTCGAACCAGCGCAAGCCCCATAGATCTGCACCAAGGAATCTTGCCTTAACCACTCGGCTATGGCGCCGGACTAAATTGTAATCAGTTACTATATTCATCCATCCATAGTAATTCTGCCCGAGGGCAGGTCTTTCACTGCAATCATAGCATTCTCATGCTATGCTTTGCAGCTTTACTAGGGAATTGTAGGTGTGATAGCTTCCCGTTGCTTTCCACACCGGTGAAGGATGATGATGTTGATAATGATGATTATGATGAATATGATTTCGGGGACCGTTTGGGCCTTAAAGTTTTCCTGACATTTGTCTTACAGGTGAAGAAAAACCCCGATAAAAACCTCACCCAGAAAAACTGACCCGACCGGGATCGAACCCGTGCCCGCTGAGTGACAAGGCAGCATGCTACCTCGAGATAACAGCGGCGGACAGTTACTATATAGGCCTATATGCGTATATATATATATATATATATATTATACACACATGCATACAATTTTAGTAGGTATATTTAACAATAGAGAAAGCACTTTGTTATTAAGTATTTAATAGTTTCGTTATTTTATATAATTTAAAATGGTACATGGTAAGCGAGTTAAATTGATTTAAATTAATATTTATTTTACAGCAAAATTACATTTAATAATTTTCATAGAATTGATAACGTATTTGCAGTTTTTATTAATTTCTGTTGCCGAATCTGTTTATCTAGTTTCATAGTATTTTGTTTCATTTGTGTAATATTTACATTTCGACATTCTAAATTAAATCAGAAATGTCAGTCAGTCAGTCCAAAATAATGTCAGTCAGTCACACATAACATGTTAGGTCAAACTTCGGTATTAATTGTGATTTAGGTTTATTTTTTGTATTTAAAATATAACTTGAAACGTGACCTCCAAACGGTATTTTGGAAAATTGAATTAAGAATCACATTTCAGAGAACGGTGCAGATGAACATGTTAAGCTGTATTATGAGTTGACATTTATGTCAGTCAGTCACACATACTTTGATAGATAATAAATAATATTGTTTTTCTTCAGAAGTTGTATATTTATGTAAATCTTAATCAGACACTTTCCCTCTATCATATCACGTATATAACGCCACTAATTTCAACCAAATGTAATATTTATGCAAGCATTTTGCAGCAAAAGTGTGTTGTAAATGTCAGTCAGTCACATATGGAATTACTCTATTTTCTCCTGCCATAAAGTAAGGGCCTAGGTTTCCATCCATATAATATAGCTGAGAGAATAATAACACTGAGCAACAAAAAATAAACTTCTTTTTGTTCCAGAGAAAAATGTGATTCTGATAGTATCTTTTTTCTCTTGGATTCGAATATGATAAGGTTTTTCTCCATCACGCAAGGTTTCCGAGAGAGACCAGCATTTATAGTTTCAAACACTTTAATATTTTATATATTCGTAACTACACAATATCCGAACATTCGGACTCATCTAAAAAGTAAGAAATGACGATTTTCTGCTATATTTCGCCTGTGGAGCATCACTGTTGGTGGCCCAACAATAATCGGCCAGCATATTAGGATTCAATTTGCCTTTATATCTCTTTTCCATAACTAAAATCTCCTGATGAAGGTGTTCCCGTGCTCATCACTCACTGCGCCAAGATTTTCCGGGAGGATATCTAGGTTTATTAAAAACATAATTTTTAAATCCTTTAATTGAAACTGAAATTAAAAAAAAAAATGTGGGTGATGGAGAAATTCCGAATATATATTTTAAAAAAAACTATAAAAAACTGCATAAAGTAAAACTATTGGTACTCATGAGGCAAGAATCATGTTGACCAGTGTTATTTTATTCATGTTCATTTTAACGTTTCTTGAGAGTAGTTGGGCGTAAAGAGACCCCATGTGATGTATAATAGCAAGCAGGTTCAGAATTGAGCCTATGTTTAATTTCTTTGTGCACCTGTTCCTTTTTATAAATATTGTTTCCAGGTATTTAATTCAGCCACTTCTTCAAAATTTCCCTCATTTGTCATTAACTGTCAATTTCCATTATATAATGAACTTCTATGTATGGTCATATATTTGGTATTATTAATGTTTACTTCCAACCCCAATTCTATAGTGTTAGATCGATCAATGAAACATACATCCAGGAATGGTGCTGCAGATGGAGTGCAACATCAATCTAGGATTTAGCAACGTATAGTTAACTTGACAATAGATTGTAAATGAAGTTTATAATATCGAACGTAACTTATATAGTGTTTTGTGATGTCATAACATTCTTGCCATTACTTTCTAATGTCCTAGTAAAAAGAATCACGATAATAGTTTTTTTTTACTTACTTACTCACTGGCAGTATCGAACCCTGTATAATCTACTTCCCTCAAGTCATAGTTAATGTTATTCTCCCACTTCATTCTTGGTCTACCAACTGGGCGTTTCCATTTGGTTTTCCTACAAGAAGCTTCCATTGTTGCGTTTAGCGGGACTCTCCGAAGGGCGCTCTATATAAATCGGTATATTGATAGTATCTCTTGATAGGTAGCGGGTCGAGGGATATACATATATAGGAAATTATGAGGTGAAGTCAGGACTTCCAGTAGGAATTCAGGTTACTTATACTCTACATAAAGGAAAGTCAATGACACGGGTTACAAACAGTTTAATAAAACTAGGAATAAAATATTAGCAAGACGAAATACGAATTTATATGAGAATATGTCAAACATAAATATCAAAAGTATAAGATAGAATCTGTTAATATAAATATTTAATTTAGATGCAACATTTACTAATAATTTTAGTTCCAAGAAAGAGATTAAGTACTATCATCCTTAAGGTATTTATCTGTAGGGCTTAAGTTTTGTATTAATCAAATAAATACGTAATTGAACATTCCTGAGAGTATGAGAAAACTCTTACTTACTCACTTACTTACTCACAGGCACTATCGAACCCGTAGGTTCACGGCCGCGCGGACATAAGCTCTCCATACATCCCTATCCTGTGCTAATCCTTTCCAATCATTCCCTGTATAATCTACTTCCCTCAAATCATAGTTAATATTGTTCTCCCACCTCATTCTTGGTCTACCAACTGGGCGTTTTCCCTCTGGCGCTCCTACAAGAAGCTTCCATGCAAGTATTTTATTTCCCATACGTGCAACATGTCCTGCCCATCGCAGTCTACGAGAGTTAACTGTTCTTATTATATCTGGCTTCCTATAAAGACCATGTGGTTCATTCTTATGTAGTCTTCTCCATTCACCTGTCTGTTCATCTCCCTTTGATCCAAAATGTTCCTAAGTACTTCATTTTCAAATACCGGTAATCTCCGTTCCTCCCTTAAAGTAAGAGTCCATGTTTCGCACCCATATAATAAAACAATGCATAACAGCACGCATTTCCAGAATTCAGCCTATGTTTAATTTCTTTGTGCGTCTCATTCCTATTTGTGATTATTGTCCCTAGGTATTTGAATTCAGCCACTTCCTCACAATTTCCCTCATTTGTCATTAGCTGTCCATTTCCATTATAAAATGTATTTCTACGTGTGACCATATATTTAGTTTTATTGATATTTACTTCCAGTCCTAATTTCTTAGTGTTACTCATTAGTGTGTGCATGTTGTCGTTTAGTATCTCCTTGCTATCGGCAAATAGTACTACATCATCAGCATACACTAACAGCTTATTAATACCATTGAGTTTTAAGCCTTCCTCATTATCTAAAGATTTAATGGCATGCTCTAGTACAAAATTAAATAGTAGAGGAGATAGTGCATCTCCTTGCTTCAACCCATTCTGGATTTCAAAAGTGTCTGAAAACTGTTTGCTTACACGCACCCTACTCTTTGTGCCATTTAGACACATTCGTATAAGTCTAACTAACTTTTTAGGAATTCCGAACTCCAGCAGGATACTATATAACTTCTCCCTCTTAATTGAATCATATGTTTTTTTGAAGTCTACGTATAGTTGATGTACAATACCATTATATTCCCATTTCTTTTCTAAAATCTGTCTTATAATAAAAATCAGATCTGTTGTAGACCTGTTTCTTCTAAATGCACATTGATGATCTCCTAGAATGTCATCAATATAGGGAGTAAGTCTGCTGACTAATATATTTGTTAGAATTTTGTACGAAGTTGAAAGTAATGAGATGCCCCTGTAGTTGTTGTAATCAGCGTTATCTCCTTTCTTATAAATCGGTACGATAATTGATTCTTTCCATTCATCTGGAAGAGCTTCCTTTTCCCAAATCGTACTAAGCAACCAGCGTATTTTTCCATCAATTTATCTCCCCCTGATTTTATCAGTTCTGCTGGGGATCTCATCTGAACCTGATGCTTTATACATCTTCAATTTTTCAATCATCATTTCAACCTCTAATGCACTTGGCTCTGCGACTAGCATTCCTGCTGTCTGTAAAATTATCCTCCTCAATGTCTTGTTCTGTATGTACATTTAATAGCTGATTATAGTAACTTTTCCATCTATTTAATATACTCCTGGAATCTGCAATCATATCCCCATTCTCATTCCGAATTATGTTTGTTCTAGCCTGAAACCCTTTCTTCTCTATGCTAATTCCGTGATATAATTCTCTAATGTTCCTATTTTTGCGTTCAATTCAAGATCATTAATCTTCTCTCTCAAATAATCCCTCTTTTTACTCTTTAGTAGCTTGGTGGTTTCCCGTCTAATACTACCCAATTGCTCTAAATTTACCTCATTTGGCTCGTGTAACCATTTCATTTTTGCTAGCTTTCTTTCTTTACAATGTCGGCACATTGCTCATCAAACCATTTCTTGTTTTGCCTCTTTTTTAAACAACCAATGTTTTCTAATGCTGGCACTTTAATAGTATCTCTTATAGCCTCCCATTCTTTATTTATATCAGTTTCTTCTTCTTTTGCCACATTGTGATCTGAAGATTCCAGTACTTCAAATCTATTAGCAATTTGATTTGGTATTCTTGCCGCATTTCATCAATTTTCAAGTTTTTTAATTCAAATTTTACAGAATCATCTTTGGAGTTTGTTCCTCTCATAAGCGATAGTCGTTGTCTGATTTTCACCCTGACCAGATGATGATCCGAATTGCACTCTGTCCCTCTAACTCATCTAACATCGATGATGCTACTGTGCCAGTGTTTGTCCACTAATACATGATCTATGTGGTTCCGAATTTCTCCATCTGGGGACATCCAGGTGTATTTATGTATATCCTTATGCTGAAATGTTGTGCTCTTAACAATGAGATTCTTTGATGTGGCAAAGGTGATTAATCTAACCCCGTTGTCGCTACTATCTTCATGAAGAATGAATTTGACTATTGTTGGTTTGAATATATCTTCCCGCCCCACTTTTGCATTAAAATCTCCTAAGACAATTTTCATATGATATCGTGAAAGGCTATCAAATAAGCATTCTAATTCTTCTCAGAACTCATCCTTGATCTTGTCATGTTTTTTTTTTTTTTCTGCGGGGCATGTACATTTACAATTATAAAATCATGTCGTTTACCCTTTAGAATGATGTATGATATCCTGTCACTAACAAACTTAATATCTCGGATAGCGGATAGGATTGTCGTTCTGACTAAAAAACCCGTTCCAAATGCAGATATTTCTGCACGCCCGTAGTATAACGCAAAGCTTCCAGATTCGTGACTACGTACTCCTGGCCACCTAACTTCCTGTAAAGCGACTATATCCAAGGGCGATTTATCTAATTCCCACGTTAATATCTCTAGTGCCCCGCTATTATATAAAGTCCTAACATTCCATGTTCCTAGGAACATGTCCCTGTGTTAAAACTCTACTAATGTAAAACTACCTTGCAGGTCGCTGACGTGTCACCGGGGCACAGCCCGGGACCTCATTGTCTTGGCCGTATCAAGGGTCTGTCTTATATATTATTCTCCTTAGGTGGTATGAGTTAAAACTTTCTAATATTTTCTGGAAGATTCTATTTAGTTGTTTTGGAAATTTCCTGTCTCTTGTCGCAAGATAAATATAAATTATTTCTGGAAAAACTTTCGATATTATATAAACATATTTCGAAATCTTTCTAAATGAGTTGCTACAATTTGTTTGTTCAGTAGAAACTACAGGTTGACTTCACATTTAATATGCCAGTTATTTAAATAAACGATGTAAGATTAATCCGGTTAAACCCGTGATTTATCAAGTTAAGCCCTATCACAACATCCACGCACGTCTTTCATTCCCCATACGTGCCATAAGACCTGCCCTTCGCAGTCTACGAGACTTAACTATTCTTATTATATCTGGCTTCCTATAAAGACCATGTAGTTTTATGTGTTTTACTTATAAAACTAAAAATAAAAACACATTATTTAATGTGTTTAACCGTACCAGCGCACGCCGGATATTAGCTAGTACCTAGTATTTTTATATATTATTGGTTTTTGTAAATGGATCGTAGCTTTTATTGGGGATCTGGTCTGTTTATTCGTTGAAGAGTGTAAGTTCACGTTGCACACAAACATAACCTGAGGACATAATGATAGCGTAAAGAATGAATGGCGGTAACTAATGTGAAATTCATTGCATTTTGTGATGCTATGGTGGTCAAAGGTGTAGCGCTAACAGATGATCGATCCTGAGGTCAGAATCATGGCCCTAAGAGCGGACCTGTCACTCGACTCGAGGCCATTGTGACAGATGAATAGAGAGAGAGTTGATGCAATGAAGATTGATAAGCTGGTACTCAACACTTTATCCACACATGAAGGATTGGCGGATGCACTCTGCACTTATCCACTTAGAAAGTCTTCTAGGGCAAATGTTGTATAGTTTCAATTTGCACATGAATGTTTGTTGCCATCATCTGCATATAGAAAAAAGTGTGAGTCTGTCTTGTTCGCCCTTTTACGGACTCAAAACTATTTTACGTATTTCAATAGTGTTTTTTATGATCATTTAGATAATTTTCTCGGAACAATTGACGTATATAACATATTGCCGTAGCTAATGAATAAAAAAAGAGCATCGGTGCACCAAAAATGTCGATTTTTTGACGTTTAAATGGCTTACGCTGCCTAAATCGTAACATTATCATCATAGTACATTCACGAATTTAGGCCATTTGTTGACCTGTTACGGACTCAAGAGAAACACCATCAAGAAGTCTTTTGAGGGGACGTCCTGGTCTTCTTCTTCCTGCAGGTTGATAGCTCAACATTTGTTTGGGTATCCAGTGATCTTCCATTCGACGAACATGTTGCATCCATCTGGACTTATAACCAGAAATTTTGTTTTTAAAGGGTCCATGTGTAATTCTTCTAAGATGTCTTCATTTTTTTGTGATCTAGTAAATGTGTACCCTGAAGCCCTCCGAAGGTATCTCATCTCAGCAGATTAAATCGTAACAATTACATAAAATTAATATATACGGATTTGAATATCTCAAAACAATTATACAAAAAAGTCCGTGACAGCATATGTCTTTTACGGATTTTTCACAATGACTATTTTCGCCTTTCTGCTCATCCGGATAAGTAGATTTCTGGGCAACACCCGTAATCAGCACATGGTATATAAAAATAATTACGATATAAATTTATAATTTTTTCTACTTAATCAACTAAACAGAAAAACACATTTAATTTATTTAGGCGTTACAGCGCACGCTGGGTATTAGATAGTTTTAAATAATTATTAAAACATGTATAGGGCCTATGTGTAGAATTCTGTATAAATTCAGAGTTTTATAACACTGCCTAACAATGAAAATGATTCAGGCCCAAAAATAGTTAATTGAGTACTTCTACCTGCTGAATTAAAAAATCACCATAAAAGTTACAGATTAGCTCTTGCTTCGGATATAAAGTAACATTTAATTTTTTGGATAATTCACCAATACCCTTCATAATATACATGAACTCAATTACTAAATAATGGAGACTACAACCACATGACAGTATACCAGTTAATAGATTATATAATTTAGACATCCTATTATTTGCAGATTCCATTGTGTTTATAGCGAATTCAGAAGATGACCTACAACGTTCAGTCCACTCGTTTCACCAAATTGCAATAAAGTACAACATGGAAATCTCAGCAGAAAAATCTAAAGTCATAGCTTTCCTAGGAAAAGACCCAGTTCGCAGTAAAATTGTTATTAATAATAAAATATTATAACAAACTAACACATTTAACTATCTCCATACGAAGAGGAAAAAGATTTTAGTAAAAAAATTATAACATTTAACAGAGTAACAGGAATTATAAATAATATTTTCAAGCCAAAAACAGTATAGCAACACACATGAATTAGAATTTATAAAACAGTAGCCAGACCCATATTTTATTACGGCAGTGAGACACTGGACAATTCGCAGTGTAGATGGGCAAAGACTAACTGCGGCAGAAATGAAATTTATGAGACGTACTGCAGGTTACTCAAGAACTGACCATAAAAGAAATTCTGAGATGTACAAAAATACAGACGAAACTGGAAATCTCACGTAAGAAGAATGGGCAGAACAAGAATACCACGTCAAATCTTAAATTACCAGCCACCAGGCAAGAGATCTTTGGGCAGATCCTTCAAACGTTGGATTGAGATCGTAACAGGCCACATGAAAGGAGGAAGAAGAAGAAGAAGAATAAGAAGAATGAACAGTTTGTGGAAATTTGGCGAAAAATTTGTTTTGGGAGTTGACACACTTGCCAACCGACAAAACACAAATATTCCTTAGCTATTAGTAGATTACAAACATAGACATTGTTGCTGTGACTGAATTTCATGTTGTTTCTACTGTAATCAATGCAGAAATTTTTGTTTGGAAGTGTAAAATATGTTAAAATGTGACAAAAATGTGTAACTTTAGTGATTTTTTCCTCATTTGTGATCACCTTCTATGTAGAGTACTTGACACATTATTTTTTAGGTAATTACTCCTGTAGGAAATTCATGATCTGGTGAGATCAAAATTGTTTGGTCAGATTATCTTCTGTAGATTATAAAAATGGTAGCCTGCTGTAGATAATTGTCGAATGGAACTAATTAATTGTTCATTTTACTGACGAAATATCCATCCATCTATTCATACATCCACTCTACGGTACAGCCCGTCTCGGGTTCTGACCTTCTCAATACTTCTCCATCATTCTTCCCTGTTACTAGCCATCGTCTTCAAATTCCTGATTCCCATAAATGTAATGGCGTCTGTACGAACTGTGTCCTCCTATCGTTCTCTCGGTCGTCCCATAGTCCTCCTTCCTCCACAGTACGTCTGTAAGAATTATCTTGGTCCTCGTTTGTTCATCCATTCTTATGACATGACCAGGCCATTGTAGTATTTTCTGTGTAATAATATCTGAGATTTTAGATTCTCCTTATAGCTGTCTTCATTTCTTATGAGAGTAATTCTCCAATGTCCTTGATCATTAATTTGGCCGTAGATGTAACGTTTACATTGATGTTTGATCATTCAGCCTGTATAGAGATGACATGTAGTCAGAATGTCAGGTACCCAAGCTGTTATAGTTGGTTTTATCTTCCCATATCCCGTCTTACTGTAGCTACCAAATTCTTTGATGTTGGGTGGGGATCGTTCCCATACTGGGGAAATTAAGAATGTCGCGGTGGACTGGTGGTTATGCTCCTTGCCTCTGGTCCAGAGGGTCGCGGGTTCAAACTCGGCCGGGGTCGATGGATTTTTTAGAATGGAAACTTCCAAGCAGCAAGTCCTCCGGGAGGGACTTTAAGCCGTGGGTCCCGAGTCTGAAGATTTTCAGGCCAGTAAAATATCCTTAAGCCTCAATGAAAAGGCCTCTAAGCAAAATTTACCGAATTTTCCCGTCCTAGTACTACCTTGGTTTCCTAGATGACAGCATGAGGCGGAACGCTGACCACGGACCACTCAAATGACATCTAAACGAAAACAAGTGTAACTAAATTAGTATGGTTCAAATTGTTCCCTGTAGGGGAGAGCGCCTAAATCTCTGTTAAGGGAAGCTTGGGCTTACAAGAAACAAGAAAAAAATTAATAAAATATGTATGCACAAATAATGGCATTTTGAGTAAACGAATCTATAAGATCCAAAATCGTTATAGACAACAAACCTCTGGAACAAGTAACAAATTTTAATTACTTGGGTTGTAATTTTACTATAAACACAAAAACTGAAAGAGACATACATATGAAACTGTCGAAATTTCAAATCATATGCGGAACTATACATAAAACGTTAAAGAATAAAACAAGAAGAGATACTAGATTGAAGTTTTATAAAACATTGGCAGTTCCTGCATTACTTTATGGGAGCGAAACTTGGACAATGACCAAAAAATTACAAAGTAGAATACAGAGCGCAGAAATGAATTTCCTTTGAAGAACAAAAGGCTGGACAAGATTGGATCGGATAAAGAATGAAGATATAACAACAGAGTTAAATATATATATGTATATATATCCATCCGTAGCGTAGTGGTTAAGGCACTGAGCTACAAGCCGGAGGGTCGAGGGTTCAAGTCCCGTTGGGGTCAGGATTTTTAAACTGACCCAAACCCTCTGGCGGCACTATGGCCCTGAGGTCGACTCAGCCTCTAACGGAAATGAGTACCAGACGCTTGTTCTGGGGTAAAGGCGGCCGTCACGCAGGACTGACAACCCGGCTGACATCAAGTGCCGATTGTCTAGAAAAAGTGGGAGCCTTAACCTCCTACTACCCCAAGGGCGTCCTGAGGCCTGTTGTGGGATCACTTTACCTTTATATATATCCATTGAATGAGAAAATCAGAGAATATAGAGAGACATGGTTTACACATGTGGAAAGAATGAATGTAACAAGATTACCAAGAGCAGCATTCAACTACAAGCCAAGAGGTTCAAGGAATGTAGGAAGGCTAGTGAAAAGATGGACAGAACAACTGTGAGGCAGAACAGGCAATTTTTGCCTAGCCCGTGAAGTGAAGAAGAAAAAAAGTATACACTCATATGTTTACACCGCTGCGCTGTGGTCTCTGTGTAGCGTGCGCAGCGGGCATCGGGGTTTTCCCTCACCTGTGAGACTAATGTCAGAAGTCACATTAAGACCCAAATGTTCACTGAACACCATCTGGTCATCATAATAATCATTATCATATTCGCCATGTTTACTATGAATGTGCGAGTGAATGGTCTGTTTCTTATCTTGTGTTGTCTCGGAGGAGACCCTGACATTTAGGTTATCATTTTTTCGGGGAGGTCTTTAATGTCCTTGTGCGGTCGGAAAGTATGTACACGATACATAGTTAAAAGCTCTCTCTCGACAGGTCGTGGCACTGTAAGGCCCGGGTGGCGCGTGGCACGTTAAAATAACTGTGTTAATGGATAGGAATACAGTTATATGAGATGGATTTTGTTCCTAATTAGGAAATGTTTGAATTCAAACTATTAAAAATTTTTTTTTGATTTTACAGAATGTAATAACTGGCTTTTTTCTCTGTACCCAATTTCCATTTCATTCTATCTAAGCAATTCTTCTCTTCTAATTCCTTTCGTTCGTGGCTTTCAGGATATCATTCTTATAACTGTGTTTGGGTCGTCCCAATCGCCTTCTCCCTATTGACATCCATTCCAAGATGTTCTCTGGATATCTGGTTTTTTAATTATAATTGTATCTCCTTACCACATTGTCTTTTTTTTTGTATTGCATTAGTGATGTCGCCATCTCCTCCCATGACTTTTCTTATTTGTATTTTACATTCTTCTTCTTCTCCATCTTCATCTTCATGGTGGATCATCAGACCCGTTCCGCCCATACAGGAATCAAATAATTGCATTATAATCTTTGACCGAACAGATTGTTATATTGATTTATTGATATTTTCAAACTATATTCTAGGGTTAATTTATACAATAGATGCGCCACTACTTGTAAATAATTTTCTGTTTCTTCTATTACAAATTGATCATCCGCAAATAATATAGTATTTTATCCAATCTTGTTTTATTACATAAGTATCTCGGCTGCCAGAAGCTCTTCCTTAATGGCTGTTAGACATTCCACCCTGCAGATCCATATACTATAACACTTGGGACAACACTTCTGTATATTTGTAGCTTTGTACTTTCCCGTGTGAGATTTTTCTTCCTTAAGATTGAATTTAAACACCTTACTAATTTTTATCTTAATTTATTATAAAACAAGACAGGATAAAATAAGAAATGAATTCTTTTGGAGAGAAATGAATGTCACCATATCAGTTGTTAAGAGAATTGAAAATCAAACACGTAAATGGTATGGCCATGTACAATGAATGGAAAATGAAAGATCGCCAAGAAGTATACCAATGATCACCCCCTGCAAGATATAAACCTGGCAGACTTACGTCAGAATTATAATGGATGATAGGAATTTGGAAGAAGGAGATTGGAATGTTAGAAATAAATGGAAACTGAAGAAGGCAAATCTATAAATGCGGGAAAGCCGAAGAAGAAGAAAGATTTTATTATACTTGAAATTTACTCATTATTTCTGCCTTCCCTGTTAAAAAAATCCTGAATATTTGTATTTTTCCGAGCCTTTAATTGCATTATTTACTAATTTTAATTACTTATAGTTTTATTACCTATTACGGTACGAAATACTTTTCTGTTCGATATTAAACTTTAATCCAGTTTTGGAGTTTTCTGATCATATATGCTAATTCATAATACTCTTCAGCCTTTACTAACTGGCCGTCTGCTTAAAAAAAGCTAAACATGTTATGAACTTTTATTCCCATTGGTTTGTATTTTCGTTGCTTGTTAATTATTCTAAACTCTGATCCCGAGTGTGAAGGTTTCAAACCTGACCCGGGTCGATGGATTGTTTTACGATGGTAAAATCCAAGTAAGAGTCTTCTGGCAGAGTCTTTAAGTCGTGGGTCTCGAGTACGAATAATTTCGCCATTGTAATAGAACCTAAAGCTTAAATTGGAGCCTCTGAACAAAATCTATTCTGCATTTCCCATCCAAGTAATACCGTTGAGCCTAGCGATTGCGTAGGATTCAGATGGAATTTCTTTACTATTTAACGCCACAGATATTTACACAAAATTTCCAAATCAACTTTATTAATTTCACAAAATTTCACAGATTATTCAAAAATAATCTGCTAATAAAGTCACTTGCTCCAAAATTGATTTAATCCATTCAGCTCGTTCTATTCGTCTTCCTGTGCCACACTTAAGATTGCCTCACTAGTCCACAACCTGTCACAACTGTAACTGGATGGTCCAGTTGTAGAGTGATCGATAGCGTAGTGTCTTCTCGCTTGCAGAGAAGTCTTCTGCCTTCTGGCTGTTTTAGGACCCTGTAAATGCCCTCTCTAGCCCACGATGTTAGAGATAAGACAAGTAGATCCGTTCGGAGTTGTCGGTTCACAATTCTCAAGCCTCAGATAGAGTCTCATATCTGAATGACAGTTCGCGATCTCTGACAAGGTCTAAGCGAAGGATGTTCGATGCTGGTGCTATCTTCTTGGTGTTCTCGAATGCGAATGCTGAGAGGAAATATTGCAGCCGCCGTGGGTGAAGTCCAAGCCCCAAGGAGGCGAGGACGAACCCTCCACGCCCACGGAGTCCATCCTCCAATGAGAAACGACCCTTCTCACGTTAAGCTGATAGATAGTTTGCGAGAATTTTGAATTTGGAAAATATTAAAATTTGATTTAACATTATTTTGGGAATTTATAGTTTACTGATGGACATTAGGGAACTATTCCGACATTTGTCTTAGCGCTAAGTGAAACCATCGAAAACCTCAGCAGATTTGCTTGAATTTAAGAAAATATATATACTAATATAATATTACAAATACATTTTCAAAATAAAATTTGCAATAATTATAATTTAATATAATTAATGCGTCCACCGCTGTGATCTGCCCGGGTTCGATCCCCGGTCGGGACATTTTTTCTGGGTGAGGTTTTTATCGGGGGTTTTCCTTACCTGTAAGACAAAAGTCAGGACACCTTTAAGGCCCAAACGGTCCCCGGAATCATATGGCCATAATCATTATCATCCTTATCATTATCATCCTTATCATCATCCTTTGCCGGTGTGGAAAGCAACGGGAAGCTACCATACATACAATTCCCTAGTAAAGCTGCAAACATAGCATGAAAATGCTATGATTGCAGTGAAGAGCCTGCCTTCGGGCAGAATTACTATGGATGGATATTTAATGCCGAAATTATCAGCTTCTTCGGTTCTGTGGTGTATAGCCGGCGAAATAACCGTTTGACAAACTTCTGGTCTATAACCCATCGGATATGGAGTTGACCTTTGTTTGGTTTCGTTTTCGTGGTAAACTAGCTCAACAGCTTTCTTTTCGTAGTTAACATTAAAGCTGAAAACACTAAATGGACATTCAGCTAACAAGGAGTTCGATATGGTATCTAATATTTTCCCTGTTAGGTACGCCTTTTGTTCTCGCTTCCGCAGCAGTCTGAGTGCTGACGTTAGCTTTTGAATTCGCTTGCACCGCAGTCTGAGTGCTGACGTTAGCTTTTGAATTCGCTTAAACAGCAGTCTGAGTGCTGACGTTAGCTTTTGAATTCGCTTACACAGCAGTCTGAGTGCTGACGTTAGCTTTTGAATTCGCTTAAACAGCAGTCTGAGTGCTGACGTTAGCTTTTGAATTCGCTTGCACAGCAGTCTGAGTGCTGACGTTAGCTTTTGAATTCGCTTGCACAGCAGTCTGAGTGCTGACGTTAGCTTTTGAATTCGCTTACACAGCAGTCTGAGTGCTGACGTTAGCTTTTGAATTCGCTTACACAGCAGTCTGAGTGCTGACGTTAGCTTTTGAATTCGCTTACACAGCAGTCTGAGTGCTGACGTTAGCTTTTGAATTCGCTTACACAGCAGTCTGAGTGCTGACGTTAACGTATATATTTTCGTGTCGGGTTTCGAACCAGCACAGTTCCTCGGTTTGCGAGGCCTTTGCTTTCCGCCCTACGTGGCCCGGAATTTGTCTTTGTAGTCCTATTTGAGGATTTATTTTCAGTCAGAGGAGCAGCTAGCTCGACTCTGGGTGAAACATTTGTCACAATTGGGTTGATATTTGGGACTTCAGGTTGAGGAGCGAATGGCTCGACTCTAGCTGAAATATTTTGTCTCAAGTCGGCAGGAGCGGGCTCGACTGGAACCGCTTGATATTGTTTAGATGCCGCTTTAGTCGATACTCGCACATCCTTACATACGCGACGGCAGGAACAATCCGGCATCCAGTCAAAACCCTTACAGAGTGAAAGCTTTGAAAACCGACCTTTCGGGAATGGAGGCATAGGCACATGTGTATATTTATCCGGGAGCTGTGATTCGGGAGTCATCATATCACGAATCCCTCTCTACCATAGAAAGCGACAATCGAATCTCGACCTCCACCACGAATTTAGAAATCCAGATCAACAATGAGTGGATTCCACAACCGAAATCTAAACTAGGAACCCTTTAACTTTTTATCGTTTCAATTACAACTTTAAAAATGTTGAAAATCCACAGAATTTTTTATGAAACCATGGTCATGATTCAGAAATTTGTTTTTGTAATTAACAGCCTTAGATTTTCAGTTCTTATTGATATGGAAACATTAAAAAATTGGAAAACCGGGATCGTGGTTTACACTTCGGTTGTGCAATCCGTTGCAATACCTTAGTTGACCACTAGATATCCCTCTGATGTGATGTGCTAACCACGTTACTCACTGAGGTACGTAGTGAGATAAGTCTAACTAAATTATTTTGGATAAAAACTTCCGTTAAGGAGCACCCATGTCCTATTTGAGGATGTACGGTTATGGAAAGATAGACGAGTTTGTATTTAACATAGATCTTTGTAATATACAGGTGTTCCAAAAAACACTGACAACGGAGTATATTGAGATTTTCCGATCATTTTTAATAAGGTACCCATGTCCGGAAATGATGCGTTTTCACACTATGACTAATTAATTATGTCTGAAGATCAGTGTTAGTTCGAAGGATTTGAAGACACATTACTTGAAAAAGCACTGACAACGGAGGTGAGGTGGTATATTAAGATATGTTGATATTTTTTAATAAGGTGACCATGTCCGAAAATGACGCGTTTTCACAATATGAGTAGCTAACTTCTCAAGAGTTCCGTTAGTTGGATTTCAAGACTCAGTACTTGACAATACTGTGATTGTTGTGGCCCAAGAAGCGTGCACGACGACATCATATTGTATTCGCGCAGAATACGTCGATAATGCAGATGACTACAGATCTGCCAAAAAAAATTGTTGTGATTGGCGCACACGTTCAAATACGCCGATGTACGCTCTGCATATGGAGGTGGATATTTTGAAAACTTGATGTGACTGTGACAATATTGTCAAGTATTGAGTGTTGAAATCCAACTAACGGAACTCTTGAGAAGTTAGCTACTCATAGTGTGAAAATGCATCATTTCCGGGCATGGGTATCTTATTAAAAATGATCAGCATATATCGATATACCACCTCACCTCGGTTGTCGGTGCTTTTTCAAGTAATGTGTCTTCAAATCCTTCGAACTAACACTGATCTTCAGACATAATTAATTAGTCATAGTGTGAAAAAGCATCATTTCTGGACATGGATACCTTAGGCCTATCAGAAAAGGATCAGCATATCTCAATATACCACCTCACCTCCGTTGTCGGTGTTTTTTTGCAACGCCCTGTATATATATATGTTATAATTAAATGTTTAACATTCAGCAATGCAAGCTTAATATGGTATGATAAGACAAATAAATGCCTGGACGGGATTCGAACCCGAAACTCTGAGTGTGTACCTCAGCGTGTTATCCATTACACCACCAGGTGAATCCAATTCAAACACCTCTTTTCTTATATATGTATTATATTCTCCATTATTACTAGACTATTTTTCTTTTCATACCATATTAAGCTTGCATTGCTCAATGTTAAACATTTAATTATAACATCGATAAAGCGTCATTGCTATAAAGTAAAAATATTCTCTTTAATTTGCTTACTTGTTATAGTCAGCTACTAGGTGGCAGTGAAGACCGAGTTCTCGCAACATCTAGTAATAATGGAGAATATAATACATATATAAGAAAAATAGGTGTTTGAATTGGATTCGCCTGGTGGTGTAGTGGATAACACGCTGAGGTACAGACTCAGAGATCCGGGTTCGAATCCCGTCCAGGCATTTATTTTTCTTATCATACCTTATATATATATATATATATATATATATATATATATATATATATATATTAGTGCTTTAACAGATACATTTACGTTCATCCGTTGTTGCCTTACAAATCTTAAGCTGAGATAAAACTCATTTTTATTAAAATGAAGTAAGGGATTGTGTTAAATAAATTCCTTTCAGTTATAAAATGCGTCAAGAGAAACATTAATTCCTTCCTCTTAAATCTTTGTCTTTCGTATTTCAAATAAAACTTTATAATATTGTTTATACATCGTTAAGAAAGCTTTCCTCTTTTCAAGTCAAATTGCACTTTCAACTTTGAAAAACAGTTGTAATTGAATTATAACAATAAAATGTTTCTACAACTTTTGGATAAATTAAGTCTTGAGGCAATGGTATGTTACTTCTATTTTGTTTTATCGCAAAAAAAAGATCTTAATCTACTCAAAATATCTTCATTAAAACGGTGTCTTCTTTCAAATGTCATTATTTTTGCCCAGAGCTCACTTACTGTAGTCATAGGTGATCCTACCAATTATATATCGTTACAACTATAATAAATGTTAGCCTACTTTTTTTTAAATCGTCTTTTAAAACCCTTTTATTCTAGATGATATTTTAATCAAATTTGCATAATTAACTTTGTTATTTAACATTTTCCAATACTGTTATTTTAACACAGTTCAAATAATGGATCATATTATATTATTATAATGATATTCTGAAAAGAAAAATGAATGTCCGAACCGGGAATCGAACCTGGACCTCTAGTTCTCCTGACTGGTGTGCAGCCTACTACACCATTCTAGACCTGACACAAACATTAACAATTCTTTCCATATATACAAATCAATCGCTGCCAGGTAGGTGTCACTACCACCGCCATCGGCCGGCTTCGTTTAGAAGTATCTATATTTGAGAATTTTACAGAACCCATTTATAAGCAGTAAACTATGTTATTTAACATGGAATGTTAAATAACATAGTTTACTGCTTATAAAAGAGGTAGTGTAAAATTCTCAAATATCAATATTTCATTTCATGTAAATAACATAGTTTACTGTTTATAAAAGTGGTGGTGTAAAATTTTCATATATAGATACTTCTAAACGAGGCCGGCCGTTGGCGATGGTAGTGATACCTACCTGGCAGCGGACGAAACGAGGATTATTGATTTGTATATGTGGAAAGAATTGTTAATGTTTGAGCCTGGTGTAGAATGGTGTAATGGGCTGCTCACTAGTCTGGAGAACTAGAGGTCCACGGTTCAATTCATGGTTCGGACATTCATTTTTCTTCTCACAATATCATTATAATATTATAATGTTAACTTTATTTGAATATTTTTTCTCTAGAATTTGACCGAAACAACAATATTTACATTAACGTTAAAGGATGGAGTGAGAAGTACTCATCGATTATGGGGATAGGAGTTAATGCCTTAATTTGGTGAAAAACTAATTTCTGGTGCTAGTTATGTATTTGAGAATAGAGTTCTTAGAATGTTTTTGGACCAAATAGGGGTGAACAGACAGGTGAAAACAGAAGACTACTTAACAGTGAGCTACATGATATTCACAGCAAATCAGATATTAATAAGGGCAGTTAAGTCTCATAGACTGCGAAGGGTAGGACATGTGGCAGGAATGGGGAATAGAAGAGGACATGGAAGCTTCTTGTCGGAAAACCAGAGGGAAAACGCTCAATAGGTAGACCAAGAATGAGGTGGGAGAATAACATTAACTTTGATTTAAGGGAAGGAGATTATACAGGGTATGATTGGAAAATATTAGCTCAGAATACGGGTGTTTGGAGAAGTTATGTCCCCGCGGCCATGAAACTAAGGGTTCGATAGTGCCAGTGAGTTAGGTATTTAAATATTTCGGATTTCAGTGAACACAAAACCATGCATAACTGTAATTATTTATTATATAGTGTAATTCGACACAAATTTAAGTAATGTCTATTCGTTTTGTATTATTATTATTATTATCGTAAGTATTATTATTGTTATTACTATAAAATGTTGTTTGTACATGAAATTTACATTGCTACATTTAATGTATGTCTAACTGCTTATAATTAGTATAGTGTATATCTATATTTGTCAAATATTTATTTGTATTTGCGCTGGTTGAATGGAAGAGAAGGCCTTGTGGCTTTAACTCTGCCGGAATAAATAAAACATTATTATTATTATTATTATTATTATTATTATTATTATTATAAATAAATAAATAAACTTAAATAAGTAAATAATGTGCATATGTATGTGTATATGTGTCGGGTTTACTCTCGAACGCTTGGAGCAATTTTAATCAAATTTGGCATAACTATTAATTACAAACTGGAAACATGCTGTAACAAATAACAGCCTCCCAGCACTCCTAGGGGGTTAGAAGTGGGTTCAAATAGATAAATGATCGACAATGACCTGTGTATGTTCAGCATAAATATAGAATGTCTTGAGCAATTTCAACCAAACACAGTACGCATAACTAACTCACTACTGACACTATCGGATCCGTAGTTTCATGTTATCCATATTCCAATCCTGAAATAATGTTTTTCATTCATCCCTTGTATAATTTACCTCCCTCAAATGATGGATAATGATTTTCTCCTATCTCATTCTTGGCCTACCTACAGAGCGCTTTCCCTCTGGTTTTCCAACAAGATGTTTGCATCTCCCTCTTACATTCCCCATTCTCGCCTCATATCCTATTCATCGCAGTCTAGGAGACTTAACTGTTCCTACTATCAATTGTTATCACAAATTGAGGTTATGCAATAAAACGTTATAAATAATAATATAGCCCAGTAGGCCTACCTTTCATTCTGTATGTCTTCCTCAACCAGAAATTGAGGAAGACGGATAGAATCAAAGGTACTATATTATTATTTATAACATTTTATTTTGTTCTTACTATATTTAGCTACTCATAAAGATCACATAGCTCATTGTTATGTAGTCTTCTCCATTAATATATTTGTTCGTTTCTCTCAGGTTCAAAAATGTTCGTAAACATTTTATTCTGAAATATTAACAATCGTTTCTCCTCCTTTAAAGCAAGATTCAGTACTCATGTATCTTTAAAATTTAAAATATAAAAATATATATTTTTATAAGCTGATGATGGAACATAGGCTCCGAAAATACTCCACATATTACATCCAAAGTTGATCTCATGTATTTATTTTCATATTTTAAATTTTGCAAGTGACCTCAACGGTGTTTTTTCATTAATTTTAAAAGTATTGAATCACGTACCTTATAATTCTGAGAGGTTAGAGAACTTCTAGTAGGCCTACTCCCGTGTAAGATAAGGCGACATCTAAAAATAATCGAAAACGCTTAATATTATTGTTTAATTCATAATTAAATAGTTTTTGGGGATTCTAATCTCACTGATTGCAGCCTAGCCGATATTCAAAATCAAATATGACTTCTAGTACCCTTGACAGGAGTGAGAAGGGGTGAAACGTAAAATACGAAAAGGGATCGAGATTTCTGTCGAATCCACTTTTTTCGGGGCCGCTAAGCTGATTAGTGACGATTTAGACGGTATTTAAGTGCAAGCATGACCCTAGCTTCCCTAAGGGAATTAAGGGATGTGAGAAGGGATAAAAAATAGTATGTCAAAAATGATCGAGTTTGTTGAAAATCCAAGTTGGTGAGATAGATATACCAAGATTTTCGCGGCCGGCGTTATATTATTTCAAAGTATGTTCGTAATTTCTTGATTCTTGGCCTTGTCTTACAGTGTTGGCTTGATCTGAGCCGGCAACTGTTTCCCATCTGTTGACCTTGACTCTTCCTTGTGTTTCTCGACGTTTTATCGCGTACTGTGAGTGACATCTTCAAGAGACCTTCGTTACGTCACAGCGTGAGCAGGCATCTGGTAGAAAAAGATCCGCGAGTGTTGACTCGCAAGTTGAAAGACCCGCGTAGAAAGCTCTCTGTACATCTATAGACCTCCATGTCCGGAAGGTTCGATTCTGGAGATGTCATCTATATATTAAAAATGTTCCTACCCTCACATTATATAAACCATTGCGATTGTCGGAGAGTTAATTGTGTGTCAGCAGTATAAAGTGAAGTGAATCGAGGGTGAAGAAACTACATTAAATGAAATTGTTAGTGATTGGGTATAATTTATGTGACTATTTAACTCATGTCCCAAATGGGAATCAATGACCAATCACATTTCGCTGATTTTTTTATTTACTACCAATCACAGTCGTGTTTCGCCTCGAATTTATCAACGAAAGCTCCTCATTTTTAACAGTCTGATTAGGTCATAGCATTATGTTGCAGCGACTGACTCAACAAGATATACGGCCACCAGATTGTATATTTAGTACATTAATGTCAGCAGATAGCGCATTCCGGAGTTAATATAAAAACATTTGTAGCAATTGATTGTACCACAAAAAAAATAAACCACTGTTTGCACTTTCTTAAACGAATTATGTTCCAGGAAATGACGTTGCAGAAAAATATATTTGGCATATTTACATCATAGGACATCAGAAATTAATTAATACTTAAAATGTTGGTTATAAATTTCTCCACAAGGTGCATTCTTACAATATTGCTACCCTTCGGCAATAAATAACGTGATCTGGTTGCAGTGATGAACAAAATAAAGTAAATGAAACGTAAGCTACCAATCGTTTCTCGTTTGTTTTCAAACATCGTCGTTTATATTAAATATATAAATATTTTAAAATAACTATTTTTAAATAATGATTTGAGAGTAAACAGCTTAATTGTATTCGTTAAATAGTCTTAATAAATGCCATTCTTGATTTCCAAATTATCTACATAAATTCACTCCTCACTTCGTGAGTCGTGAATGTATCGATAATTTGGAAATCACTCGTGACATTACTTATGATAACTGAATTGTTAATCCAGAAACATAATTGACAGCAATTTGTGTAAGAAGAATCAGTATAATTTTGTGAAGCTATTAAAGTGAATTTGAAAATTGTATGAGAACATTTGTCGTGTTTATTAAGAAGAAAGTCATATGAGGGCCCCCTGAAAATCGTCACAATGAATGTACTTAGTAAATTACAGAAACTCGATTTTTGTTGCCAGCTTATTTGAAAGTGAAAACAAATAATGCATAACCATAAGTTATTACTTACTTTCAAAATGATACCGGTATAAAATATGACACCAATTTATATAATATCAACCTGTTTATTTTTTTATTACTTTATTAAATTTATTAAATATATTAAACTGTTTTATCTTATGGGATACATAGTCAATTTAAGATTTAATTGCATTGTATGATATACATTCTGATGAACCAAATTTGGCGATTGCTAGAGTCAGTTTTTAATCTAGAATTTCAGGTAAACCACCAGTTCTAAATGGTCGGATTTTGCTCTTTATTGGAGATGAGCCGCCGTAGCGTAGTGGTTAAGGCACTGAGCTACAAGCCGGAGGGTCGAGGGTTCAAGTCCCGTTAGGGTCAGGATTTTTAAACTGACCCAAACCCTCTGGCGGCACTATGGCCCTGGGGTCGACTCAGCCTCTAACGGAAATGAGTACCAGACGCTTGTTCTGGGGGTAAAGTCGGCCGTCACGCAGGGCTGACAACCCGGCTGGCATAAAGTGCCGATTGTTTAGAAAAAGTGGGAGCCCTAATCTCCTACTACCCCAAGGGCCTCCAGGCCTGTTGTGGGATCACTTTACTATTGGAGATGAGCTTCCTGAGTTTATTTTAATGACAAATTATATGTTTCGTTGTGAATCATAAAAAATTGCAACCACTAGAGCGATTTTTAAATTTTCGTTTGAGGTGAACTCCTACACCTAGTGGTCCGATTTTGCTGATTAACGAATTCGACCTTGCCTTTAATCAATTGATCAATTGCTATATGTTTGGATTTTATTATATATATATATATATTTATTTATTTAGATGTTATAACTATATTTTTGACATTTGGTAATGAAGGCAAAATATGATATGAAAAGAAAAATTAATGTTTGAGTCGGGATTTGAACCCGAGTCTCTAAACTCTGTACGTTTAGCGCTCTAACCAGCTGAGCTACTCAAGTATTCCAACACAAACATACATTTTTCTTATATATGTAGCATTCTCAATTCACATAAGCGGTAGCGGGAAGTCGTTCCATCTGATATCTAGTGGCCACCATAAGTGACCCTGTTACGGTGGCCACTAGATGCCATAAGAAAAAAAGTATGTTTGTGTTGGAATTCTGAGTAGCTCAGTTGGTTAGAACGCTAAACGTACCGAGTTTAGAGACTCGGGTTCAAATCCCGACTCAAGCATTCATTTTTCTTTTCATATCATTCATATATATATATATATATATATATATATATATATATATATATATATAAATATATATATATGCATAGACTATACAATTAATCGAAACCAAACATGGCATGTAGCAATATATAGGAGAACAAATGCAATAGCACCATTCCTTTCGAATTCACTAAGTCGGTATTGGATATAATTTCGAAATCTGCTCTAGTATTTTACTATAGTATTAGATTTCCGAACACAATTGCGTTGTTGAGTCTTAGATTTCTGATTACGGTGTTCTGTGTTGAGTTGAATTCAAATATTAAGCCTTCAATATGAAACCTCAAGGTATTTGTTTTATATTTCTTCTATAAATCTTTCTGCAATATTGTATTTACTGTTTATACTATATATCGAACTAGCAACACCCGCGGTTAGAAAAATGATATAGGAATTACGTCAGAGTACCGGTTTCGTTTTCGGTTGTCATTTCCGCTTCAAGAAGTGTGTCAACCCAAGTTATTGAACCCTGCAGCTGAAATATATCTGACGTGGCCTTCCATATCTCTGAGTGTAAGGGAGGGATTTTCTCTCAACCTTGACGTTACAAAATTCAGTTGCGGTGATATAAATTCACATTCTGAAGCCAAATTTATTTGACAGCGCTGGTTGTTTGGTATGGATCGATATCAGTTTATCAAATGTTCCCACTTTTTATAAAGGAATTTAATCCTGTTATTCTCCCAGTTCTATTATATGGATGCGAAACATGGACTCTTAGTTTAAGGAAAGAAAAAAATACGAGTATATGAGAATCTAGTTCTTCGGGACTTTTTTGAGCCTGAGAGAGATGAACAGACAGGGTAATGGAGACTATTTAACTCATGCCCCAAATGGGAGTCAATGACCAATCACGTTTCAATGATTTCTGTATTACAACCAATCAGAGACGTGTTTCACGAAATAATTATCAACGTTAGGATTATCATATATTAAGCAAAGCTCCTCCTTTTTAATATTCTGAACAGGTCTGACCGTTATTTTGCAGTGACTGAGCCTATAACAAATACGGCTACCAGATTGTATATAATAGTGCTTACATGTCAACATTTGTAGCAATTGATTATACCACCAAAAAAAGAAACCACTGTTTGCACTTTCTTAAATGTATACGACATCAAAAATGAATTAATATACAGATTGATGTGTTTCATTTTTTCTCCACTAAAGAGCATTCTTACAATATTGCGTTCCTTTGGCAATAAATAGTATGATCTGGTTGCAGTGATAAACAAAAGAAGCAGTAGAAGCGTAGGCTACCTATCGTTTCTCATTAGTTTTCAAACATCACCGTTTACTTTAAATATAAAAATATTTTTAAATAACTGTAGTTAAATAATGATTTGTGAGTAAACAGCTTTATTTTATTCGTTAAATAGTCCTAACAAATGCCACTCTTGATTTCCAAATTCTCTAGATAAATTCACTCCTCACTTCGTGAGTCGTGAATTTATCGATAATTTGGAAATCACTCGTGGCATTACTTATGATAATTTCATAGCAGTGAACTACATGATCTTTATAGGAAAACAGTTATAATAACAGCAGTTAAGTCTCGTAGACCGCGATGGGCAAGACAAGTGGCATGCATGGGAATAAAAGAGGGGCATGGAAGATTCTTGAAGAAAACTAGTGGAATACATGCAGTTGGTAGACCATGAATGAGGTGGGAGAATAACTTTAACCATGATTTGAAGGAGGTAGATTATATAGGGGATGAATGGAAATCATTGGCTCTGTATAGGGATGTATGGAGAGCAGTCACGAATCTACGGGTTCGATAGAGCCAGTGAGTTAGTTAGTGTTTAATATATATTAGATAATAAGGTAACAACAATTGCAGAAGTTTTTTAGACATTATTAGGGAATTTATTTTTGTTTTAAACCCAGAAGAAAGTTCGTCATGTAGGAAATGCTTAAACTAAGAAAATTCCACATCACATCGATGTTACTGTTCGATTTCGTTGGTTTACGGAATATTTATTTTTTTGTTAAATTGGAGAAATTAAATTTTAGTTCCTATACTAACCTATTTAAACATTTCGCACTGCAGAGGAAAAAAAAACCTACGATAACCTAAATTACTATCTTTTGAATATTCTTGCATAATTTGACATATTTAAATACTTTCTTGCCTCTGGTCCCGAGGGTCGCGGGTTCAGACCCGGCCGGGTTCGATGGATTTTTTAGGATGGAAAAATCCAAGCAGCAAGTCCTCCGGGAGGGACTTTAAGCCGTTGGTCCCGATTCTGAAGATTATCAGGGTTGTAAAAGATCCTTAAGCCTCAATGAAAAGGTCTCTAAGCAAAATTTACCCAATTTTCCCGTCCCAGTACTACCTTGGTTTCCTAGATGTCAGTATAATGCGGAACGCTGACCGCGGGCCACTCCTATGGCATGCATACGAAAACAAGTGTAACTAAATTAGTATGGTTCAAATTCTTCCTTGTAGGGGGAGAGCACCTAAATCTCTGTTAATGGACACATGGGCTTACATGATACAAGAAGATAAATACTTTCTACTGATTAATTTTTCTATTGCATTTTAAGAATATTAAATAAACTGAATTAATTTATCTTATAGGACACATTGCCAATTTTAAGGTTACATAAATGTTATTATGTACTGATACTCTGCGACAAATAAAACATGGCGGCTGGTAGAGCGATGTTTTAAATTCGGGTTTCCGGTAAACCCTCATTCTATTTGGATTTCCCTGATTTTTGGAAATTATCTTCCTGGTTTATTTTAATAGCATGTACTGAGTTTTATTATTATTATTACTATTATTATATTTATTATTATTTGTTTTATTATTTTAATTTGTATAATTATTTTTATTTGTATTATTAATATTTATATTATTAAAATTTGTATTATTTGTATTATTATTTGTATTAGTATCGTTATTATTATTGTTCTTATTATTGTTGTCATTGTTGTTATTATTGTTTTTATTGTTATTGTTATTACTGTTATTATTGTTATTATTGTTGTTAGTATTATTGTTATTATTATTGTTATTATTGCTATTATTATTATTATCATTATTATCAGACATACTATACTCCCACCAAAATGTTTGTATATAAAACCCATTTCCTCTTCCAGAATGTGAAATTTGTGGTGAAAGACTTGAAGAAGCCTTTGTTATTTTGAGTTTGATAATTACTTGAAATATACCCCAAGAGTAATTAATTTAGTTTCGGGAGAGTCGGAAGCTCTTGGACCATTAACTGATGCATTGTACGGTGTGTCCCGGATGTATGGTTGCAGGCTACAGTCTAATGATGTCTGCGCCTCGAGCTGTCTCACAGAACTCCGAGCTTAAAGCTGCCAGAGATACTTTTAGGATCAAATATCGACACACGAATTAGTGGTGATGTGACAGTTTACGGTTGTGTAAATCCTTTAAACCTCCCATCCATTTCTCTGACAGCTTCTACAATTACCACTCAAGTTTCTTATTAGCCGTTTTTAATGTTTTCATTTATACTGACCTTCTGAGTACTCGGTGTGACGTCAAACGTTCTTATCATAAGTAATGCCACGAGTCATTTCCAATTTATCTAGAGAATTTGTAAATCAAGAGTGGCATTTGTTAGGACTATTTAATGAATAAAATTAAGCTGTTTACTCACAAATCATTATTTAACTATAGTTATTTTAAAATATTTATATATTTAATGTAAACGGCGATGTTTGAAAACAAATCAGAAGCGATAGGTACACTTCATCTGCTTCTTTTGTTTATCACTGCAACCAGATCATACTATTTATTGCCAAAGGAACGCAATATTGTAAGAATGCTCTCTAGTGGAGAAAAAATGAAACACACCAAACTGTATATTAATTAATTTCTTATGTCGTATGATGTAAATATGACAATTATATTTTTCTGGATTGTTACCTGGGAAAAAATACATTTAAGAAATTGCAAACAGTGGTTTCTTTTTTTTTTTGGTGGTATAATAAATTGCTACAAATGTTTGTATATTAACTCCTGCAAGCACTATGTGTTTACATCCATGCACTATATATACAATCTGGTAGCCGTATTTCTTACAGAGCCAGTCACTGCAAAATAATGGTCAGACCTGTTCAGACTATTAAAATGAAGGAGCTTTCTTTTTAATGTGGTAAATTTAATATTGATAAATATTTGGTGAAACACGACTGTGATTAGTTGCAAAACAGAAATCATTGAAACGTGATTGGTCGTTGACTCCCATTTGGGGCATGAGTTAAATAGTCAAAATAAACACTCCTCTCAGTGGATGATGTAATAATAATAATAATAATAATAATAATAATAATAATAATAATAATCCATAGTAATTCTGCCCGAGGGCAGGTCTTTCACTGTATTCATAGCATATGCTTTGCGGCATTAGTAGGGACCTATAGGTGTGGTAGCTTCACGTTGCTTTCCACACCGGTGAAGGATGATGATGATAATAAGGATAATGGCCGGGTGATTTTTGGGGACCATTGGGCCCTAAGCTTCCTGATATTTGTCTTACAGGTGTGGAAAAACCCCGAAAAAACTTCACCCAGGAACCTGTCTCGACTGGGAATCGAACCCGGGCCCGCTGCCTGACGAGGCAGCGTGCTACATTGAGACCACAGCGATGGACAATAATGATGATTATGATGATGAAAATCATTATTTATATATAGATTTTTAATGTTTGCACATCTTTTCTGTGCCATAAGTTTTATTTTTCTTCTCCACTCGTCTCTATCCATCCACTCCACGTCCTCCAGTCTTCTTGTTCTCATTCAAGTTCTTATTTCTTGCATCCACGAGTTTCGAGGTCTTCCTTTCATTCTTCTTCTAGGTTGATGATGATGATGATGGTGATAATAATAATAATAATAATAATAATAATAATAATAATAATAATAATAATAATAATAATAATAATAATAGCGTTTTAGTTTTACCTTGTCAGAGTTATAATTTAAGGCCATTTCTACCACTCAACGACGATAGATAAAACAAAATTCTTACATCATCATCATCATCATAGTACATTCACGAATTTAGGCCATTTGTTGACCTGTTTCGGCCTCAAGAGAAACACCATCCAGAAGTCTTTTGAGTGGACGTCCTGGTCTTCTTCTTCCTGCAGGTTGATATCTTAACATTAGTTTGGGTATTCTGTGATCTTCCATTCGATGAACATGTTGTATCCATCTTGACTTATAATCAGAAATTTTGTTTTCTAAATATTCCATGTGTAATTCTTCTAAGATGTCTTCATTTTTTTTGTGATCTAGTAGTGTGTATCCTGCAGTCCTCCGAAGATATCTCATTTCAGCAGATCTAAGTCTCTGTATATCCTTCTGTTTCAACGTCCATACTTCGCTACCATACAAAAGAGTTGGATGAGCCAGTGTTTTATACACTTTCAATCTTGAATGCTTTTGGACTAACTGTGGCTTGAAGATAGAATTTATTAACCCTAAAATTCTTAAAAATTTAGATATTTTTGCATTTACATCCTTTTCTTCTTCATATGAGATATTGCATCCTAGATATGTAAAATTATTCACCTGCTCCAAAATTTTATTGTCCAGTACAATTTTACTTCTGACAGGATCTACACCTTGAAATGCCATAATTTTTGTTTTTTCTGTAGATATCTTTAATCCATATTCTTCTGTAATTTTGTTAAGTTCATACAGACCTTTCTGTAGATTATCTTCGGAATTTGCTATTATTATTTGGTCATCTGCAAACAATAGGGTGTTTAATTTTCTATTTTCTGATATTCTTATTCCAAATGTATATGTTTTGTTCCAGCAACATATTACTTCATTGATATAAATTGCAAAGAGTGTTGGGGATAGGGGGCAGCCTTGTCTCACACCACGATTTATAATTCCTTCTTCAGAAAATTTGTCATTTAATTTAATCTTTATGGTGTTGTCTTTGTAAATATTTTGTATGTTCTGCCGAAGTAAATTTGGTATATTTCTGTCTTCCAATATATTTAAGAGTTTTGATCTCTTGACTGTGTCGAATGCTTTTTCAAAATCTATGAAAGCAAAATGTGTTTCTAAGTTGAATTCTTTTTTTTTTTTTCAAGCAATAGTTTAACAGAAAATGCTGAATCAATACAAGATCGTCCTTTCCTAAATCCATTTTGACATTCCATAAGGAATTTTTCACTGAAACTTTTCAATTTTCATCTAAATTACAATAAAACATTATTAGATGGTATATATACATTAACCAATTAACTAACTCACTGGCACTACCGAATCCGTAGGTCCATAGCCGCGCGGACATAAACTCTCCATATATCCTTATCCTGAGGTAATGTTATCCAATAATTCCCTGTATAATCTACACCCCCAAAATCATAGATAATGTTATTCTTCCACTTCATTCTTGGTCTTGCAACTAGGCGTTTTCCCTCTGGGTTTCCTACAAGAAGCTTCCATTGCCTGTCTTTCATTCCCCATTCGTGCAACATGTCCTGCCTATCGCAGTATACGAGACTTAACTATTCTTATTATGTCTGGTTTCTTATAAATACTATGTAGTTCACTGTTACGCAGTATTCTCTATCCATATCTATATTATAATTATTATTTTGAAAATATTTTGTTTTAATCTATACTTAATGAATTAAATATAAAATGCAGGCTCTATACATGCTAGAAAAATGAGAAAAAAATTGACATGGAATAAGTTTAGTTAGGACGCAGTGCACTAATGGTTATGCTCCTTGCCTCTCTTTTCGAGGTTCGTGGGTTCAAACCCGGCTGGGGTCGATGGAATTTTTAGGACGGAAAAATCGAAGAAGTAAGTCCTCCGGTAGGGACTTTACACCGTGGATCCCGAGCTTGAAGATTTTCAGAATCGTAAAGATTCTTAAGCCTGAATAAAGAGGCCTCTAAGCAAAATTTACCGACATCTACCCCCTAGTAATGGGGGCACGCCGTAGCGTAGTGGTTAAGGCACTGAGCTACAAGCCGGAGGGTCGAGGGTTCAATTCCCGATGGGGTTAGGATTTTTAAACTGACCCAAACCCTCTGGCGGCACTATGGCCCTGGGGTCGACTCAGCCTCTAATGGAAATGAGTACCAGACGCTTGTTCTGGGGGTAAAGGCGACCGTCACGCAGGGCTGACAACCCGGATGACGTAAAGTGCTGATTGTCTAGAAAAGGTGGGAGCCTTAACCTCCTACTACCCCAAGGGCCTCCAGGCCTGTTGTGGGATCACTTTACTTTTTTACCCCCTAGTGATACCGTAGTTGCCTGTTGGATTTCTCGTGGTGTCGGTGTGTTGACCGCATGCCATCCCTGACATCTATGTGCAAATAAGGTAACTAAAAATTAACTTGGTCTAGTAACTCCTTACGAAGTAGAGGCTATGGCTCAGCAATCGTATACGCCATTATAGATAAATAGATAGATCTAAATAATTATTATATAGCAAATACTTGTTTAAGCGTGACGTAAGTGTCAAGTGCGCGGCAACGCCTGATATCTTGAGGGAGGGAATTCCAGGAGCTGCAGAGGCTACTTAAGAAGTAGAATAAGAGGAAGTGCTGTGGAGAGGGATTTTTAGCTTACTGTTATCTTGTGACCTAATGTCAATATTGTGGCAAGGAAGATATCTTCTCAAATCTGGTAGCTAGAAGAGTAGGTAGTCAGAAGCTTGCAAATATGTGAAAGAGAGTGCAATTTTCGTCTCTCGCTAAGACGAAGCTATTAGAGATTATTGAAGAGTTCGGAAATATTATCATTAACGGCGGGTATTAAAAATGAAACGAACGCAAACGTTGTGAACACTCTGCAGTCTCTGTGACAAGTCATAGTATAGGTAATTGTATATAACGTTACAATATAATCGAAGTGTGGCAACACAGTATCTTTTAACGATACTGTATTTTAGTGGTATATTTGGTTAAAGAACTATGGTAGAAGCTGAAAGCTTGAGGATTCAATTCCCGGGGGTGTTAGAATTCTTAAGCTGGCCTAAACATTCTGACGACACCATTGCTCTGGGTCGACTAAAAGAATTCAACTAAGTGGTTCATTCCTGAAGAAACAGCTTTATTATAGCTAGCTTTCGTATGCCTTTAACCATGACTACTAGAGCTACGTTTAAATTTTTGCTTCAGGTTAAATCCATTCCTAATGGTCCACTTATGGAGAGAGGATAGTATTTTTTAAAATTATTTTCTTATTTGGTGTACATTATTTATTTTTTGCATGTTAAAAGCTCATGGCTATAGCAACTTAACATAATCATCATCAACAAGGATTAAGTCCAATGGCCTGTTCCGATCTCATTATAGGTCGAATTGGTCCTTCCATCTCTTCAATGGTCTTCCCAACACTCGTCTCCCTTTTGGTTTATAATTATATTCTTTGCTTTGAGATGAATCAGTTATAATAAATGTCCCCTGACCGCGTTACAAGCGCTGTGCAGGGTAAGGATAATGACAGGGCTGCTGTCTCAGAGCATCTATCCATGCTCCTCTAGATCAAATAAAGGAGCAAAAAAGAAACAAAAATCTGAGAAAAATGATGAATCAGAAGAACCTGAAGATGTAACAAAAGAATTTGAAGTTGATAAAGTAATGAAAGTACACTTTAAAAGTATTAACCCCTGTAGAGAGGGTTGCTGCTTCCGCTCCTTGAGCCGTTGTGATGACCGCCTGGTATCACGTCGCCTCGTAGACCGTTGCAGACTTCTTGATCGAAGTCAACCTTCTGGCAGACGTCTACCACGTTGCGGACTATTCTTAGTTTCCTCTCACCTTTAACCAATCGGCAAGTTGGCGAAGCTAAACTTCCCCGATTTTAGCAACTTAACTCAAAATAAAAATTTTGAAAAAAAAAATTGGGGAGGCACAAATTTTTAAAAAATTTACCCAGTGCAGGGGTTTACTAAAACCGATATATCTAAGCCAATTTTGAAGATTACTTCACAGAATTTGTTACATTTTACTAGTAAACGAATGCTCTAGACACCGTCTGTAACATAATTTTGATACTTGTCCCTCAAGTAGTAAAATGAAAAATAAAAATTTAACAACACATTTTTATTTTCTTTTTTAAAAACAAGCAGACATATTTTAAAATAAAATCAAATACCTAATTTCTGTTACAGAGAAAAGTTTTCTCACTGTATCAAGAGTGTTTGTTAAAAATGTCATGCATGTATCTATAGTATTTCAGAATATACATCAATTTTGTCTAGCAATGTAGCAAAGAAAAAAAATGAAGTTGCGGGAAACAACAATCAAAAGGGGGCGTGCGATTTAAAATCCAGAGCGCAGGCACTTTAAAAATGGCTCCTCACCGTCTGATAAGGGCACAAATATGCATAAAATGTTATGTAATGTATTCCACACATATCACAGAATAATTTAGAGTAAAATGTTTCTTTTAATTTCTCACTTTTTACCAAAAAAATAGCATCCTCTCTCCTTAATAATTGTACCCTTCTTGTTTTTAATTGATAGCAATATGCTATGTTTATTAAAAAGATGCCACTAGAGTGCTATTCAAACACACACACTAACACTAACACTAACACACGAACTCACTGGCACTATCGAACCTGTAGGTTTATGGCCTCATGGACATAAGTTTTCCATAACATCCCTATCCTCAGCCAACCATACTCTGTATAATCTACTTCACTCAAACCATGGTAAATTATATTATCCCACATAATTCTTCGTCTACCAACTGTGCCTTTTCTATTTGATTTTCCTACAAGAAGCTTCTATGTCCTTATTTCATTCTCCGTTCGCGCCACATGTCCTTCCATCGCAGTCTAGGAGGTTTAAATGATCTTATTACGCTTAGTTTCCTATTAAGATCTTGTAGCTCACTGTTATGTAGTCTTCTCCATTCGACTGTCTGTTCATCTCTCTTTGGTCCATTTTCCCTTATAAACTTTATTCTCACATTTTCTTATCTTTTCACTTTCTGTAAAGTAAGAGTCCACGTTTTCATCCATATACCTGGAAGAATATCATTTTTATATATCTTCACTTTAACGTTCTTTTGACAGATGTTGAGACAACTGTCGGCCCTTTCTTACATTTCCAAAGTTGTGTCCATGTTTAATTTCTTTGTGCATCTGATTCGTATTGGTAATTATTGTTCTTATGTATTTGAATTCAGCCACTTCTTCAAAATTTTCCTCATGTTTCATTAATTGCCCATTTCCATTATGTAATGTATTTACATGTGTGAATATATATTTAGATTTATTAATGTTTGCTTCCAGTCCCAATTTCATAGTGTTACTCAATAGCGTGTACGTATTGGCCCGTATCTCCTTGCTATCGCCTAATAATACTACATCATCAGCATAAACTAACAGCTTATTAATACTAATGAGTTCTAGGCCTTTTCAACCTCTAAAGATTAGATGGCATGTTTTAGTACACAAACTGAATAGTAGGGGAGATCGTGCATATCCTTTCTTTAACTCATTGTGAATTTCAGAAGTATCTGAAAACGGTTTGCCTACACGCACCCTACGATTTTTGCATTTAGACACATTGGAATAAGTCTAAATAACTTTTTAGGAATTCATAACTCCAGTGTGTTACCATATAACTTCACTCTCGTAATTACACGCACGATGAATATTAATAGAAATATATAAATGTTCATAACCACAATCTCAATTATATACTTTCGCAATTAGCTACAAAAATAGAACGTAAAATTCTTAATAATGTGATAATTGCCAGTCTAATTAAGTACAACTGTGTATTACTTTCATAAACAGGTACTGCCAACTCTTTAATTAGATATTCCTTCCGGAAGAAGGATAAAGTGAATAATTCAGAATAGAGGTGAAGTTAGTTACATTACGTTGATGTGAAATTTTACGGTGCCTACAGGTAAAGAGAGATTGAACATTTTGTTGGTGTGGCAAGGTATTGCTGGAAGGCTAAGTTGCAGGCGATTCATTAGAATCCTTTCACAAACAGGATATCTGCTTGATATTTATATCTGCAGCACGATATAAGATAAAACGTTAAAAAAACAATAAGTAGGCCTATCTCTTACAGGGATTCTTCCAACGGAAATAAAACTTTGTAGAAATATTCCCACATCGTTGAATTTTACTTGACGTAGGCCGACGGCTTACACTTTCAAAATTTCATTCTTCTTTTATGTTTTAGATATGTTCGGAAATTAGAGACAAAGAAACGCTGTTCTTGCTGAGTACGTAATGAGACGAAAAAAATGGTTCAAATGATGATAATAATCCATCCATAGTAATTCTGCCCGAAGGCAGGTCCTTTACTGCAATCATAGCATTTTCATGCTATGCTTGCAGATTTTCTAGGAAATTGTGTAGGTGTGGTAGCTTCCCGTTGCTTTCCACATGTAATAATAATAATAATAATAATAATAATAATAATAATAATAATAATAATAATAATAATAATAATAATAATAATATTATTATTATTATTATTATTATTATTATTATTATTATATTGACTTAGGCTTTTACGTTATGAGTTACTATGATGATCTTGTAGAAAAGTTCGGGGCTATTGGCCATGGTCTTGAGGCTTGTAGTTCTCCGACGTTTCGCCAGAGACTGCATCCGGCATCTTCAAGACTGGCAATTTTGTCGACTACCTGCCCTATTTATACATTTATCCGCGGCGTGTTCTCTGCGCGGTCCGTTACTTCGTAAATTGTATCTGCCTTCTGGTTGGTCAGCATTAGGATCTTCCATTGCACCAATGAAGTTGCTGTCTTATGTTCTAGTAGATTGTTCTTTATTCCTGCAAGCACCAAAAATTATTGGGTCAAGACCTGAAAACGTCGGTACCAAACACTCACACTTACATGGCATACAAGTGGCTTCACACAAAGTATCACACTCAAAGGAGTACCAACAAAAATAACAGCAGACGAGATTTTGCAAGAACTTAGAGACAAAGATTATCTAGTCATCCATGTTAGACAACTCCAAAAAACTAGTTACCAAAATGTATCCAGAATCAAGACTGCCATTCCTGTTTGGATTCTGATCATCAATCAGCGTGGAAATTTCAAGACAAAAGTCGTTCAACTTACAGATATCTTCAATGTAAAAATTAAATTAGAAACCCACTGAACACCAGCAGGAGGAATCCCGTGCTATAATTGTCAAGGATTCGGACATCTAGCAAATTGCTGTTCAAGGAATCAGAAATGCGTTAGATGTGCAGGCAATCATAGAGTTGAAAAATGCAAAGAAACAAAACTAAAATGCACAAACTGCAATGAAACTCACGCTGAAAGCTACAGACAATGCTCAGTCTTCAAGAAGTATGCAAGCTCTAGACCGCAACATACATCAAAGACTAAACAACAGACAACGCCTGAAACATCAAAGGTCAACACTTCAGCACCAAACATTGAAATTCCAACAACTCCTACAACCTTAAACCCTGAAAACCTAACACATCAACTCCTATCCCTTCTAACTAAAATCCTTATGAATCCAGAACTCCTAATAACCACTGTAATGCTACTTACAAGTCTGGTCGCTTCAAGTCCTTAAATTCAAGAACATTCAAGAACATCTTTAAGACCAAGAAGCTTAAGCACAACACAAGAAGAACACAACATCACATCTTCAAGAAACATCAGAAACCAGCTGGAAGAAGACTACTTTTTCAGCTCAGAACTCTAACTACAAAAACCTTGAAGATAAACACAATAAAGATTGGGTCAAGGGCTGAAAAGGCCGGTACCATAACACACACTTCAATGACTCACAGTGCTTGTAGGGGTTTACATGTGGCTTTTTTTAAGACTGGTATCCATGCTTTGTTGACTTTTAACGATTCTTCCTTTCTATTGTAACTATTTTGATGTTTGAATATTTCAATGGCTTGTCGTTGCAGACGGGTAAATAGTGTGTGCAGTTAGATCTGTGTTGTTGTATTGTACTGTATGGCCTTCAAGTAAAGAGTGTTTTGCTACTGCCGACTCTTTCACTTGTTTAAGACGGCTGTATCTTTCGTGTTATTTAAGTCTGGTTGTGATGCTGCGTTTATTGGTGCAATGGAAGACCCTAATGCTAACAAATCAGAAGGCAGATACAATTTACGAAGTAATGGACCGCGCAGAGAACACGTCGCGGATAAATGTATAAATAGGGCAGGTAGTCGACAAAATTGCCAGTCTCAAGACAACCCTTGAGGATGCCGGACAAGCCTCAAGACCTCGGCCAACAGCCCGAAAATTTTCTACAAGATCATAATATTATTGTTATTATTTTTATTATTGTTATTAATATTTTTTTATTACTATGTCTTTATAACTATGATTTGAGGGAAGTAGATTATACTAGAAATTATTGGAAACCATTAGCACAGATAGGGATTTATGAAGGATGTATGTCCGTGAGGCCATGAACCTACGGGTTCGATAGTGCCAGTGAGGTAGTTTAGAACGCCATGCTGGCTCAGGTGGTGGTATGCCTGCTTACAGACTAGCGGGTCCGGATGCGATACCCAGCGGTGTTGAAAATGTAATTGTTAAATTAATTTTAATAAACTATTTGCACAATTTTCAATTTCGGTGCCAGGGGAAGTGATGGTGCACAATTTTTAATATCTAGATTGTATACCTAAATTCCAGCATTGAATTGAAAATCTCTCCGCAGTACATATGTTGAGAAGCCATGTGGTGCTGTTGATAACGCTTCGCCCCTCAGATAAGGGATAATCCATGTCAAATCGGACAGCAAAACAATTTGCAATTTCCTTTTTTTTTAATTTTGTGTATACCTAAATATAGTGAATACATTTATTAACGTATTAATATCGAAATTTAATTTTTATCATTTGTAGGTGCATAGTTATAATCTTAAATTACCATAAATATGATAAACAAAAACGTTTACTAACTAATATTTCTGAAACAGTAAACAGCAAAAATTTGTTTCAAACGTATTTATATAGGTGACATCATGTAGTTTAAGACTGGTATTTTTATAATTTGGTTATTTTTATTTTCGGTGTCAATTTTCTATTTTATGGTGATTTACTGCAGTACATATGAAACAATGAACACGAACAAAATACAGGATATTATTCATGTAATAAGGATTAATTTCCAGCAATTACCTTTTTGGAGAGTTGAATGGTTCAGACGATATAAACGTTTTTATTCTATTTTCGTCAAAAACTGGCGGATCCACAGCGCAGCTGGTTCATTTCACGACCAAGGTCACGCGAGCAGTTCACCGAAGCTGATCCCGTTCCATCAGTGACTTTTTCAACTGTCATTAAATCTAATAGATTATTATATGTTCTGCTTAATGGAAAAGTGCCGTTAATTTATAAAAGTGGCAATATTTTTAATTATTATGCAGTAGATGTTTATTTATGGAATTTATTTGCTGAAGCGAGAAGTAAAGAGCTCTGTTACTTATGTTTACTGTGAATCATTAAACAAATTATTTATAACTAACTCCCTGGCTCTGTGTAGGTTCATGGCCGCACGGACATAAGCTTTCCATATATCCCTACCCGAGCTAACGGTTTTCAATCATCCTCTTATAATCTACTTCCCTCAAATCATGTATAACGTTAATCTCCCACCTCATACTTGATCTTCCAACTGGGCGTCTTTCCTCCGGTTTCCCTACCAGAAGTTTCCAAGCACCTCCTTCATCCCTCATACGTGCCACATGTCCTACCCATCGCAGCCTATGAGACTTAACTGTTCTTATTATGTTTAGCTTCCTATACATATCATGTAGCTCAATATTATGTAATTTTCTCCATTCACCTGTCTGTTCATCTCTTTTTGATTCAAAAATGTTCCGAAGAACTTTATTCTTAAATAATCGTAATCATCTTTCCTCCTGTAAAACACATTATTTTGTTACAAATGTTTCATTAGAGTTTAAATGTAATATTATATAGTAAAAACTCTTAGATCATTAGTTGAATAAACTGGTATAGATTTTTATTATGTTATAATTACAATCTTAAAATAACTTTTTATTCAGAGTACTGTATTGTACCCTGAAAACTATGACGAAATAGTGTTGTTATAAGATATTACTTCCAAATAAAACCGAATGTTTTAATATTCGTACCACTTCCTAACAAACGATAAATATTCAGAATCAGCTCGTCTTCCTTTAACATATGCTTTTCCATCAATAGTTCTCAAGTTCAGAATTGTTACTAGACAGTTGATTTAAATTAATGCGTGTGTTTATTGCACCTCGTCATTTTAAGTGCCACAGTCAAATTTAAAATAATTTTGTATTGTTTTTACTAACAAGTTTGCAGATCTACAATGGTGAGTTAAAAGTTTATATTAGTATATAACAGTTTTCAACAATATTATGTGTTAATATATAATTTTAAAATTTCTTAAATATTTCTGGGATGAGAGAATAATCCTATAGATATACATTTTGTCCTATAAAAGGGGAATAATGGGACGTTTAGGCATTAAATTAAACACTGTAACAATAGTTCGGCTTATATCATGCATTTTAATATCATCTTTCATATGTCATGAGTACGGGGTGCAAGATCAGTAAGTGATGCCAAGCTAATAAAATATATTTATACCTCTTAAATATTACTTGGTAACAGCATGAAAATTGTAATAAATTATTATCGATAGCTTAACATTCCTTGAAATATTCAACATCAGACGTTGGTGTAGTGTACAAGTACAGAATATTGCAACACATTACAAAACTACTCTCTAGAGAACAATTTTTTATAGGCCTACAAGCTTGAATTCGTGGGTGCGTAGTAATTTAAATTAAACCATACATTAGCCAAAATCAGTACAAAATTAACCGCCTATTGGAGATATCAATAAAGATTGTTACATTTAATGAAGCTCACTAACATGTGAGGTCATTATGTGGCAATTTATTTCAAGCGCGAGTTTCTCCTACATACCGTAAATCTATGACACGAGACTGACGGATTTGCTTCTCTCTGGAGAAAGCTACATTCAGAATTGTTACGCCTTTAAAATTCCATTGATTCCTATCGAGTTTGAATCCACAAACCTCGGAATCGGAGGCGTGCAGAGCAACCAATAGTCCACGACGATGTAGTAATAATAATAATGATAATACATATAATCTAATGACGATAATAACAATAAATATGTTTGGAAGTGCACAAATGACTATTACCAAGTAGCTCCGGCGTTGTTTGTACGAGCGAACGATCTTCTCTCACGCGAAAGGTATTGCACATAGGAGATTTTAGGGAAAATAATTATTTTTGTTAGTTTCCTTTCATCCCATCACTTTAATACTAATTACAAACAATTAACTGGTCATCGGGCAATAATGTGGTTAATTGCATATTGATTGCATTTACGCCCTTCAGAAAAAACGTAAATATTAACACACTGATTTTCAAGCGATAGAGCATAAATTCATCTATAATGGACTATCTCTTCAAGTTGAGGGAGTAGTTATACTTCCTGAAATTTATTTCATTAAAGAGATTTTTCTAAACAATACGATAAATTGACAGCTCTATTACTCTTTAATTACATGAAACGAAGACCTGAAATTCGGTTCAGATATTCAGTATATCATAAAGTTTCACTGTAGAAAAAATTGTAAACTTTAAAATATGTGAGTTCAATTTTCACAATGTTTTTGCCAATTTCGTATGGAATGCCCCATAAGGACTTAATCCTGGTGGTCCCCTTACTGCTTTTGGAATGGATAGGCTATATACCAGGAACGGGTTTCACCTTTTTCCTTATCATCATCGTCAGACATACAACACACTTTACAAAACACGAACATATGACATACACTCATACTAACACTCCTTTCTGGACACAATGCAAGAATACATCCTCTACTTGAGTGGTCTGCCGAAGTTGTGCATTGAAAATAGGGAACTAGTTTACAACATGTGACGCGAATATTTTTTTAAGTTCTAATCAAACATCATGCGCATGCGCTAACAAAAGCCAAGTGGTTTACACTATGAAATCACTGGATGCAGCCAACGTATACATGATATTTAACGAACTTAAAAGCTAACCTAAAGCAATTTACGCGCTCTAACCTGTGAAAGACCAACCTAAAGCTAACCTAACGCAATGTAATCACTCTAACCTGTCAAATAATGCAACACCCAAAAATAAATAGTAAGTTCTGAAATTCTGAAGTATATGTGTACAGCTAATAAGTAAATATTCTATATTGGCTACACTGGAACAGTCTTTGTCGTTGCATATAATATTCGTTAAAATCAATATGGCTGCCATGTCTTCATGCTGCGTATCTAGTTAAATCTAATAGAAATAATCGTTGAAATAATCGTTTAAAAATGTAAAAAGAATCATTGTTAATAGTTAGAAAACATTTTTAAAATGAAACCCTAAGAATAAAATTTGACAGGAGTTTATGAAGGAATTAAAAAAGTCGCGTCACAAGTTGTAAAATTTAGCCGAAAATAGTTCACATTAACGGCATCTAGGGTTCCGGGCGTGGAACCCGAAGCAATGATGTGCAGTGGGTGGTATTAGAACGCACACACACAATAATAATAATAATAATAATAATAATAATAATAATAATAATAATAATAATAATAATAATAATAATAATAATAATAATAATAATAATAAGAATATTAATAATAATGTCATTAATGAAATTTGTAACAATAACATTAATAACAATAAAAAAGCATAATAATGATACCAAGGGGTGACAAACGTAGAGTTTCAAAATGTGACTTAAAATACATTAATAATGTAAAATGACAAAAAGTGGCCTAAAACAAGTATCGTCCCATGAGTACTGTTTTTTCGAAACATTTCATTTGGAATACTTTCTGATAAGAAATGAAATTACTCTTCAAAATGGAGATAGTCAAATACCAGGGTCCTGAGGTCATCTTTGAGCAAAGTTTATTAACCAGTCTTTTGTTTCTGATACGAGGAATTCGTTGTAAACAATTTCTACATCTTCAATATTTTAACTGTTTTCGAAATTTTACGCAATAAATGGGTCATGTATCTAAACGCATAGTAACCTGAAGGCGCAAGATCAGTGCTTTATGATGAGTGCGGTAACTGTCAGATTTCTGCCATTTCCTGATTGTCATAGGGTTTCGCATTGTGCTGCAAGAGAACTTTATTTCGGTTAACTAATGGTATCTCCGTTTTAAATTTGATGAACTCTTTCCAGTTGTTGAGAATAAAGATCTGTATCGACTGCACATCCGTTTGGAACAAACTCCCAGTGAATCACAGCTTCACAAGACATACAACGTTACATTATAAACCTATCTTGCTTATACGACAACCTATTACATATGAACCTTTACTTTCTGAGAGCTATGATAGAGATGTTGTGCAACTAGGACGACTCAGTTCAAAGATGATGTTGTGTTTTTCTGAAAAAATTACGAGCAACAAGTCGCGAGTGATTTTGTCTAATGAAAAACTCAACCTCGCGTTTGGATTTGGAGTGACTATTTAGCGAATAATACAACATCAGAAGCTTACATTAATTATAATGTTTAATATTTACCAAATGTGTCCACCGCTGTGGTCTCGAGGTAGCGTGCTGCCTTGTCACACAGCGGGCCCGGGTTCGATCCCCGCTCGGGACACGTTTCCTGGGTGAGGATTTTTTCGGGGTTTTTCCTCACCTGTAAGACAAATGTCAGGATACTTTAAGGCCCAAACGGTCCCCGAACATCATCAATATCATATTCACCTCATTAGATTAAGTTTAGGTTTAAGGCCTCTCCTGGTGCATCATTACCCATCGTCGTCACCCATCGTATCATTGGGGCAGCGTAACCCCGCCTTCCATGCGCCCCAACCTCAAAAGTGGGTTACAATACGCCAATGCCAGGAGAGAATACCTGAAATGTCGAATGACAAACAGGTGGCATTGAACAAAAAAAGAATTAGCAAATGTGAGGTTATGTATTTCGATCTTACTTCCGAGCGATTTCTAAGCCGGCTGTATAGTTATAAATAACATATATTTACTGTTAAATTTCTTTGGGCTTGGGAAAAATCAATAAAATGTGATTGTATGAGAAATAACTATTAACAATAATGCAAATTCATTATACAACATTTAATAACTTTTTACAAGTACAGAACTTATTTGGTAATTTTTGAAGTTGTTTTCTTATGGAACTTCTTGCAGTACCATATCGATCGTACATTGTTGAATCGATATCCTTGTCAAATAAGTTAATTTCCGGAAATGCCTCTCATTACGAACAGTAAAAGACTATTTTTTCAACAGGAAGACGTAAAATTATCGGTGTATGAGATAAATAGTAATCAATATTCTGGCCTAAGAAATAATGGCGATGATAATAATAAAACAAATATAATGGTAATATAAATAATAAAAATAATAATAAACTTTGCTCTACGTGTCATATCAAGATTATAATGTCATTTTTACCATCTAATCAGATTACATAAATTTATAATATTTATTTTTATACCTAAATTATTTTACGGTAGGTATTTAAATAAAAAAAACAGATATTGTAATCCTATCTGTAATAATAATAATAATAATAATAATAATAATAATAATAATAATAATAATAATAATATATAGGCCCTATATATATAAAATGCAATAATATATTCTAAATTTAACTAATAGACCAGAGAGTGCAGAAAAAACAAATATTTAATAGTCAAGATTTAAAGGGTAGTGAATCTTCCCTGATACCCAAAGTCCGGCGATCGATCCCGGTTGTCTAATGATTATAATTCTCGTATCAATTTCAGAGATTCGTGCGTTCAAATTCGGTTTAGTTCTTATGTCCTTAAGTGCGTAAAAATCTTTCGAGAATGATGTAAAGTCGTGGGTTTGATCCCTATGGAAGTTTGTATAACTGTTAGTTAAAACGAATTAATCGTAGATTTACAGTAAGTTAAATAACCGCAGGTAGTTAAGTGGCACAAGTGACAGGAACTAGCCCTCCACCACTGGGACTCGAGCTCACGTCTTTGTCACACTGGGGTTCCAGGTCGAGGAATTGATGTCATGACAGATGCTTATAAGAAATTACCATTTTCCACCTGTATTAAACTTCGTCCACGACTCCTCTATACTCATGTTCTTCATTTCATTCCATTCCTTGTACACCTGTGGTGGGTTAGGATGCCTGGTCAGTCGGTATCCACGTATATCCCAAACCGTGAATAATAGCGGTTTAATCTGAACTGAGACCACGTCAATTTCATTCCCGTAAATATGTTAACGGAGAAACCTTGAGTCAATTCCGTCCGTAATTGTAAAAATGAATGTCCGTTCCATCCAACAACCTCCTAACCCAATTAACCCATTGGAGACACGTTTAAAGTGCCTAGCATGTTTCACTGGGAACCCATTTAAAATCTCCGCGCCGCTACTCCGCTGCGCTGGACTTTAAATACACATACTCTGTTCTATCACTTATGATTTCAGATATTTTGTTTTACCCCTGAATTTCTTTTCTTTTAGTATCTTGTACTTTTACGAATAGCAAAGGAATGTGGGCCTACCTGCTACCCTCTTTTGTGCATTGTAAACCGTTATGTTTTGTTATTTTCAAGGCTGTGAAAGTTGACAAACAATTTCAGAAACCATCTTTTTGTAAAAGTTCTCGGACATTGCCTTGAAAGTAAACACAAATCATATGTTCAAACAAGACCGAAAAAATACCAAACGCAATATAATACTGTACATAATAAAAATACATATATGAATAAAATAAGCATAGACCTATACATTATAAAATCAGGAAAACGTTCTTCGTATATTCTTTAATTATCATAGTTATAATATCGACCTGTAAATTATAATACTATAGATAAACACTGGACGAAACTCACCTAATATTTTTACCATCAGTAGCATGCACGGTTACGTTGTCACTGTATATTATTTCATCGTCCGAATCTCGTTCCATAATAAATCACTACAATCACTGTCACATAATATTTCATCCACTACTTCACTTAGTTTTCTCAAAAGCAATTACGTTCTCTTCCTATTTACGCACATATTGCAAGAAAAAAAATTAATTTTAAAACTATGAATTTTAACCAATAAGCACTGAATTTATATTCACTATATTTTACCGTAATAAATGCCTACAACTATAGTCTACTATTCTATAATAATAATAACTAAATAAACTATACAATACACTAGGCCTATACATATTTACTTTACATAAACAAACAACACATTTTACTGATGGTGAACCGAAAATGTAAACCACTAAAGAAACCTAACGTCTTACAGTGTTATAACACAACAACGAGTCTACCTCGTTGTGGGGGCTGTTTGGACTTTCTACCTGCTCACGAGGGAGACTCGTAAAAGTCTCCAATGGGTTAACGCAATCTAGCATAATCTAACCAAATCTAACCTACTCTAAATTACTCTAGCATAATCTAACCTAATCGAAAGTAATCTAACGTAATGTAACCTCACCTAACCTAATTTAATATAACGTAACCTTAGTCTGCCGCGGTGTTATAGTGGTTATTACTTGCCTCTAGTCCCGAGGGTGGCGGGTTCAAACCCGGCTTGGTCGATGGATTTATAGAATGCAGAAGTCCAAGGGGCAAGTCCTCAGGCAGGGACTTGAAGCCGAGGGTCTCGAGTCTGAAGATTTTCAGACTCGTAAAAGAACCTCAAGCTTGAATAGAAATTGTTCTGAGCAAGATTTAATCTATACTTTCTCATCCAAGTCATGCCTCAGTTTCCAACTAGATTTCACCTCGAGGCGATTTACTAATCATATATCACTCACTGACATCTACAAAGATGTAAGCGTAACAAAATTAATCAGATTAAGAAACTTCCCTCTAGGTAGCCCCGTGACGCAAGCGGTTAGACGCTCGCTTCTTACCGCTGGGGTCCCAAAATCGAGTCTCGGTCATTCCATGCGCATTTTGTGGTGGACGAAACGGAACTTTGGCAGCGGAGTTTCTCCTGTTTCCCCTGCCACACATTTTTCATTCCACCATTTATCCATACTCATCTCATCCATTTCGTTTCATTTCATTCGTTTTTATGCCTCCGAGATGGTGCGTCAGGCATGGTTCTTCGGCACCCTTGTAAAATAACAGGGGACCTCTATGTATAGGAGTTCATCTCATCTCATTCCTCGAGCCGAGCCTGAGTTGGACACGAGTTGAGGATATTTATTTAAGAAACGTGTCACTAGGGGAAACGCCTAAGCTCCAAACCGGACAAACGGGAATCTATCATCATCGACCTAACGTTACCTAAAGCTTGTATTTTATAAACTGTATAGTCCCACTAAATGTTATGAATAAAATGTTAAGAACAATGTTCTAATCTACGGTAACTGTGACAATGATTGAATGAGATTTTTTTTATTTTACATATAGTCATGTATTTGCAAAATGGGTGTTTTATAGTGAGAATGACGGGAAGGATCAGACTAAAAATAAAAATTATCCTTTGATAGAATTGACATATGACCCAGAAAACATTTTAGACGAACTAACTTGTAAATGTGATCAGGGGACGGAACCAAGTTTCCCCATCGCATCATCTTGGTATTACGCTGGAGTAAGTTGAGGGTTTACTTTAGCGGAAGAACTTCAAGCGTGGAATACCAGAACATTCTGTATAATTCATTGCCTAATAATATCGTGTAGAATAATGGGATGTCTTGTGTTGAGGTAGACCTATATTAAACAAGAAGTTACGATGTGATCGTGTGTTTAAAGAACCTATGATCTAACGAGTTAAAAATCATAATTGTCAGATGTAAAACTAACTTGCTATTACTAGTATTAATCTACATAGGTATTTACTGATTTAAAAGTTTTTGTGTTACTATACGGCGAATTCATATTGTGTGGCGGTGATAAAGTACATCCAGGGTTAAAAAGTACAAAAATAGGTCAGCGAGGCATCAGAATACTGTGATACTCTGCTGGCCTGTCCGTGTCTGTTATTGATTCAAGCGCCTCTGCCAAAAAAAAATGTGGGACGAGTGTGTCCGACCAATATGGAGCGCATTGTTTTCAAATAGCTGGATTTGTGGTATTGCACATGTTGTCGAGGTTAAGCAACTACAGTGGCTCGTGCATCTAATTCATCTTTAATTTGTTCAACAGTACATAGTAAAGTCAAGTTTTATTCTAATATGACTTACTTGATAAATTACATATTATTTTTGCATGGATGCAGCTCATGTACTAATGGTCAGCCTTACTGACTACTGTTCTTAAGGTCTCGGGTTCGATTCCCGGTCAGATCATAGGAATTGTTTCTTAAAGGGTTACCTGTGATCTGGAATTTAGGTTAAGAACTCTCCTGGCACTTCGTTATCATTCATCACCCATCATATCATCGGGGTAACGTAACTCCGCCTTCCAGGTACCCCAACCTAATACATTGATTATTATAATTCCGCGAATGATAGGATATAAATCCAGAAATGTCATGAAAGGCAACCTTGTGGCATTAGACAATAAAAATTGTATGAGTTTAAAAATACTGTATTTATTTTTATGTGCAATTTTATTTTATTGGTAGGCTTAGGAATTTGTAGACAAGAAAGTGCTCTTTCCTTTATAGTCCATAACTGTTATTTGTCCAAAAAATTGAAAGTGTACAAGAATAAAATGCGAATATATGTAAAACAAAGGAGGCTCTCTTGATCAAGTTCAAATATTTGGGGGGGGGAATAGTGGAGGTGGAAGCATTGATGCTGAAATCGAGAGAACAAATAAAGGTAAAAGTACTATATAAAAATCAGATATTTTATGGGATCAGAATTTGTTTTAATACAAAATCAATCGTATTAATTCAATAATGAGTACAATGGCATACGGTGTAGAAACATGTGAATTAAAATGTAAAACATTAAATTAAATTCTGCAGAAATTTATTTTTTTTAGCGTTCAGTTGGAATTTCTAGAATAGATAAAATAAGAAACAGTGTAATTAAACAAATTATGAATGTTCAAATTTCAATAAATTATATTAAAAATTTACAGATAGATTTCTAAGAATACTAGAATGAGTGTCATATGGTAGAAGAAGAGGATAGCAAAAAAAAAAAAAAATAGCGTGGATTGTGTTCTCAACAGGATGAGTGATAAAAGATTGTGATTTTGATATTAGAATGAGATATGATGAGAGTGACATTAGATTGACCCTTAAATTGGCGAAAACACTAAATTCACATTCAATTTATTTAAGTGTGTCGGACAACAGTGAAAACAAAATAATATATCCCCTTAAGTTATTACTGGTATTTATTTTTGACGGAGAGGACAGACTACAAAAATAAGTCTATCAATTAAATAATATATGTAAGAAATATAATATGATAATTTCAAAATTAAAAACTAAAGTGATGGTGTTCCATGGAGCAAAAATAGCAATAGAAGATAAAGTGTTGTAACAGGTTTTACACTTCCAGTATTTGTATTGTGATATAACTTATGAAGGAGAATAAGATATACATATGAATATGCAAAGATTTCAACATATTTGTGGAATAATCAGACAAACATTGAAGAACAAATTTAGAAAGGAAACTCAGCTATGATTTTACTCAACGATGGCACTACCAGTGGCGAAGTATAGAAGCGAGGCCTGGGTCCTAAGGAAAAAGAAAAATGTAAAATTCAGGTAGCGGAAATGAGCCTCGTAAGGGGTGTGAAAGGTCGTACAAGAGAAGAACATATTAGAAATTAGAATGTTAGAAAGGAACTAAAAGTACTACCACAAATAGAAGAACATATAAACAATTCCATAGATCATCATCAAAAAATGACAGAGGATAGGATACCAAAGATGGCAATGATGTATAATCCTGGAGGATGAAGACCGGGAGGAAGACCAAGAAAACGCTGGGCTGAACAGATGAGAGATCGGAACAAGTAAAAGACCTAATCCGTGAATCATGATGATGATGATGATGATGATGATGTTATTACTGTATTTTATCTAAATCAACACAAATTTAACTAATTTCTACTCGTTCATTTTTCAACTGTTTCAATAAAAAAATATATATGTAGTCAATATGCCCATTTCACCAATTAATGTTTTAAAATGGTCAACAAGTTTCTACAGCCAAGCTGTCATTCTCAAGACCAGTCAATATCTGGTCTTGAGAATGACAGCTTGGCTGTAGAAACTTGTTGACCATTTTAAAACATTAATTGGTGAAATGGGCATATTGACTACATATATATTTTAATATTACATCACCAAGAAGATCACTTGTGTATTAAATGTTTCAATAAAAATATTAAATAAATAAAACCAATGTATATCGAAGGATACGTTAACAATTTATTTAAGGGTTAATTGAGCATAGGAATGTTGTGAAAGCTGCTAAATAAATAAATATGTCAAGAAATATGTCTTTTAGTGAATATTTCAGTACTTTTTAGTTTAAATGTCATTTTCCAACCTTTCTATAAGGCCGTGAAGTACAGAAATGAGACTTGATAAGTGGGGTATAAAGTTACGGACCCACTATAAATTTTATAAACTTATACATTATGCTTAGCGAATATTTATACATTATTAAATTTATTATTTTTTCTATAATACTCTCAAAATACATTATCTTTATAGGAAGACAGATATAATAAAAACAGTTAAGTCTCCTAGACTGCGATGGGCAAGACATGTGGCACGAATGGAGAATGAAAGATGTACATAGAAGCTTCTTGTAGGAAAACCATAAGGAAAAGGCCTAGTAGGTAAACCAAGAATAAGGTGGGAGAATAACATTAACTATGATTTGAGGGAAGTATATTATACAGGGAATAATTGGAAAACATTAGCTCAGGATAGGGATATATGGAGAGCTTATGTCCGCGCGGCCATGAACCTACGGGTTCGATAGTGCCAGTGAGTTAGTTAGTTATACACTATGCATAGTGAATATTTATAAATTTATTAAATAAATTACTTTTTCTGCAATATTCTTAAAGTTATTTGAATCACTCTGTATACAAATCTTCCATACAAGACTAAAACGATGACCTAACATTACATGGACATGAAGCAAAGCTTTTATTATGTTAGTCAACAAATACATGAGTACCCTTGTGACAGCCAATATGAATGATGGTAGTGTACACTAAACTTCAACAATATCACAAAGTCAATGTTAGCTTTGTCACTCGTTTGGAACATAATGAAATAGCAGCTCTTTTATTTGAGATTTTTTCTGTCTTCTTTTTTGTTCCTCTCGTAAACAGACTAAAGTTTCCCTACAAACAACAAACTTGGCTTTTATGTTATAGAATGCCACAAGCATTGTTGTGTTTGCGTGTCGATTGTAACTCGATATATCTCGGTGGGAGTCACAGCGAGGTATTGCTATCGATCCACAGTATGACGTCACATAAAATGCTTACTGTAAAACATTTAAGAGTCACATATAATTTTTTTATTTATTTTGTACGTTTCCAAAAATAAAACCTATTACCCTTCATCTCCTCGTGTGCAAAGGATCCCTGAAGATGCCAGGGAGAAACAAGTGAAGATCTACTTAAAATAACGTATAACAAATTATGGTTATGTGAAGCTTTCAGTGGAATAACGTTGTGTGTCAATAGACACTTCTGTACCATATATGGGAAGCAGTTGGCAGCAATTTCAGTAATTTTTCACTTGAAAAGTTGGCAATTTTGTAATAACGTTGTATATCGATAGTGAAATGGCGGACTCGTGTGTGAGACTGACAAGAAATGATACTTAAACTTTAAATAAAGACAGGTATGGAAAAATAGATGCCTCAGAATGGAAAAATATTGTTAAAAAGATGCTAAATATTGCAGGAGAAAGTTACATATGGCTATCTGGGCAGACAGTTCCTAAGAAAACAGCTTCAGAGAGGGTAAGTGAAAGAACGTTTGCATATCTTCTAACCTAGAAGTAGTAATAAAAATATGTTCAAATCTTTTATTCTCTTTAAAGTGATGTTTATAATATTATACTCTTCAATAATTAGGACACGTCTAAATATTAATTAATAATAATGTTGCTTGAAAAACTGAAATTATATTATACGAACCAAGGCTTATATTACACCGAACTCCAAGATAGCTTAACATTTTGTTCTTTATTCGTTAACAATATGAACTCACTTTAGCTACTTACGTTTGTATACCCGTTAATTTATAATAATACCTTTTTTATGTGAATTTACCTTCTGTGTTAAAAAATAAACTTGTCATTACCCGGCTGTAAATATGAAGGGACAATTTGCTGCCCTTTAAGGGAAAACAGTTTTGAATTTTTAAAAGTGTTTGTAAATTGTTAAAAAGTGTAAGTAACTTTTATAGGCCTATATACATTATTTTAAGTTATAGCAATAAATTCAAAACTTTTTTTCATTAAACACTTTTTTTATGATATACAAATTTATTCTTTTTTTTAAATCAACTATACTACTAGGAAAAAATTGGATCTTGAGAAGTTTATACTTAAAGAATATTACTTTATAAATGTATAAAAAAAGACTTTTTCCGGCTAATGAGCAGTTTCTTGCGTTTCCTGAAAACCCAAAAATATGTATACTTTGTTAATTTGGGGAAGTCTTCAAGGGGTTAGCTCACCGCCTTATAGACACATAGTAGGAACAACTAAGCTATTATTTGCAGCGGAAAGGTCTATTAACTTTTTTTCCAGAGACTCTAATTTTAGGCTTTATGTTATTTTACGATTGCAAAAACCCTCTTGACTTAGGACCCATGGACAAAAGTATCTATTTCTCCTTTGGATTTTTTCATTCTAAAAAAAATAATCGACTTCTGCCGGTTTTAAACTCGTGACTCTCGGAACCAAAGACAAGGAAAATATAACAAAGCAGATCTTCAACAGTGTTGTCTAGATAATATTGTAATATTCATAATATAAAAATAGAAAAACTGAGATCTCAGTCTTCCTCAACTTTGGATGTGGGGTGTAAAGTACTTTCTCAGGTATTATATTTTTATATTTTATATTTTTACATTGTAAATATTATATATAACATATAACCAGGGAAAATAAGTTACAAATATATAATTCAATAGTGAGAAGTACTATCACATATGGAGCTGAAGTTTGGAAATTCAACAAAAACTTAGAACAAAAACATATGTCGATGGAAATGAATTTCTTGAGGAGAGCAGCAACATGTTCAAAATTAGACAAAATAAGAAATACTGTCATAAGAGAAAAAATGAATATTGGTTATTCAATAGTAGATTATATACGGTATAAGCAATTGGGCACGTACGACGAATGCAAGAAGAAAGATTACCCAGGAAAACATTGGACTGGTGTTCACCTGGAAGAGGAGGAGAGGAAGACCTCGAAACTCGTGGCTGCAGGAAATAACTGGAATGAGAGCAAGAGGACTGGAGGACGTGGATTGGATGGGGACAGACGAGTGGAGAAGAAAAATAAAACTTTAGGCACAGAAAGATGTGTAAACATTAAAATTCTGTATATAATAAATAAATAAATAAATAAATATTACATAGTAACATTAACGGTGTTTCGTCATGAATTTTAAAAGTATCGATAACATTGTAAGCCAGGTATGACCAGAGAACATTAGTTTTGATTTATTCATTACGCTGAACATTATTTTTAATGACATACTTTAAGGGAGGAGAAAAGATTGGGCTCAACTGCACTACTACCAGAGCTTGATTCTTCTTCTGTATTTACTAACATTATTTAATATTTTAAACTTTTCAAACAATTTTATAACATTATTAGACAATTTTAAAGTATTTATTTAAATATGCAAATCACAATATTATGACACTGTTAGACAATATTGTGGTGCTAACTGCTATTTTCTCCACAGAGTATATTACTTAGTATATGATTTTTCTATCGCTATTTTGGGTTATCGCTGGTTGGATCAGCGTTAGGAAGTGGTAAGTAAGTGTACATCCATTTTTAATAAACTTTTGGTAATTTTAATATTGTTAATATATCTTTTAACATAGATTTGGGGATTTATTGCAAATATTGGTAATTTAAATTTCATAGCGACGGATAGTAATCGAGGATGATAATCGATATGTGGTTCAATTGTGGGTTATCGGTGGCTCTACAAACTCTGGCGCATGCGCACTGTTGTTTTATAGGTATTTGAAAATATTTCACGCTAGTTTAAGTGCAGTTTTTCCAAAGATTGTATTTGAGAATAAAGTTCTTGGGAATTTTTTTGGACCAAAGAGAGATAAATGGGCAGACGAATGGAGACGTCTACTTAACAGTGAGCTACATGATTTTTATAGGAAATCAGATATAATAAGAATTACGTCTGATAGACTGGGATGCAGGACATGTGACATGAATAGGGAATGGAAGAGGAGCATAGGAATATCAGAGGGAAAGCTCCCAGTAAGTAGGCAAAGAATGAGGTGGGAGAATAATATTAACCATGATTTTAGGTAAGTAGATTATACAGGGGATGATTGGAAAATATTATCTCAGGATAGGAATATATAGAGAGTTTATATACGCACGGGCATTAACCTATGGATTCGTTAGAGCCAGCATATTTGTTTAATGACAGTTCCTTAATATATGATCGTTATTTGTGTACCAAAAACATCATTTTGGTAATGATTTTGCAACATTTTTCAGCACTCTTGTGTTTAGAGAGAGTAGGGCAGCACAATAGGTGTTACATATCCGTATTTACTTCCTGGTCACATTTTTGACAGGTTGGTATAATTACTAAAGGTTGACTAGACAGATGCAATAATATTCACCCATAGATGACCCTCATAGACTCAGATCACCATAAACAACACACATTTACCATACTATGGCTCAGTGAAATATATAGGTCAAATATCGTGGACCAAAAACTGGCTTTTAAACATTACACATCCTACTTAAAATAGCCAACACTGTAAAAATAGCTCAGACCTACACACTTTTGGACACACGGACACAAGCCAGAAAAAAACCACACTGTATAAAACACCAATTCCATCGACTATTTAACTCATGCCCCAAATGATAGTGAATGACCAATCACGTTTCAATGCATATTGTTTTACAACCAATGAGAGTCGTGTTTCACCTCGCTCTTTGTCGATTTCTCTTTAAGAGCTTTATTTTTTTTCCCTGAACAGCTCGGAGCATTATTTGTCTCCAACAAATAGGCCTGCTTTGAATATAGGAAATAATGAACATATTCTTTTATTTTACTGAGTTGTTTAATAAAAGATTATTTAATAACCGATAATGTTGATTGTAATATACAACTTAATGTTTCATTATTTCTTCACAAGGGAGCATTCTTAAAATATTGCCATTCTATTTGGCAATAAATAATATGATCAAGTAGCAGTGATATGAAACATAGCCAAACATTTCTCACTTGTGTTCAAACATCGCGTTAACATTAAATATATAAATATTTTAAAATAGTTGTATTTAAATAATGATTTGTGAGTAAGCAGCTTAATTTCATTCATTAAATAGTACTAACAAATGCCACTCTTGATTTCCAAATCCTCTAGATAAACTGGAAGTCACTCGTGGTTCTTGTATAATGGGGTCCGGTTGGGTTTGAATCCGCGTCCCTCAAAATTTCATAAACTCATTCCAGTTGTTGAGTATAAATCCGCATCAACTGCACGCTGGTTTGGAACAAATTACACTGATCAATATGATTTTTGTCTCATGAGTGATAGTTGTACTTAATGCAGTTTTTTATCGTGTTTTCAAATATGTATTCGGAATTTCTCCATCACCCACAGCTTTTTTGTTTCAATTTCAATTAATTAATTTAAATAATTATTTTTTGAATAAACGTTTTTTCGTCCATTTGTCCATTGTAAAATAAAACCAAATGAGCTAACTTAGGAGATTTCAGCTATGGAAAAGAGATATCAAGGCAAATGGAATCCTATAATAATAATAATAATGATACTTTATTTATTCTGGCAGAGTTAAGGCCATAAGGCCCTCTCTTCCACTCAACCAGCACAAATACAAATAAATATTTGACAAATATAGATATACACTATACTAATTATAAACAGTTAAAGATACAATAATATAGCAATGTTAATGCCATGTACAAACAACATTTTATAGGGTAATAACAATAATGATACGATAATAATAATAATAATAATAATAATAATAATAATAATAATAATAATAATAATAATAATAATAATAATAATAATAATAATAATAATAATAATAATAATAATAATAATAATAATATGCTGGCCGATTATTGTTGGACCATCAAGAGGGATACTCCACAGGCGAAATATAGCAGAAAATTGTCATTTCGTACTCTCTAGGTGAGTCCGAATGTTCGAATATTGTGTAGTTACGAATGTAGAAAATATTAAAGTGTTTGAAATTATAGATTCCTATCTCTCGGAAACCATGCATGATGGAGAAAAACCGATATCATATTTGAATTCAGGAGAAACAATACTATCAGAATCACATATTTTTCTTTCTGAGAAAAAAAAGTTTCCTTTTGTTGCTCAGTGTTATCAGTGAATCACACGTTCATAATTCAATCACTGCACTACATTACGTACGGGAGAGCCTCATATTATATATTTACTATTGTATCAGAAACTTATTTCAAATATTGTAGTTACGTGCAAAATCGAAAGCAAATTATTTAACCATGGATTTTAGAGTTGTGCAGTAGCTATAATTATCTTGAAAATAGCAGAACTGTCAAGGGAGATGTATTGTTCTACCTCACAGATAGCATACTTGAATGCAACTAAACTTCTTAGCTCTTGCTGATGCCACAATTAGAACTTCGTCTCTTGTTTAACGCACAACTTCAGACAATGGACTTAACCACTAAGCCACTAAAATGTATTACTCTTGTTAAATTCGTACACAGTACAGAGGAGAATGTTTGAAAACTTTTCACTACTAGGAATATTAAAGGCTCCATTCGTCACAAATGGTTTTAAAAATTACAAACATTAACTTTAATTGCGATATTCTCTGACATATTGTTCTTTTATTCTCAAGACGAAATTAAATTTTAAAGATAGTTTGTTGCTACAATAAAAAATAACACAAACTAATCTTGACAAAAAATATTGCAAATACGTTAGAGTGAAACGGGGTTGTATTCTCTATGATATTTAGGTCCGTCTACCGCTGTGGTCTCGCAGCGGGCCCGGGTTCGATCCTCGGTCGAGGTAGTTTTTCTGGGTGAGGTTTTTATCGAGGTTTTTCCTCACCTGTAAGACAAATGTCAGGAAAACTTTAAGGCCCAAACGGTCCCCGAAATCATATGGCCATCGTCATCCTTATCATCATCATCCTTAACCGGTGTGGAAAGCAACGGGAAGCTACCACACCTACAATTATCTAGTAAAGCTGCAAGCATAGCATGAAAATTCTATGATTGCAGTGAAGGACCTGCCTTCGTACAGAATTACTATTGATAGATTTTTTTTATTATGAATGACGTCATGGAAATATAGGTGGTTTTAGAAAAGGCATAAGATGAGGATTGTATAATAAGATGTTTGCTTGATCTCCCATAAATTTTATAGCATGCAGAAAAAAGTGAATACTCTAATAAAAGTGATAAATAAGACTCATACAGTATTTAACCCACTGGCACTATCGAACCGGCGCGGGCATAAGCTCGCCACACATCCCTACCCGGAGCGAATATTTTCCAATCAACTGCTGTATAATCTACTACCCTCAAATCATAATTGAAGTTAATCTCCCCCTTCATTCTTCGTTTACGAACTGGTTACTTTGTCTGGTTTTTCTACAATAAGCTTTCATATCCCTTTTCAATTCTCCATTCGTGCTAAATGTCCCGCCCACCGCAGTCTTAAAATATACTTACCAGTTCATATTGTATCTATTCCCATAAAGTCATGTAGCTCACAGTTTTTTTTTTTTTTAGTTTTCTCCGTTCGTCAGTTTGTTCATCTGTCTTTGGTCCAAATATTTTTCTAAGAACTTTATTCTTAAATACTCCTAATCCTTTCTCCCTTAAACTAAGAGTCCTTGTTTCGCTTCCATATAATATTATTGGGAGAATAATAATTTTATATATTTTCACTGTGTTTTTTTGAGAGAACAAATAAGACTCATATGGAGATTAATATAAACAAAGGTAAAGAAATGCGAATAAATAGGAGGAAACAAACAAAATTATAATAAAATTATTGATATTGTTCAGCAATTCAAATGTTTAGGTATTATAATTAACGAGAGTGGTGGAGGTCTTTAGGTTGTTAAGAACAGAGTTAAGAAAGCAGAGATGTATTTTTTCTACTATATTAAATAGGGAAATCTAACGTCATATAAACTAAGTAACTAACTCACTGGGAATATCGAACCTATAAGTTCATGGTTGCGCAAACTTAAGGTCTCCATACATGCCTCTCTGAAGTTAATGTTTTCCAATCATCCCCTGTATAATCTACTTTCCTCAAATCATGGTTAATATTATTTCTCACCTCATTCTTGACCTGCTTTCTGGTCGCTTTCCATCTGATTTTCCTATGAGTTTCCCTGCCCCTATTTCAATCCTCATTCGTCTCATGTCCTACCCATCGCAGTTTATGAGACTTGATTGTTGTTCTTAATACATCTTGCTTCCCATAAAGATCGCATAACTCACTGTTATGTAGTATTGTACACTTGCCTGTCTGTTCATCTTTCGTTTTTTCAAATATTTTCCTAAAAAATGTATTCCGAAATACTCGTATTATTTTCTCCTCCCCTTAACCCCTAAATTCGTAACGTATTCTTTTAGATACATCAGTTGGTTTAGTTAATTTAATATTTTAAATAAATCAGAAGAAAACGAACAAAAATAAACCACTTAAATGTGTGTCTAATTAGACAATATACCTAATAATAACAGTTATACAAGATTCCATTTTCACTGCGGTCCGCCACATTCAAATATCAAACAGACGAAATTTGTGTTTTGCCAATTTAAGGGTTAAATAAGAGTCCACAATAAGCATCCGTAGCAGTGGACTAGTGGTTATGCTACTTGTCTCTGGTCCCGAGGGTCGCGGGTTCAAACCCGGCCGGACTCGATGGGTTTTTTAGGATGGAAAAATACAAGGAGCAAATCCTCCGGGAGGGAGTTTAATCCGTGGGTCCCTAGTCTGAAGATTTTCAGGCCCGTAAAAGATCCTTAAGCCTGAATAAAAGGGCCTCTAAGCAAAATTTACCGAATTTTCCCGTCCTAGTACTACCTTGGTTTCCTAGATGTCAGGCGAAACCCTGACCACAGACCACTCAAGTGACATCTATACAAAAACAAGTGTAACTAAATTAGTATGGTTCAAATTCTTCCCAGTAGGGTGAGAGTGCTGTTAAGGGGAAAACATGGGTTTACAAGAAAGATATTATATCTGAGAGAATAACAGTTTAATATATTTTCAGTTTAACAATTTTTTAGAGAAGTTGGGACAAAGTCCCTATAATGCATAATAGCAATCTTTTCTGGAATTGACCCCATGTTCAATTTATTTGTGCACAACGTTACATCAAGACGTGCTGAAATAGACATGTTTAATAGTAGACATATGTG